>NW_019060048.1:355730-379682 GCF_000696155.1 Zootermopsis nevadensis
TAACCAGGCTACGCATCTCAAAAATCACGCCAAAGTCCACACGGGAGAAAAACCCCATCGTTGTGACATCTGTGATGTTGGATTCTCTGACCGTTTTGCTCTTAAACGGCACCGTAGCGTACATGAGAAATATGGTAGAACTGGTCCTAACACCTCAAATAACACTGCATCTGGTAATCAGAATGCTGCAGCAATTGCTGTTAATAATGTTGGTACGAATACTCCAACAAATCCCGGGGGTCAACCCCAGCAGCAGGGCCAGCCATCTACAATTGATGAACTTTACAAATGTGAGGTTGGTGGTCCTATAGCATTTCCTGGGTGTTCAAGGCCTCACGATGAAAAGCAATGAGAAAACGCCCACCATCCAATTAATATTAATGCCAACCTTTCAGGCCCAGAGTACCAGGAATTAATAATTGATGAAATAATATAGACTGGACTGATTTGTTTTACTAGTACTGCCAGTTGCATGAAGGATGTGAAGTTTCCATTGAAATCCTATTTTTGTTCTATACCAGGGCCAGATTTTATATACACCAAAATTTTGTTAAGCTGTTAGATTCAGGTTAATCTGTTAATTAATGAATAAACAAAAGTTTATATCAATATTAAGCCTATTTCAATTAACCACAGTAATCCACAAGAAGTTGCTCACTATATGTTGCTGGCAGTTGGAATCTGGCAGTTAAGTGCATAAGATGCAAGTTAGAATTTTATACTCTTCAATCTCTTAGTACAAATTTATCCTCAGTTTTACTTACTTCATGCGTTTGTCTATTTACGCTTTATTATTTTAGTTTATTCGTACTTCAGGAACTTCATAATATCTCATTATTATTTATAAACCATTTTTGTTGGTGTACATTGCTAAATTATCTAAATGGCAATTTCTTGAAATATGATAAAAAAGAGAGAAGAGATACTTTACGAACCAGGGAAGTCTTTTCTTTTGATACAATCTCTGTAAAAAATATATAGTTTGTGTATTATAAATATACCATGTTTATGAACAGTGTTCCACTTGAGTGGCCGTCTTGTAGGTTATAGTGCCATGTAGTCTGGTAGAAGTTAACCAACATTTCAGAGGTCGTCACTGCTTTTGTCATAATGGCAGTCATTTCTCAGATAATGGAGACAGCAAGGACCTCTGAAATGTTGGTAAACGTCTACCAGACTACATGGTGCTACAACCCTGAAGATGGTCATCTTCGTACTCACCGCTGTGAGAACCTCGAATCATACTTAGTGATCCACTTACTTAGGCTTGTATTTCCTCTTACTCTTTTATGTAACCTCTCAGTTCTTGTGAGGTTTTGTTTGCAGAGCCAGCATTCTTAAGACCTCCACGAAATGATGAACGTAACATTGTTCCATGTTGAAATATTGTCAACTAAATTTAATGTTTTCTTCTATACTCTGCTGTAGTTTGTCATGTTCTTCTTCCATAACAATAGTGAGGTATAAACTCCATTCAGAGGCTGCTGGAATTGTTTCTTCTGACTTTTCCCTGGGCTGCTGTGTCACGATTTCCTATTGGCATTGATCTGCTTAATTAATTCTACATCGTTAATTAGTGTATTCCTTAAACACACGTGAACACAAAATCGCTGTATTTACTCGCATAATTACTCCTAAACATGTGGAATAAATTGATAATTTTTCTCCACATTTACCATCTTTATTTAGTTTGCTTAATCCTTTTGTATTGGTAGCTCAGATTGTATCTACAATTGTTAGATTTTAATCAGGATCTAAGGATAGATTTCTGCCCGTGGTACTTATAATTAACGTGCGTGAATGGATAACTTTCTGATCGCGAACAGATTGAATCCACTTTGTTTGTAAGGTAATGTGTTACTTGTCAGGCCTGTAGCTGTGAATGTATGACATGAAATTTACATTTGTACGTTATGGTCGTAGGTTCGATGCATTTCAGAAACAGTGGCTTTGCTGCTATGGGAAGCATTTGCGTAATGCTGGTATAAATTAAAAAAAGTGTTCGTTTCCATTTCTTATTCTGAAGACTGTACGTCAGATGATTGTGAAATGTGTAAGCATTAATTTGTATTTCTGCCAAAAATAAACTGATGAGTCAGTAAGTTAATGCATATGAAATTTGAGGTTTTTTACAGCATAACTGATTGTTACAGCTGAGTGGTTAGCACTTCTGCTTTATGTTTAGAAGGTCATGGATTATAGTCTTAGCCCAAAAAGTGGCTATCCTGACTGAGGTTCTTTGTGGTGTTCCTCAGTCACTTCAGACAAATGTCATGATAGTACATTCTGTTACTGCCCCATGAGGTGTGTGATAGACCTGACCAAGCAGCTCATTATCATATTCTCGGTCCTAACTTAGGGGCTTCATCTCTTGACCTGGCAGTTAGCTGGTCTCATTGTAAGGGTGGTTTAGTTTTAGTACCTTAAATATGGCTACAACCATTTCCTTTCATATCCTTTCCATGTGTCTTTTAATCATACAATTTGATGTTGTATATTCTGAGCTACTTGCAGCATTGTTAAATAAACTTGAAATATCTACTGGAGAGGTTATACAGATTGCAAGTATAGAAGCGAATCATTTTCCCATAGCTATGTATAGACGTAGAGATACGTTCCAGTTAGGGGCACTTTTAACGTAAATTGCGTTCTTCACAGTATCAGTGTACTGCTGTTCATAAAAGTTGGTGTAATATAATGCACCCAGAGGTGTTATTTACATCTTCCTGTCAGTTATTATAGTTCTTAATATTTATTTCAATAAAATTACGTGCTTTTAATTGCACTGTTTATACTTTTAGGTGTTTTTCATGCTCTAGGTTTAGCAAACAAAATATGGGTCCGTCCACATCTGTCACATTTTCCCATGAGGGTAGGCAACCTGCATTAACAGGGGTCTTTGTTGGAACATGCTGTTTGACGACAATGGTCTTAGATCAGATTAGTGCAGGAGTGAGCAAATAATCTCAGTTCAACATTGGCTTGCGTGATGTGGCATGAAGAACATCTTTGAGATGTCAGTGTACTACAGACAAAGAGTACGCCTTTTCGTTCTTGTTTCAAAATAATGAGCATTGTGTCTTGACCATCTGTATCTGTCTGGAGACCTTATTCTGAAAAGCATAATTTCATATCATTTTTCTGAACTTCGTGGGGTGGGGGTTATTCTGCCTTCCCGATGTTCCATACTTTTTGTTTTTTACAGTGTTAACTTTGAGGCATTTTTACTTGGAGGATTGTTATGATACTATATCCATAATGTATTTAAAATGAGGGATTTTAGGCGTGTATGGATGTGTATTGCCTGGTTTGAATATGCTGAAGTTTTGCAAACTTGATCTGATAAAATTAAGGGTGTTTATGCATCTGATTTAAGAGAAAACTGAAATGTATTTAGTTTGTCTCAAACCACAGTTTGAGTCAACTTCTGGTATGCTACACTGATCAGCACATTGCATCATTGACATTCAGCCATCTTGACTGAAAAATCTATTGAGTTGTCCACTTGGATTGTGTCTGAAGTTGGAGTAAGAAGTTATTTGGCATTAATGTGACCAGTTTATTATTATATCTTTTTGTGGGAAGAGGTCAGTTGTATGCACATGCTATGTTGAATTGAAGGCCTTATGTGCAGTGCTGTTCGCTAAAACTGGTGGTGCATATTCTTAGCGAGTGAAATGACAATTTGTATTTTGTTGAGCAGTATTACTTTTATGGATACAAGTTACAGAATGATTAATGATATATGCTCATATTGAGAATTAGAATAGTGATACCCATTGCTTTATGTCAGTATTGAAGGTTATACCATTCAGTAGATAATGAATGGCAAACCTCCTTCAGCTTTATACAATAATAAAACATTGATTTTTATTCAGTTCAAATGTTATCTCTTGAAAAGATGGATAAACTCTGTTAAAACAAGAATGAAAATAATACACACATTTGCCTTGTGAATCTCCGAGGAATGGTTATTGAATGGAAACAACACAACCATCCCCCCATATATTTCAGTTCGTCGGTATATTGCCTGAACTCTTAAGCCTGTAAAAACATGCTTTAGTATGTATAATTTTACATAATCAGATGGCAGTCAAGTTAATTTGTAAACATCAGTGCATACGTTTTGTGTTCCCAGTCACATTTTTAACGTGTTTGCATGCAGTGAAGAACTTCCTTAGGTTATATGCAGTAAGAACTGGAGTTTGAGGGCAGTTACAATTTTAACGCAGTGAATAGAGTGAGTGTGGCAACCACGTGCTCATTCCTTTAGGCAGAATCAAAGCATTGCAGTGATATCAGAGAATTGGTAAACTAGTAAAATATAAAGTAAAAAAGGAAAACAGCAGTTCCAGTACTTTGTAAACAATATAATGAATGTTAATGATGGTATGTGCCAATGTAAAGTGTTAAAGCATTTTTGAAGTGTGCCGGTCGTTGAATCGATTGTGAATTAACCAGCTACATCATGCCAAAAAATGAAATTATTTTCTAGACTTCCACATGAGCTCCCATATTACATATATATATAAATAAAATAATAATAAATAATCTGAAGAATCTTGGACTTCCTACAACATATTTAAATGCAAATGGACTGATTTTAATAGAATTTGTCATTTGTTTTAATCAAATTTGTATACAGGTACTGAATTCACTTTCCTTGTTTGTAGTTTGTAAAACTACACTTTCTTAAGAATTTATTTTTTTTCTTCTCCAGTGGTGCAAACTTTAAATTGTGAGTGCTTGTAATTAAATTATCCTTCTGAAACAGATCCTTAGCATTCACTAATGTAACAATTTTTTTTGCGTGAAGCAGATTGCTAACATTGCACAAGTTAGATGTGTGTTGGCAACCAGTCTGTTTCATCCATATTTCTCATGTTGGCAATACACATCTTTCTTTGATTGCAGTGTTGGCACCTGTATAGAAATTCAGTGGTTAGGTAAATGCCCTGTGGTCAAAGTGATTCATGAAATACAAAGGAGTTTGAGGGAGGGATGAGAGGGGAGGATATTTTGTGGAAACTTCCAAGAAAGTGTTAGTTACAGTTCTGCCTGTCGTACCTCTATCAGCCTTGTGCCATGAACATTTTATTAAGCTGTTTTTGGCTGTCAAGTTTATATGTTACACTTGATTGCATGAAAAGTTGATAGTTTACTAGTGACCTACCCTGATAGATCAAGCATATACTTTATCATGAATATATTTTGAGTAATTCTAATGATAGTGCGAATTTAAGAATGCAATCGGTAGTTGAGGAATGCAGTACTGTATTCCTCATAAATGAAAGCAGGGGAATGGGGATGGTGATATATAATAAAAGGCAAACTGCTTGGTGTGTGAATGACCATTACAGGCAGCTAGTAATGATTGCAGTGGAAGCCTTGCCCATGCCTTACTGAAAACATTTATATCAGGTTTAAGTTCTGGATAGCATTTTAAGTCATGCACTCAGGTCAATTGTCAGATGTATGTTTAGTTACTGGTAGATTCACTATAAGTTTTCTAGAATTGTGATGTCACTCACACACCAAGCTGTTTGCTGATACCAGTACCAGCTAGTCACTTACATTGTACATTAAGTGGACAGGTATGTGAGGGCATTGTACCTAACCATGAAAGCAGAGCTCAAACAAATTACCATTGCCTATACAAAATCTTGATTGCTGCTAGAATACATATCAGTTACTGTGTCACAAACCAATGGTAGGTTTGTCTGAACATTCAGTTGAATTACCCAAGAGATGTTCCTGATGATCTTTAATTCTGAGTTTTTTCATTTTTGTCTACCAGAATGTTGGGCTCTGCTAATTGTGTTAGTTTTGGCAGGAATTGTATTAACTATTAAGGCACAGGAGGTTTTAAATATTCATGTATACATTAAATGCCTAAGTTGAGTGGTTCATATTACATAATGTTTGCTCACAGAAATTTTTTTTTCATTACAAATTAGAAAACAATTAGGAAATGTCTTATTTTAGAGGAATTATAGAAATTAACAGCATGTATCTAATGCTCCAATATTGTACATTTAAATGTATGTATGTTGGAATTTTAGACAGAGCCCTTCAGATGCAATGGCTCATGCCATACTTTCTTGGTGAGAAGACAACTATGTTCTCCTCTTCATTTTCATGTCTTACAACTTGATGAAAATTTCTTTATCTAAATATTTTATATTAGGCATGCTTGACATATTGAAACAGAAAACCTGATTGAAGGTTGGATGGTTTAGTGCGAAAAAAATTCGTATTACTACGGAATATAAAGATCCATTATGATATACAGCAAATGTTGAAGTATGAAGGAGGGAAAATTTGGTGTTTGGACATAAATTCAGGAAAACTAATACAGTGGATTCCGGTTAATTGGGACACGTCGGGACTAGAACACTTTGGCCCAATTAAGTGGCTGCCCCAGTTGTTCAGATTTCCATGTAAAGAGTTAAAAAGGTTTGTTCTTTAAGATTTGTCTCAAGTGAACGGCTGCCCCGATTGACTGATGGCCCAATTAACTGGAATTACTGTAAATGTTTTTCTTTGAGCTTGTGTAGTAGGGGCCACTCATGTTATCACTTCCATGTAAATATGTTCAATATGAAAACATTGGCACTCTGAACAGCTCCACAGCTCAGCTCATTCTGAAACGGATATTATTAAATTGCAGGGAGGGGGGCAATCATGCATAGGATTCTCTTCAAAGACATCTGCTCTCAGTTGTACACTGTGATTTCATTATTTTAATTATCTTTGGTACTCTTCTTTGAGGACAGCATTCATTTCCTGTATAACATTGGATATTTTCTCTGAAATCTCTCCATTTAAGGTGCTTTTCAATTAGAAGAATGGGAGGTCACACACACTTTGCCATTCCTGTGAATGTGGTGGGTGGAACTCCATGTCTGGGTAACGGGTACTTATGGAGGGTAGTTTGGACCTTTGTAGTGCTCTTCTGCTTCATAGATGCTTTGTGATTCCCAAATCTTAATTAATTTTATAATGCTTCTCCCACAGATTCCAAACAATATAGCGGCTTTACGAATCATAATTTTTCATTATGAATTGTTTCTTGAAACTGAGATATTGATTCCTTAGCATAAAATACTAGTATGTAATTTGAGCATTCATCATTTTATGCAGAAACTCAGCCATTTTCAAACCAAGTACATCTCTTAAAGGTCTTCATATTTCCACGTGCGCTTTTAGTATTTCCAAATTTCACATAAATGAAGGTACTTATCTGAACAAAAAGTTCACGCTCACATTTGGAGTCCCTTTGCACAGGGTAGGTCATCCCAACATTGATTGTGGTATTCATTATTATTTTCTTGTAATGGTTTTGCATATAATCTCTGGATTTGAATCTCTACTGTAGGCCCTGAAAATCTCATAAGGAAGCAGAGGTGACAAAATGTAATGCTATTGATTGCAATAATATTAATACCATATGAGGACCCATTAACTGTAAGAATGTTGTTTATGAAAATACAAAAATGTGTGTGAAAATTTGGGAAAACAATACATGTATGTTTTATGGCTTTCATATGTTTTTAGAAAGTAGGCATAACTTGAGTAAGAAAAGCAGAATTTGAATGAAACATCTGTTAGTAATTATTTCCACTGATCATATATTTTCATGTGCTCTATGAAATATCTTGAGAGGCTTTTCAAACCCAATTACTAAACAGATTTAACCTCCAAAATATCATTCATAAAATTTAAGTATTTCTTATATTAAAACATAACAGAAATCAAACCATTAGTCTTTTAATGTATATAATTTTAACATTTGAGAAATGCATGAAGACTATGTCTTGGGGCATGCAAATTTGTCTCTATGAATTACAGAAGTGCCACTGTGTACAAACTCAGAGGTAGTGAAATTCAGTGATTACACTGAATTTAATTTTACATTTTCTACAAGAAATACAATTGCCAAAATAGATGTGCTGTATTATAGAGCTCAAATAATGTAGAATGTTAGTGCTCAATGTAAGTGCAGTAAAGTTAAAAGGCTTGAAAGAGTTTAAAAACTTAAAGCTTTCCAGATAGTGTTGAATCAAAATGGAAATTGGTAAGTAAATTTGCATATGAAAGTTTAAGTGAAGTAAAATGGTTGCTGTTATCAGTAGAGTTCAAATACTATGTCTGGCACTTCATGTGTGACATTTTTATGTCATGTTAATCCATTTTGTACAGTTTTATTTCATGCATGTAGTTCCTGCACATTCTGAAATTAAATGTGAAACATTAGAATGGCAAAAGTAATATTTGGCAAAATTTCAATTAACCTGGAATTATGGTGCTCTATACTTTTTTCATTCTGTAATGTGTATCATGTGACTTTGTAACTAATGTATAATGTAGTATACATACACACGTGCCAGAATCTCTATAGCATCAAAGATGAAAGCGAGTCTCTTGGACACCAATAAATTAGTAAAATTCTGGTTATACATTTTCCGTGAGATGAAAGCTTGTAAATGTTTCATTAAGCTTTGTTTTAAACTATGTTTGTTGTAAGTGTACTTTTTTAACTTCATAGGTTCAGCTTTGTTGTCCTAAGACATGATTAATATCTTAGAAGTTAAGACCATTTTATGAAATTCATAAATTGTATTGTATGCTAAATTAATTTATCTAGGGTGTTTAATAATACATTTGGAAGGTGTATACAGTAAAATATCAAAGTTTAGCATTTAAAATATGATTTAATGCTTAATTCACTTTTACAAATGGTAGCTCTTTCTGAAGACTTGCTTTTATGAGGGATCACAGGACTATAAATGAACGGTTTTTTGTATATGTTTATAGTATTAACTTCCTTCACAAGATATAGTTTATGGATTACACTCTAATGGTAGGTTCATGAAGCTAGCAAGTGCATTTTTATAACCAGATGAATTGTAAAAAAGTAATACATTAACTCTTTAATCATGCATTTCTGTCTCATGAAGAAGAAAGTGGTACATAACACTTTTCCAGTGTAAATTTTTAAAAGATATTTGGCAACCCTGAAATATTTTGTTCACTGCTGCTGCATGCTGTTTTCTGTGATAACTTTACTGAGCAGAAGGCATGAAAGTTTCCTATATCCTGGTGTGAAAGTCCTTAGTTGATTAATAATAAATCTTCCCATTGTCCTCCATTGCCTTAGAGAGGCCCTGTTTTGTGGCTGTTCTGTTATGGCACATTGATACACAAAAATGCTCTCAACTTTAGCAACTCAGATAATAGAATAAGTCACATGTTATACAGAACAGAGCATCTGTAAATCTAATTGGTTCAAATGTTTCTCCGTTCAAATTGCAAAATCTGCAGTTCCAGAATAGTCTGCATGATACAAAGTCCCATATTTTACTGCAAGTCTTAGAGGTGGTTAGCAGTCCTCATTTTCTGTAGGTTAGACATAACATGAACTTCTTTATAGTAATATAAATTAAATTAATTTTGATGCTCATAAGATGGTTTTATTTTCTAAGCATAAGGTACTTTGTAAATAACACAGAAAGGACTTGTGTTTATGTTTGAACATGTTCATAGTGTACCAATTTAGGTTAGTAAATAGGAGAAAAGTTAAGAACATTATAACTAAATGTGACTGTTAAAAGAGAGGTAAACCTTAAACTGTATTGATTATATACAGTACTAATGGATTATATCACAAGAAATGAAACCACTGATATGGAATAATGTCAGTCTGCAGGTTGTGTTAATGGGGAAATATTTGTTTGTATATATGTGACAATGGCAAAATAATATAAAAGCTTTGTTCATATGAGAATAGTTTGATGGCTTGATAATTGATTACCCTTCTATTGTATGCGTAATAATTTAAATACAATTTTCTTTTACAGTACTTTTTCAAAGAAATTCAGGGGGGTATCTGTCTGTTTATTTTGTTTTGAGCACTAAGTAACTTTGCTTGCTGGATTACTTTTAAAAGTATCATGTAACATGAACATAAGTGGTAGGAAAGGTGAGATTTAAAGGTTCTCATGGTGGTGAAGATGGCAATGTTCTGGGTTTTGGCTGTGTATGTACTTGTAGGTATATACACTTTCACGTCCCCCATGAGTCCATCATCAGTTTTACTGGTTGTTTCTCAAATGTAATTACTTTTCTTGAATTGCATGTTTGTGGTTGGTGGATTCCTAACATTATTGTTGGTAAAGAACATTTGAGAAGGCAGTGACTTTACATGATTCAGATGGCGCATTATGAGCTGCTCACAGGTTAATGTTATAATGTCACTTAACTGCACCTAATAACTAATTTACTTAGCATCGATTCTCAAACCTCTTTAATGTGTTAGAGAGATAATTTAACTTCATCTGGACTTTAGTGAAAGATTGTCAGTCCTAGTGTATGAAATGTGTCTACTTTTATGCTTGCATTACCTGAAGTTACTATGTAAGCAAATTCAAGGAACACATTTCTTTTTGAACTTAACTAGCCACACATAATTATTGTTAATTTGAACAAATTATTTAAACATTATTTGGAATGACATCATCTTGCCAAATCAAGGGAAGATCTAGTCAGTATTATATGCACCTACTAATTCTGTCAAGTGTCAAATTCTTGTTGGAGCCATTTCAATTACACGTGATGTGTCTACCGTTTAAAATTAACATAACTGTTTGTATTTGGGTTTGGATATTTTTTAAGATGTTTATTGCTTGAGCCCTCTGATATGATGGCGTATATCCCTGATTTATTTTCATATTTTCTGTGTTAGCATTATTTGGCTTTTAATACCTGAGCTGTATGGCCAACATATACATTATAGTCTTGTCATCACAGCTTTCAATTTCTTAAATTTTCTCATATGCACAAGACCTTGAAACTATTGTGTTGCAGTACCCAACTACAATCATTGGTTATGGAATGTACATGAAATCAGGACCTAGTTTTGTTGTATTAATATTCTAATAATGACTGTGCAGCTAATATTAAATGGCTCCAGATTGAGTCGTCATGGAACACACAATTTATGTCCTTTGCCCATTTATATAAAAGATATAAACATCACAAATACTTTAAATTAAAATTCTTTGTTTACCCTTCATAATACTATTCATTTTATAACACTATGTATATATTTTTGAGTTTTAATATGTATAGAATTATTTTAACTTTTGAAGGGTTTGGAAAGTTGTATCTGAATTTTTATAAATATTTTCAGAACTTGTATAGTTCATTTAAAGATTTTTGCTAAACAATAAACATTTTCTCAGAATTATTCTTTTCCATTACAGTGAATGTGGTGGATCATAATTACAAGGATCATTGTATTTACTTCCAAGTGTATCAATTCTGTGAGAAATGTGAAGAGTGTATAAAACAATATTTTTCTTTTTATTTGTATTTTTTTTATATATATATATATATAGTGACATTTAGTTAGCATTTCAAGTGTCTTGAAAGTTTTATATGAGATCATGTTACTTTGTTTTTGTGTGTATGAAACGAGACCTTTTTAGTCCATTAATATATTGCAGGTATGTAACAATGTAGAAACATGATGTGTGGGAGGAATGGGGCTATGTCCTCTAACAAAAAATTAACTGACTAAATGAGTTTCAATATTGCTGCAAAACCAGTTGTGAGAAAATAATTAAAACATAAAGAATCCTTAATGAATCTAAATAAAATTCCCACAAGGTAGATGAATGTAATGTTTTGTATACAAAAATGTAATATGATTAAAATAGGAATAGTTTATTAATTGTATGTAAACTCAGTATTGATTTGAAGAATAAAATATAATTGAAGAATTTGTGCAGGATATAACATTAGCAATTGTATCTCTTAAATAAAGATATGTGTTATAATAAATTAACCATCACCTTGAGATTCCCTTAATTTTAGGCTTTATTGTTTGTTTGTGTAGCATATTACATACTTAGTCTAAATGCAAAGAATAACTTTCCCTTGGTTGCTGCAAGCTTGGATGTGTAATGGTTAAGTTTTACTTTTTGTGAATGCTGGTAGTTTGTAAATATTTTTGTGCACTATGAAATCTCATGGCAACAAACTCCAGTTGACCTCCGGAATAAATCAAGGTCATATCAGAAGTCAGGAGCACATTTATTGTACACTGAAACAAGTGTACATGAAAGAAAACAGTAGAGGTACTTGATGTGTCACTCTTTTACAGAATTTCCAGAATAATCCAAACATTTCTGTTATCACTGCATGAGCTTAGAGGTGACTGTGGTAAAGTCCGTTTCAGTACCTTACAGATAGATGTGCGCACTGGTTTGTGTGTCATCATCTGTCAAGGCCTCAGATGGGTGGTAGTCTGCGGTGGCCAAGTCTGCACTGTGTGGTAGTTGCGGCAGCGTTTACCAGCCATTCATTCCAGTTGTCTCTAATGTCAAACGTGCGTTGTGAATTGTCATGTTGAAGAATGAGTCTCTTATTGGGTAATGGTCATGAAGTGCACATTGCAAGCACAAAAGACATCACTAAAACAATTATGTCTACAAACTTTACCAGCTTTCAATTTCTTAAATTTTCTCATATGCACAAGACCTTGAAACTATTGTGTTGCAGTACCCAACTACAATCATTGGTTATGGAATGTACATGAAATCAGGACCTAGTTTTGTTGTATTAATATTCTAATAATGACTGTGCAGCTAATATTAAATGGCTCCAGATTGAGTCGTCATGGAACACACAATTTATGTCCTTTGCCCATTTATATAAAAGATATAAACATCACAAATACTTTAAATTAAAATTCTTTGTTTACCCTTCATAATACTATTCATTTTATAACACTATGTATATATTTTTGAGTTTTAATATGTATAGAATTATTTTAACTTTTGAAGGGTTTGGAAAGTTGTATCTGAATTTTTATAAATATTTTCAGAACTTGTATAGTTCATTTAAAGATTTTTGCTAAACAATAAACATTTTCTCAGAATTATTCTTTTCCATTACAGTGAATGTGGTGGATCATAATTACAAGGATCATTGTATTTACTTCCAAGTGTATCAATTCTGTGAGAAATGTGAAGAGTGTATAAAACAATATTTTTCTTTTTATTTGTATTTTTTTTATATATATATATATATAGTGACATTTAGTTAGCATTTCAAGTGTCTTGAAAGTTTTATATGAGATCATGTTACTTTGTTTTTGTGTGTATGAAACGAGACCTTTTTAGTCCATTAATATATTGCAGGTATGTAACAATGTAGAAACATGATGTGTGGGAGGAATGGGGCTATGTCCTCTAACAAAAAATTAACTGACTAAATGAGTTTCAATATTGCTGCAAAACCAGTTGTGAGAAAATAATTAAAACATAAAGAATCCTTAATGAATCTAAATAAAATTCCCACAAGGTAGATGAATGTAATGTTTTGTATACAAAAATGTAATATGATTAAAATAGGAATAGTTTATTAATTGTATGTAAACTCAGTATTGATTTGAAGAATAAAATATAATTGAAGAATTTGTGCAGGATATAACATTAGCAATTGTATCTCTTAAATAAAGATATGTGTTATAATAAATTAACCATCACCTTGAGATTCCCTTAATTTTAGGCTTTATTGTTTGTTTGTGTAGCATATTACATACTTAGTCTAAATGCAAAGAATAACTTTCCCTTGGTTGCTGCAAGCTTGGATGTGTAATGGTTAAGTTTTACTTTTTGTGAATGCTGGTAGTTTGTAAATATTTTTGTGCACTATGAAATCTCATGGCAACAAACTCCAGTTGACCTCCGGAATAAATCAAGGTCATATCAGAAGTCAGGAGCACATTTATTGTACACTGAAACAAGTGTACATGAAAGAAAACAGTAGAGGTACTTGATGTGTCACTCTTTTACAGAATTTCCAGAATAATCCAAACATTTCTGTTATCACTGCATGAGCTTAGAGGTGACTGTGGTAAAGTCCGTTTCAGTACCTTACAGATAGATGTGCGCACTGGTTTGTGTGTCATCATCTGTCAAGGCCTCAGATGGGTGGTAGTCTGCGGTGGCCAAGTCTGCACTGTGTGGTAGTTGCGGCAGCGTTTACCAGCCATTCATTCCAGTTGTCTCTAATGTCAAACGTGCGTTGTGAATTGTCATGTTGAAGAATGAGTCTCTTATTGGGTAATGGTCATGAAGTGCACATTGCAAGCACAAAAGACATCACTAAAACAATTATGTCTACAAACTTCCCCCCGACATTAACAATCTTTTAATGGTGCTTAACATAAAAATGTTAACATTAACTATTCTATGGAATACAAGTCTTGCACAATCTTGTGATTATAACCCAACACAGAACTTCTTAAAACATCCAAAGATAGCTGTCTTCTGGATTGTATTTACATACTGGTAATAAGTTTACCCCACTTTTCAAGCATTTATCTGACTGAAAGTGCTGGTGGGAAGGAAAGACACATGAGGTCTGCAGATTTCTCAACACGGGAAAACATGGTGATGAACACACACAACATTACCCCAGGAATATTTCAAACCACAATCAAGTGATCTGGGACCCCAGATTTTATGGATTTGTCAACGTACATAAGTTAAATTGAATGAAGGACATGATTAAAGGTAGGGACAGAGTTTCAGAACTCTGCAACACTTATGAATTGCTTTCATAAACGCTGGTGAAATTAATCAAACACATCCCATTAGAGGTATTCCACCACTTTATTACATTTCTTTAAAATAATACAAATATCCTTAGACATTTTCTGAATCGAAGAACAAGAACTTAAGCTGTAATTTTTATATCAGTATTTAAATGTCCCACATATAACTTCTGAGTAAAAGGTTAATTCACATTCGGTTATTTAAAGAATTTAATATGAACTTACAAAAAAAGAAACAACTCACTATTACTTTTGAAATCTAAGGTTACTGCTTCTTGGTAATTTATTCCACCACTCCTGATAACCTGTTCCACACACTTTCTAACCTTGGATTTTGTTAACAACTTTGGTTACCAAGGTAACATGTTCGGCTCTTGAGTCAAAGTAATTCCATCTTTGTCGATGTATTGCGCTATGAAATCAGTAATGTATATGTTAGTTGTTAAAATATTTAATTACAACGACTTGTAATCTACTGTCAAGTACAGAACCCAAAGTTATTTATAAATAATTATTTTTGTCTTCAATAACATTATTGATGTCATTTCCGCACGAACTGCGCGCAACTGTTGCGCAGAAAACGTTTCGTCAACCATAAATTTCCTGGTGTACAGATTCTGCTAGAAAGTGAAACGTAAGTAAACAATGTTAGTTGAATTTTAAGCTTTTACTCCGACACAGGTGTTCACAGAAAGTAATATCAGAACACGTACAAGAACCCAAAAGTGTGGAAGAATTTTGGAGTTGGTAATAAAATTTGTGAGATTGAGGAGATTTTGAGAAGTAGATACTTATTTTGTTCAGACAGTAATTTCTGATTGAAATATGAGGCTTATGAAAATCCATTTCCAAAAAAGGACCGTATATTAGGTAGCATTTAATTTAAAGAATACTAGTATGATTATGAAGAAGTTTTGAGAATATTGGGCGGAGGTCCAAAGCGGAAGTGTATGGAAGAATCTTCTAAATAACCAACATGGCAGTTGACAGACTCCTGAAATAATGGAATATGCCACTGTTTTTGCCTTTACGTCAGTTTTTGGAAACAGTTTTGTTGGCGAATTCACTGTAAAAGTTAATAATTATGCACTTGTTATCCGTCAACCGTCTGTTGTGAAATTGATAAGTATGTGTCAACTATACCTTTTGTTACCAGGGACAATGTTGAACAGAAAAAATGGCAACATTGATATTTTATTCAATTTTGTAAAGAGTTTATCTTTCAGTCATGAATTCTTATTATCACATAAGATGCCGTGGACTTTTAAAACATTATATACCAGATTTTTTCAATATATCAATTTCCTGTGTGTTAAAGATGGTCTCACACATGCATTATGGAAGTATGCCAATTGCGATTTTCTAACTGAAAGAACACTGTATAAACTGTATAGATCATTATACATTATGTAAACAGTTTATTAGCTTTGCCTTTAATGTAGAGGCCAGTTACATATGTTTCATTGTCAGTGTAGTAGTCATGTACCAAGAACACCACAAATTGAAATAAATTTAGCACAGTACTTTGTTAATTATGAGCTTTAAAGTATGAAGGTACCAGAATCTGGGATGATCAGTTTGGCATAGTTAAACTACAAAGGTGATGCTATTAAATATAATGAAGACGGCGTTGTAAATTGATTGATACTAATGTGATGAAGTTGGAAATGGGCACCCTGTTTTCTGGTTTTACTCATCATATTACTGTTCTTGAATCATTTTTCAAAAAAGGCATAGTAGGCACAGTAATTGATACAATTTTCCACAGGGTATGATACTGTTACAACATGTCATGCAGGTCATTGATATGTTCTTCATTACATTTGCTCATGCGTAGGTTCTCTGGGTTACATGACTGTTCAGCATATGGCAGCATTATTTTGCGAGAGCTAACTTTATTATAATTTGTGCATTGTCAAGTCTTTCTTGATGTGTAAAAATTAGATAACCAGCAGATATAATTCATGTTGTTTGTTTAATCTCCAATATTTTAAGCATATTTTTTGGTTGATCTTGGTACTTAATGCTACTATGTGGCCCATTTTTGTATGTGGTCTGTTATTTAATACATTGAGAAATTTCCCAACACTTTGTTTATTGTTTTTAATTGGGTACTGGAAATGCAGATTATAATATTTGAAGAATGAAGAACATTATTTGTACTATCAGAGGGGTTTAATCAAAATATATTATGAAAGTTGGCCATCTGTCAGTGCCTGAATATCTTAACAATACTTTTCTTTCTTACTCGCACTTTGTTTTGCAGAAGTATGTAGTTATATTAGTATTAACAGAATTTAAAATAAATATTTTTATGTTATCTTCTAGGTTGCATGTGGACTTATGGGTAGGGACTAGCATTTTTGAAGAACATGCTGTCTCAGTCTTCAGCCCTGAAGATGGAGGCAGTATGTTTCTCTGAAACATTGGTGCCTCTCTACAAGTCCACACAGAGCTACAATCTGGAAGATCAACATCAATTCCTTTCTCACTGTGAGAATCGTAAAGCTAAAATATTTTTGCTTGTTCTGTTACATGTCGTTTTAATTTGTTGTACATTATATTTGTGTTGGTTCTAGGTAGTACAAATAAAACATGAATTTTGGACATGTTTGGTGGTGGTTAATTTCAAGTGGGTGTGCTTTAAAGAGATTAAAGTACATTCTGAAAAGTTATTCCATGTCATGAAATGTATACATCATTTGTTTTTCTTTTACAATTAAACTTCATCTTTGATGCTTCTTGAAATGTTATATATTTTACAGTTTATTACCAAATTGTTTTCTATAGTTTTATTGAAGGAGATGAATATTTTTCTGTTCTTGTAAAGCGTTGTCCATACTCAAGGTGTTGAATGTAAAATTGTACCGCATTATAACACATTAGTTTAACTACAAGGCTTCTGGAAATGTTGAAACTATTAGATTGACTTGTGAATCAAAAGAAATACAAAATTTTCACATAGTATACTGAAGATAATTGACATTGGAATGTACAGTTTCAGAACTTACAAAAGCAAAGCATAAGTGATAACCATAATAGGACACTTAATACGTTATATGTTGTATGTCACAGAAGATGTCTTAAGATGTGTCCTTTGGTCTGGACAGAATATGTGTATCTTATGACATGGATGGATGTTGGTTGTGGTGAAGACAGTGCAGAAAATAATAGGTTTCCAGAAAATTTTGTTTAATGAGACAAGGTAGAAATGCATGTGTTTGATTTGGAAATAGTGACAGCACAAATGGAAAGAAATAAATCATCGGGAGGTGATGAAATATCTTGTCAACATGGTTAAAGGAGCAGAACCGTTTGGGACACAGTGGCTGTATTGGGTCTTGTGGAAACTTTGAATAGAAAACAGAATATCAGAGGACGTGTGTGAAAGTGTGTTGTGGCAAACATTAATAACTTACAAAAGGATACCGGTAAACAGAACGACATTGGAAATAAGAGGAAAATTGGCAGAACTGTATGCATTCAGAAGAGGATGTGGTGACTGCAGGTTTAATTTTTTGAATGAGGTAATTGATTGAGAACTGGGAATATGGAAAAGAGTTGGTTATGGTATTTATAAAGTATAAAAATGCATTTGGCAATTGCCCTGATGATGGAGACAGCAAGGACCTCTGAAACATCAGTAGACTTCTACAAGACTGCATGGCACAGCAACCCAGAAGAGATTTGTGACTGCAGAACAAAGGAGTTTATGTATCAATACTTCGTTTATGTATCAATACCTTGTCACATAAGCGATTGCATGTGATTCCTCGTGTATATTAAATTGTCACATAAGCGATTGCATGTGATTCATCGTTTTAAGTTCCACCACTGTTCGGGCCCACGCTTCTGTCGGCCCATTCGCAGGAAAGTTTACGTAGTCTTGGTTGAAGATGATACTTTTGATCCATATAGATTATGGTTTTGTGTTGAGATCTGATTGAATAATTAGGCATGTCTTATTTCATGTTACTTGATAAGTGTTTGACGCAGATGATGTCGCTGTGGGTTATTAGTGAGTACTTGGTAGTATACTTTATAAACTTGCTTCTGTGATAATGTGTGTTTTCCTGCTTGTAACAACAAAGTCTGTCTCCGTTCTTTGAATATATTTTAATATGTGTTGTGTTGTTGGGAAACAGGCTGTGATCAAGAGATAGGCTTTAATAGCAATAACATCTGTGATCGTCATGTCGGTATTGAATCAGAGTGGAGAGGAGCAGGTTGAATGCCCACTGTGCATGGAACCACTTGAGGTTGATGACCTCAATTTCTTTCCCTGCACATGTGGCTATCAGGTAAATATAAACTTGTGGCATTTCATCTAATGTAGTTGATTTCGTACTGTGGTATAATTTAATTTGTCGTGTTTTTGTGGCGTTGTTGGTCTCATAATTTACAAAGTTTTTGTACAGTTAAGGACATAAATAATTGGGCATGCATAAGATAAAAACAAACTGTAATTGACACTAGAACACAACTAAGTCTTGTCAGTTATTTCAGATTCTGTAACTGATAGAAATTGACGGTTAATGTTATTAAGGTTATCTGTGAGAAATTGCTTTACCAGGACATGTAAATTGGTGGGTGTCAGTGAGAGAATTAATTAAAGTTTTATGTGAGTTTATTTTATTTGTCAGTATTCTGTAATGAAATACAGGCTGTGTTATCAGGGTATCTGAAACTGTTAGAACTGCAGCAATATTCTTGTTTTCTGACTCGCAGATATGTCGTTTCTGCTGGCACCGAATCCGGACAGATGAAAATGGTCTGTGTCCCGCTTGTCGTAAGGCATATCCAGAGAACCCGGCAGATTTCAAGCCGCTATCCCAGGAGGAAGTGGCTCGTCTGAAGGCAGAAAAGAGGCACAAAGACCAACAAAGAAAGCAGAAGATCACGGAGAATCGTAAACATCTTGCCAATGTCCGCGTCGTGCAACGAAATCTTGTTTTTGTTGTTGGGCTTCCGATGAGGCTGGCAGATGCAGAGGTTTGTAGGTTGTTGAGTCCAGTAGCATAAGAGCAGCAGTATTCTGTCTTTGTGTGTGTGCGTGTTCACGTTTATGTATGCACTTGTGTATGTCAAAGTGAGATACAGAATTGGAAACTTGATCTTTTAATTTGCATGGCACGTTAGTACTTTAGTTTTAAAATATTTTGATCGCATCTCAATATAAACTGCATTAATTTAGAGAACGTTTATTTCCTTTGGTAGGTTCTGAAGAAACATGAGTACTTTGGCAAGTTTGGCAAGATACACAAAGTTGTCATCAACCAGAGCACCTCCTATGCTGGTTCTCAGGTACGTGTGTTAACATTTGTATCATGACATTTTTTGCTGGCGGTACCGAACAGAGCTCTTAAAATGATAACATTAATTTGCATATGACAGGTAAAAATGGCATGAGTGTTGTAGTTGGCAGATGACTATTAACTTCTTCATGCAGACATCACAGGACTTGTGACACGTATGTATGGTAACTTCTGGCGGTTAGGACGCGCGCTGTCTGTCTGAAGAATGCGATGTGTATGTATGGTAACTTCTGGTGGTTAGGATGCGCGCTGTCTGTCTGAAGAATGCGATGACATGAAAATAAGTTTACTTCGTTGTTTTGGACTCTCTGCATTCCCCAGCTATGCCACATATTCTGCATCTTTCTCAGTTAGAGATTCTAGCAAATGTTGGTCCTAACACTGCAACGCTTTAATCAGTGAAGAGATCAAATTAACAGTACTGAAAAGTCAAATCTACATCTGAGCATTTACAAGATTGTACCGACAGTTTTTTTTAGTAGGTGTTACACAAGTAGCTTTCTTGCAGGATGGTACCTTCATATGTAGATCGCAATATTTTTCAATATGAGCACGTCATAACATGACAGAGCGATGAAAGATCTTGTGTGACTTGCAAAAGGACTTGAGTGTGCTTCAAACCGATGTCTTTATATGGTAGTAATTGTACTCATCATTGCAGGGACCGAGCGCAAGTGCTTACGTAACATATCACAAGGCGGATGATGCGTTGCGAGCGATACAGGCAGTGAATAATATCTCAGTTGATGGGCGGACTGTTAAAACCTCTCTGGGAACAACAAAATATTGCTCTCATTTCATGAAGAACCAGCCATGCCCCAAGCCAGACTGCATGTACTTACATGACCTGGGTGAGTGTTGTGTACCTTAGAAAACTTTTGATTTAAGTAAGACGTTCGCAGACGGTTGCTTGCTTTCGAACCATAATAGAGCGAAGGCAGTACAAAAGCAGTCATACTCTTTTGCTCTTGGCTTGTAAAATTACCTTTCTTCAAGGAGATCCAAGCTCATAGTCCAGTCTTTATGTGTGGAATTTGTCGTTCTGGTGGCATAAGGTCGATCTATACAATTTTTAATAATATGGCATAGCAGGACAATGTATTCCCATTAAACTATTTAGTGGGACATACATGTATCCCATATGTAAAGGGTTAACTGTATTAAATTTTACATCATCAGCAAAGTATTTGAGTTGCAGAGTACTGCATTATTATGTACGTTGGCCACATCTTTTATGCCAACATTTCAATCCAGACACTGGAGTGTGGTCTGGCATTCATGCTTAATACAAAGTGTTGCTGTGTTGTAGGAGATACAGAGGCAAGTTTTACGAAGGAGGAGATGCAGCAAGGTAAACACCAAGAATATGAGAAGAAATTGCATGAACAGCTGCTCAATACGTATAACCACAGTTCTGTAAGCAGAGATAGGTAAGCTAAACCCTTGATGGGGCTTGATTGTCTTGTAATTTGGGGGTGCTGTATTAACCTGAGTCATCAGTACTCTTGCCTGTACTCAAGTACAGGTCTGCCAGTCTGTAGGCCTGTATAGTACAATCTATCGAATGTCAGAGATGTTGCCTCCTGCCCAGGACCATCATCAAAGATGCACGCACAAGTAATCGGGAGTTTGCTGTACAGTGGTTTTTCCAGATATTTGTGGCCATGAAATGAACTAATGTGTTGTGAATCTGAGATTTAATACAAAAGGTTCCACTGTGTGATTCTAAGACTATGCTGTGAATACGGATAGAGTAATTTGATAAATTTTTAATAAGACAATTTTTCTTCCAGGACACAATTGTGAAAGATACATATATGGAGTGTCCCATAAATATGCAATATTAGGTTAATATTTTGAGTTATAATGTGTATATATATCTTTGGGACATTATGTATATCTTATAGATACATAAATGAATGTCTTGTAAAAATTGAAATATTTTATGCTCATCATTTCTTCGTCATCAAATAGCGTTTATATGTTTTATGGTGATAACTAGGATGTTCGCTTTTCAGTTATAATTGCTTTAAAATGTATAAAGCTAGTGCACTCTTTCAGTTATGTTTTTACTACTTTTACAATTTTATTTCCTACAGAAGTTTTTACCCGAGTGAAGAATACATTACAATATTAGGAAGGGATCAGCTTTCCGAAGCACGTTTGGGATTTTTGCAAGCCATTATCAGGGTTGAAACTGGTGTTTAAAATGTTATTAAAAGCTTACACAATTGTTTAAATTAATTCTGTAAGCTTATTTCAACAGATTTTCTGCCACATTCTAGCTGCCATTGGATTGTAAGTTGTTAAAACTCCTGCCTGTTGTTTTTAACCTTTTATATCCTTAACGAACCTCACATTACAGCCATGCTGTTATATGTATATGTTCATTTTGTGTTCTGCTCCTGATGACCTTCCCAGTTCTTCGCTTGTTTTGTTATTATTATTAATGTTATCAGCAGCAGTTATGTATTACAGACGTAATTAATTATTTTATGTTTTAGGAAACCAACGCCATCGCCTCCAGCTGTTGCTTCCAGTATTTCGAGCTGTCAGAATGTGTATCAGGGAAGTGGCCCTAGTGCAAGTTGTAGTGGTACCAGTTCAGGCTCAAATTCCACAACTTGTGTTCAGGGCAGTCAGTCTTGTAATAAGGAAGCGTGGCCTTCGCTGCAAACAGGTCTGACAGCTAATAGCAACAGTAATGGTTAGTATAGCGTAAATGAAGTTTTGCTTTGTTAATGTTTACAAGTACATTGAATATCCATTCGCATTTTATCTGTTTACACACAAGGATAATAATTATTAATATTTCTAAATCTAGGTTTATATACCATTTGTCATTGGCTTCTTATCATGGACTGCATCAGAGTGTGTTTAATAGATTAGGTTGATGCGAGGTCGTAGTTTAAAATTAATACCGCTTACAAAATCTGCGAGCGAAGATTACTGCTATCAGTTGAACTTTCAACCATGCGTATGCGTGCACACAATACAGATATTTTAATTTGCAGGGTGTTTATTCTTTTGAAGTTTCCTTATTTGGAAAGTGATATCCTCTATTTGTTTTAATGTTTGTAGGTAATAATTTTGGTTTATCACCGGGTGGAAGTGGAAATACCAGCTACAGTAACAGCAATAATAGTTCAAAAGTTGAAGTTAGTCAAAGAAGGCAAAGGTTTGATCAGCAGCCAACAAAAGTTACTAATAATATTCACAAGAAGAGGCATTCGTCAGGAGAAGAGAATAAAGGGTAAGAGGTTTAAACTTTAAGAGGTACATAATTACTTTTCATCATAATCACCTCTGTGGCCAGTCCATATGCTTCATCCAGTTTTCAGATAGTTTGATGGTTCTCGTGACAGAACTGTGCATCTTGTTGTTTTAACGACATCACCACTCTGTGGACTTCGTCATCTAACAAGAAGTGATATCCTGTCAGGTCTTCCTTCAGTTTTCAGAGGAGATGGAAGTTAGATTAAGCCAAGTCTCAGTTGTATGGTGGGCGCTCAAAGATGGTGAAATCGTGGTGGTGCTCATATGAGACCTTGCATTATTGTGTTAGGTCAACACTTTCAATACATGCCTTCAGTTTTTGCAGCATTGCGACATAGCACTCAGAATTTAAGGTGACACCAGTAGACATGAATTCCAAAAAAACTGAATGAGGCTTCGGTATTAGGCGTGGTCTTTGAACGTCTCTGGCGCTGGTGATCCTTTCCGATGGTATTTAGTTGACTGTCTCTTCTTTTCAGACTGAAAATGGTATCCCCTGCTTTGATCCATGTTGATAGTCTTGGGCGAAATTCATTGGCTTTACGTTTACATTGCAACTGTTAGCAAAAGACCATCCACTCCTGTTTCATTTGCTCTGAATATTCATGGAACCCATCATGTACACATTTTTTGATGTCTGAGTGAAAATGTTGAGTCTAAGTTGTAGGCAGAATTCAAGTTGGAGTAAGAAATGTCATTGCTCACACGTCCTGGTATAAAGTTGAATAAATGGCG
>NW_019060048.1:381196-393810 GCF_000696155.1 Zootermopsis nevadensis
CAGTTCTGTAGGTGGGACTCAACAAATGTTTCCACATTCGCCACCGTTTGTTCACCAAGATGCAACCATATTAATGATGCACCACCATCAATTCCCTGTTCCCAACCTCGTGAACCATATTGCAGGATCACAACATATGATTACGAATGGACTACCACCTTCACAGGCAACCAGTAAATTTCTTACAGAGTTTCATTTGAGGCAGCAACAAAATCAGAACTTAATGCAGCAAGTAAGTTTGCAATCTCAGCCACATTCACACCTCCATAATCATTCTACTGTTCATGATGACAATTTTGTTGGCGAAAACAAAAGCAACTTAACAAATATGTCTTCCTCTGGGGGCAAATTCAGCATGTTAGGTGGTTCTGATTTCAATATTTCAACAGGAAATGGTGGGGGTGAGTGTAAAGTGAATAGTGAAACTAAACTTCTTAACGGTGGAGACTTTGTAGACGGTGATTTGGACAATTCAGGTGAAGAAAAGTACCTTTCAGGTTTGCTTAACAATCAGCAAAAGAATATGGAACCAAGTATTGAGGTGCAGTACAAAAACATGGACAGAAATTCTGAGAATGTTATCACTGACCCACCAGAAAACAGCGAAGAAATATCCACAAAAGATAGTGGTCGGTTAACAGATGATGACCTTGGATTTGATCCTTTCCACGAGACTCAAAAGGCCTTGGCAGAGATGATGGAGAAGGAGAGTATGATGCTTACGATGCAAGACCAGCAGAACAAACAACAGCATCCGCATGGTTTCTTAAGTCAGGCGCATCTTCATAACCAGCACGGCACCATGAGCCACTTGTCACATCACCTTTACCAACTGAATCACGTGAACCACTTCAACCATCAGGTCCCACACACGTCTGTTTTTAGTGGCAGCAAACTTCTGGGTTCATTCAGCAGTCACAGTCAGCAACACATAATGCCACAGCAGAATCACAGGTTTGTTTATTTCCATGTAGCATTATGGTTGGCGTGCTGAAATGCGGTCAGGAATTTAGTGCTTGATACAGTGTTCATAAGTATGTTTTCTTTTCTAAGCCTTTGTACTTTTAACCTTTGTTCAAAAGTATTTCCGGTCTTTGAGGTATTTCCCACATTTGAGAACCAAAACTCTGACAGTTTTGAAATCACAGAATATGCGTGATATTTTCTATCACACACAGTTTTATTGAAGCCTTCCAGGCATTATTAGATTTTATCAGTCCATTTGCAGATTAATGCATAATAAATAAGCCTGCTATTTGCCTAATAAATCACTTGAAATGTTAAGTCTGTTGCAGGATTTTTCTTTTAACTTGAAAATGTAGTTATGCTAAGTGATTTTAATATTTTACTATCCAAAGCTTTTATTACAACAAAACATCTTTTAAGTCATGGAATGTTAAAGTTGTAGTGTTTTTGTCTGCGTGTTCTGTTAGGGACCCTCGCAACCCATCCACATAAATGGCTCATATCAAAAGTAGTCAGTTTCATCAGCCCAGAGGGATTGATCAGTTAATTCTGAGTGGGGATCACAATCACATGACTTCATAGATGAGTAGTATTTAAAAAGCTTCTATGTTCATTTTCATGAAGCTTGCCATAGAAATATTTCTTTTAATAATGAAAATGCCTGGTGGTATTCTGGTTCACCAGTGTAGATTTATCAAACATGCCACTTTTGAGAAACATATTCCCTGTGTTGGATGATGGTTTACGAAATGAGAATATACGCGATCTCTCGGAACATCATCACATATGACCGAAGCAGCTTCCGATCGGTGGTGTGAAATTACTTTGTTAACTAACCAAAGCCGTAGTTCAGTATTCCAGTAATTGCTTCATTTCCCCACTGCTTTTACAATCTGACTGGACGCCATATAAAATTGTGTTTGATGCTTCCTGACATCCTTAACAATTCTTATTTTCTTTCATTTTGCAGGTTGCCTCCCAATGTGCCTGGATGTGCAAAATTGTTGGATGGTTTGGGACTCGGGCCTTCACATGTAACGCCGATGGGACCTTCGGCCCCTACAAGAACCCGATTGCCACCTCCAGGTTTTACAACTGCTCCAAACCACATGAATGCTTTTGGTCTTGGTATTCCAAGAGCACCATCAAATAACAGTGAGAACTGTTTTATGTAAATTGCATCAGTTTTGAGTTGGTACAAGTTGATTTCATATAACATTTTTCTCTTCTTCTTCTTCTTCTTTCGTCATACTTTCATTGTCAGGGAGAGGTCATGAGACTTGAGGCCAGCTATCCTGATGGAGATTTTTCATGATTTTACTTCCTAATATGTTTTTCATAAAATGTAATTAAGTGAACTACAAAAAAAATGTATTTATTTCCATCTATCTTTCTTATATTATTTGTTTTATTTGTCATTTAGTGAAATATAGTTTTAAAGTAACTTTTGTTAATGAATGACTTGAAATGTTAAAGTTAAATGCAGACAAGCTAGGCTTTATTTCATTTACATATATTTTTCTTTTGTTATTTGTTTGCAGGTAGCAAAATTCTTCCCTTCATGGGTCTTGGAAACAATTCATCAAATAATGGTTCCTCATCTCCAATTCCTCAAACCATGTCCAGTCTCCCTAATAATTTTGTACACTCCACTTCATTAAATCCTCCACAGGGAACAAACCAGCAGTCGATCTTATTTCCTTCAAATGGAAATTATAGTACTACAAATAATCACGCTTTTAGTCTGCAAAATGGTGATATCATCAACACTGGTGTTCCTAAGGCAGCAACTGAATCTTTCACTGTGAAGGAGTGGCCTGAGAACTTGAGATCTCTGCTGCCAAACTTGAATAATGGTTCACACAATCAGGGTGTGCAATTTGCAGGCACCAACACTCCTCCACCCCCTCCTGTTTTTGGTGCCCCTCACACACCCATTCAAGGAAACACAGAAAAGGGTAAGCAAATTTTAAAGAATCTGTAATATGTAAGTTCTTTCTTGAAGACATTGTTTTTAAAGTATAAACTGAAAAGACGCTTGTTGTTGAATTAAATTGTACTGTATAAACTATACACTGAATTAACGAGACTGATTTTTTGGGGTTTCTGTGTGAAGATTCCTAGACTTAAGTCTTAATTTGCTGAATTAACGAGAATTTGATGTTTTTGGGTTTCTGTGCGAAGATTCCTAGACTTAAGTCTTAATTTCTATACGTTATTTCAAAATGTAACACAATGTTTGTCCTTCATTAATGCAGGTTGGAGTGGAGTTGGACCTTGCACAGATTGGACAGCTCTGGACCCAGCAATTGTATCCAGTTCTCGCCCACATAACTTCCTTGTAGCCACGTCCTCAACGAATCACCACCCACCCGTCAATCCATCTGCAAATCCTGGTCTTCATCTTATACACAATACAAATACAATCCTTCAGCATCATAAACTACCTGTGGACCAGCAGAACACAGCCATGTCAAGTGCAAACCCGCCATCAGCATCTGTAGTCATGCCACATCTGAATCAGTTTCAACATAATAATGTAGGTCACTGGTTGAGGTCATTATCATCCGAAGAAAGTGGTTGTGTTTTCTACAGCTCAAATGTTCTGGGTGGTAGCTCAGCGGATTGGGCTGCCGGCGGTAATCATTCGGGCAACGAAAACGGACAGCAGCAACAGAATCATGTTTTCTACAGCTCAGATGTTATTGGTGGTGGCTCAGCGGATTGGGCTGGCACCAGTAATCATTTGGGCAGTGTGAGTGGACAGCAGCAACAGAATCATGTGGTTGGATCAGCGAACTCAGGTTCAGTAATGATGACAGCGCCACCGCCGCCTGGTTTCTCTTCTATGAGGCTTGCAGCCATACAGCAGACGTCAGCCACTGCCAACTGTATACAGAAGAAGCAGAGCTCTGTGGTAAACACAGAAATTGGGAACACTGAAAGTGAGTTATGATACTTCTCTGTATTGTTGTTCTCTTAAGTATGAGTATGATTCAATAAAACTTGCACAGCATCGATTACATGATATCTGTTGTGCTCACTCACCACTCGCATTCAGACATGCATCCTATTGCGTCATGAAGCACTGGATACCATTCCTGAAGCATTTTGAAGACTGCTGCTGGAGAATTTCACAAACAGTTCCTTTAACTTTAATGTCTGATTGAAATTGGCATCTCTTGAGTGTCTGCATAAGTGGCCAGAAGATGTGGAAGTTGCAGGAGATGGACCTGGACTGCTTTCTGGATGCTCCAGTACCTCCCGGCACATTTACTGCACTGCGGTCTGATGTGAAAAAACTGTACCGGCCTCTCACCAGTATTTTTGAGGCGCGTAGCATAGCCCGCATCTGCCGATGAATCTCCGTCGGTTGGCAGCTCTCTGCGCCCAGAAACTTGAGCATAGCATGCTGATCTTGCTTGGTGCAGGTGTGGAATGTGATATGCCATATTCTCTACTCTCACACATGACTCCATTGAAGAGTCAGACTAACACTCATGATGCAACTAATGTTAATTTCTTGTTCTACACTTTTGATGGAATTGTGGAGTGCCATGGCCCAGTACTCACAAGCACCATGAGCCAGGCAGGTTTCTGTTCAACCACTCTTGTAACTAACCATTTAACTCCGTGGAGTAGAGCTCATATTCAACCTGCTGGTCTAGAGGTTTCCCACCCCTTTGAGCTTGCCACTGGCATGAAATACTGTATTTTGGATCATGAGGACAAGAGAAGAGGCAGAGGTATAGAGTATGTATCTGTACATAACACCTTTGTAATTCTACCATCTTAAAACGGTAGGTCTATTCATCTGCGGTATAAAATAATTTGTTTGTAAAATACCAGTTTTTGTGTCAAATTTGTCACATTAATCTGCTGTCCAACTGCATTCACAAAGTCCCTAATAACTTAAGCACTTTCTGTTCCATTTCTTGTATGCACTTAATCTATCCAAATAACTAGCGCATTCGGTTCCATTTCTTGTATGCACTTAATCTATCCAAATAACTAGCGCATTCTCAGGATCTTAAAGTTTTGCAGTTTTCAACAATTTCAATTAAATTTTGTGAGCTTATATAGAAAACAGTATTCATGTAAAATTTCAACGTACTATGTCTTGCAGTTTCTGTGATGCAGGGGTGTAGAAATCATAAAAATTAACAAAATCTAATTTTTGCTTGCCACCTCCACTAAAAATTGTCATAACTTTTGTTCTGTACAAGCTATGAAGCTTATGTAGAGCTAATGATATGCTCTGTGTGGGTAGGGGGAGGGGCATGTATGTGTGCAGAAGAAATTGCATTTTGTGAGAAACTGAAGGTCAAAGTTTACATCAGGCAAAAGTGACATGAAAACTACTCTGAGTATGAATTATGTATCTCAGAAAAGAGCATTTCATTAGCTTTCAAACAAGCCCCATACGAATGTTTTAGCATATATAAAACAAAGTTTATGTTTATTTTTATTGGTGGCAGCATCCTGCAATTTTTTTTGTTTGTGATTTTTGTATTGATGCATCACAGATACTTCAAGACATAGGAGGCTGTTTGTTGTCTGCAAGATCAACAACTTCCATTGAAATCAGATGTCTGGTTGAAAGTTACAAATGGTCTTATTCTATTCATGGGAAAAGTATTTTTTGAATATGAATTATGAAATATACTTAAATTGCCTGCACGTATAATTATTATAGTTTCAGATGCCAATCAGACAGAAGGTGGAAGCAAGGAAGAGGACAGAATTGAAGACTTGAGATGATGGAAGTCAGAGAGCAAGGAACTGACAAGGCACTGTAAAATTAAGGGTAAGTTTTTTAGAGTTTTTGAGTGAAAGAATGACAGTCAAATGAAAATAAAGCTGCACTTTAAATGTCACTGCCAAATGATTAATATATCAGCTTTGTATTTATTAGTACCTGGATTCAGATCTGAGCATTGAGATTTGCTAACTTGATTGCGGTTTTTTCATTGTTTTCTTGGTTTATCAAGGCAATACACCACATTTAAATTCATAATACACTAATGCAGTTGAAAAAGAATAATCGCATAACACAAGAATGGATCTGTCAAGCCACACATCCCATCACACTTTCATGTGAATTCAGTGCGTTGATTTGATGTGGAATGACTCGTTTGCTGTACTAATGTTGTGGAGATTCTCGCCATATCCATCTTCTTCTTTACTTTGTCTTCAAAACGTAAACAGTAAGGTTCTCTGAAATGTAGCGCTACGGCATACATCTACGTGGTGCCACTTTGCCCACAGATACAATCCACATTAACATTGAACTGTTGTTGAAGTATGAAATTTTTCTTTAGAACAATTGTAAATGGAGACCAAATTGAAAGGTAAATAATTTATAAAAACAAATCTGTTAACTTCAAATCTCAACACCAAAATGTACCATGTTATATTCCATTAAATATTAATCTATGAATCTGTAGAATTCATTCTTGCATGTACTGTTCTTTCTCACTTGTAATTTATTGTACTGTTCTGATTGAGTTTTTTTCCCCCCAGATCTATAATCAGACTCCCACAGAAGTAAATTTCAACACCAGCTCCCTTCTAGGAGTAACATACGAAAATGGTACGAAAATTATGTAATAAAATAATTGGTTTTCCAATACTTTTCTTCGTAAAAAAACTTATATCAGCAGCCTGACTACTACTACTAATTTAATGTAAATGTGTATCAGTTTATATTTCTTAATGCTTTTAAGCAGAAAGAAATTGATGAAGCTGGCACTGAGCCGATACTATTGATTGACTTTGCATTTTCTTTAATATACATTTAAAACAGTAACTATACATTTGCAGAACCATTTAATTTGTGATAATGGTTCACTGAACTTAAAATCTGTCTTTATGCAGTAACAGAGGGAATAAGAAGGAGACAGTGTACTTGAAGTTTTTTTTTTTTTTTGTGGGGGGGGGGGGCGTGAAATTGTCAGATATTGATATAAGTTATTTTGCTTATTTTGTCATGTGGCAGGTATTGTATGTGGATGTGGTTCTAAAAAGCCTACAATTTAACTTATTTTTGTATGTATTTTGGTATGGCTTTTTGGGAAATACTCAAGTTTTCTTTTGTCAGAATTGGATTAGAATTTTGAGTGATTCAAATACTGAAGAGAACTGAGTATAGGGTACACTGACAATGTAATAAATGAAATGTGGATTCCAAAGGAATTTTGTTCCATCCTGGCATAAAACTTTATTTCATATATAGAAGTATGGCAGACTAACAGTAATATCTAAGGACAAGATAAGACATCAGAAGCATTTTCTTCTTATGAAATTTGTTTATCAAAACATTGAGATCATTGATTTATTGTGTCAGAAGTACTTTTTTATTTTATTCCTCTGCCATCTAATATGTACTTCTGTTTACTGAATGGTGCTGGTTTTTTCATTACTTATGCTTAAAAGTGAAATGTTTTGATATCATTATTTTGCAATAGTTATTTGAGGTCAGAGGTGATGACCTACAGGAAACTTGTGTATTGAATTTCAGTGATGCTATTTTTTTCTGCATGTTGCAAATAACTGGTCATTTTCGTTTTTAAATAATGAGTGTCCTGTTGTGTTGCATATGTGACTGGGATGCTCGATGGGATTTCAGAACTCTACATGTATGAAAGCTGCAAGTTATGGTCCATTTCAGATATATAAAGGTAATATGTGCTCTGCTTCCTTAAAGTGTAGGTTATCAATTTGCCCCATAATTTTTCTCTAGACTACAGGGAAAATGTAAACGTAAGAAAGAGGTGAATAAAGAGAAACTATGTTGGTTTTCCCTATGTATAAAAGAAATGAACGAAAATAAACACGAAGTTTAAAGTCAGGGTATAGCTTAGTTTTCTGTAAACTTGCCTGTCCTTCAGTTTATTCCCTAATAAATGTTTCCAGTCCTACATGTGTTTCACTACATAAAGTTGACTCTTAAAGATGTGATAAATTTTACCACCAGGATCACAGTAGAACACATAAATTTGGCAAGAATCAGTACATGGATTGTGCTTTGACAGAGGACCTCCTTCTAGAATGAATGTTTCAATGTCTGGACAGTATATTCTTGCATAAAAGAGGAAGTAGTTGATGGGCCAAGCTTTCTGTGCTACCACAGACATTTAATTGACATGCACAAACAGACAATGTTCTAATTGTGTCATGAAAGGAAAAGCCTTGATTTTGGTGCACACAAATTTAATAAACTTTATGTGAGAGTTGCTGTGTTACATGTGAGGCCTGTAACTCCAATTAATGATGCAAAATTGATTCTTGGACCTTATGATTCAGGGTTCTGTGCATTGCAGAAACAATAGTCTGGCTGCTTGCAGACATAGAACATTTGCCTAAACAAGACCTGGATGAATTTTGATGAAATGTGATGTGGAGTTAGTGCCATTCTGCATGGCCTCAAATTCATATTTGTGAATATCCCACAAGTGGTGGTAAGAACATGAGAGATGAGGAAAATCCTGAGGTGCTGCAATCCGGCAGCAAAAATTGGGAACTATGGAAGTCAGAATATGTATCTTTACAATGGTTACCATTGGTGATCATTGTTATGAATTTCTTCGGTGTTTACCTTGGTTATATGGTAATCATTTGTATTGTTGTAAGTTGTAATCAGCCGAAGGGTTCCTGTAAAAATTATTTTTTATAGGTTACGTTAGATCAGGTTAGGACACGTTTTGTGTTGTAAGGACTGTACATTCGGGTTAGTAAGTCAAGTTAGGTTATGTTGGGTTACGTTTGTTTAGTTTCTGTCAAGAATGTTTAGATTGCGATAAATGCTTAAATACGAATTTTGATTGCTGGAATTTCGGAAATTGAATGTCAATTTTCAATCTTTTTAAAATTTGGGGTAGAAATTTTTTTTAATATTAGTAAGATTTAGAAGTTTTTAAACTTAAAATTGGCGAAAATTTGTGATTTTAAGTTTGAAAAATTGAAATAATGAACACTTTAGAATTATGAAAGATCGAGACTGTGGTAATGTTTGCTCAGGATATGTGTTGTGGGATAAGGTTTGTATATGTGAAGTTCGAAATGTTTAGGTTCGATTTAATATAACTTGGGTTATGATAAAGTATTTTGATTGATTTTGACGTAAGTTATGTAATATCCTTGACTTTCTGCTAGGAATGTTAGATTAATTAGTTGCAACATTATTAGGTAATTTTTAAACTTAGGTTTGTTTGAACAGCTTAGGTTAGTTGTGTGAAGTTTGGTTAGGTTATTCTGTCATGTTATATTCGGGTAGATACGGATAAGTTCATTTTGGATGTCATTTTAGGACAGGTTTTTTAACTTAATTGATGTTGCATTGCTAAGAATCCATGAGGTTTCTCTGTGTATCCTGGCTCGGTATACACCGTCCGAGCATAATTGTGGATAATATCAACATACTATGAGATGCAATGTAGCGCTTTTGGTAGTGAAATCCATGTAGATTATCTATTAGTCCCCTACGTATGTACTTCAGGTTATCATCTGTGGACGAGAGCATAATAGTTCGCAATGGAGTGCTAATGGTAAAAATGTAATTGGTGATTGTGGTAAATGTTTTGCACAACAATGAATCGTGTGAAATGTGTTTAAATGTTATAGATATTCAGTTTATACGATCTTACTATTTTTATAACATAGTTTGTGGAGGATGACACAAATGAAGCCGTATTATTATGCCTTTGGGCTTGACCGTTTTGACAAGTTGATTAATTCTGGCGTGTAAAACACTCGTATGTAATTATATTTTTGACATTGATATGTATGCATCGTAAGGTTGAATGTACATAGTGCTTTTAAATTTGTGTTTGGTCATTCACAGTGCAAGACTACACATCAATATGGAAAAGTTTGCTGTAGATCTGGATAAAGTTTTAGACGAATTTGAGTTCAATGAAGGTCAGTTTCAGCTATAAAATTAAGACTGACGTCTATTATGTTTGTAGTTTTATTGTGTGAGGCATGTAGTGGTGATAGCAGTGTATAATTATTATTTGCCCTATTAAACACTTTCTGGTAAATTGGTTTCATGAATGCTTACATTAAAGAAAAGACAGAAGAATTGTTTTTTGCCAGAAATAATATGTAGCAAATCACCCATGCATAGTGTGTTTGTTACAGTAACTACAGGGTTTTTAATTACTTTGAATTTATTTATATCCTTTATCAATTTTAAAGTGCAGTAAGCAATCAGATTTGATCATCTTATTGGCATAAAATTGTAACGAAATTGGAGGTTATGTTAAATAATACAAATGCGTTTCCTTTAATGTAGATTTGTACCTATATTCCAACTGTGTATTTCATATCCAGTAGGAATAACATTAATCTTATCCAAAAGGAGGCCCATTATCTGCATTTGCCACCAGACTATATCAGAATGCAAGCTGTGTATCTGTAAAACATAAAGTAGTATTATCTGTTATATCGCATTTAAACGTTAATATGTTGTACACAAGTTTATAAATATTTTTTGTAATGAAGAGAGAATTGGTTTAAGGAAAGATCATTTGATATGATGGGTGTCTTCTGTTAAAGGTTGTTGAGGACATGTATGAGAACATTAGTAAATCTGCACATAAATTCCTTTATCTTAATAACTTGATACATTCAGAATTTAAATCTGTTTACTAGATCTAACACAAAACATTAAAATTATTCATATGAATTTAACTGACACTTGGAATTCAGTTTCAAACTTGTGAACATGTCCATTATGGTTGCAATATAATGTTTAGCATAATCACCAGAATATTTCTTAATTATTTTTACAGTGAACTATTCAGGGCAAGCAAAAGTTGTTTGTGTATTCAAATTCAGACCCTTGTCACCTTCTGAATAGTTGATAATTCTCCTATATTATAGTTATGAAAGTAATCTACTCAAATGGTAACTGTGGTATTTACTTTGCCAGTGTCAGCTGCTTGATACATGAATGTGTAACAAGATACACCCTGATATCAGAAATGTTAAAATGGTGGGAAAATATATCTTAAAATTGAGGAAATATGGTACTTAACTCTTTTAGTCTGACACTGTATTGGAAAACTGAAAAATGCATGAAGTAGGTCATATCCTGTAATTTATTTTGAGTTTTAGTCTGCTGCATTGGTTTGCATATTATCAGAAATATTGTGTAGTGTAAGGTAAGTGTGAAATGAGTGATATATGTTTTCTTATATAAATGCAGACCATGCAGAGCAGATGGCAGCAGCTGTAGCTAAGAGAACCAGTGCAGCTGTCCCCCCTGTTGTTGCGGTAAGTTTGGCCTCTGTTATATTGATCTTACAGATAAATGTGTTGCATATTTTAGCAGCCCCTGGCAAGATTGTAATAAAAATTTATCAGCATTAAGATGATTCTTTTTCCTAAGGTGTTTCTGCTTTAGGTGGATTGTCTCACAACCGATTTTCTCCATTAATATTTCTCCAATTTTATAATTTCTTACTTTGTTTTGTTTGGCTTTCCCTTCTGTGCTTTGTAAAAATCTCATCTTTGCTGCCATTAATCTGTTGATATTGTTCTTGGTTTCTGTTCCGTAAATTTATGATATGCAGTAACTTTTAAATAGGCATATCCACCCCTTTCACCCACAGACACTTTTCACTTCTAGAGGAAGTCTCTCACTGATTTATAAAATTGCTGTTCATTTATTACGAATTTGGTCATTTCTTTTTAACACTTCCATTTGCCACTGTTTCTTTATGACCGTGCATTTATTACTAATTTGGTAATTTCTTTTTAACGCTTCCATTTGCCACTGTTTCTTTATGACCTGTGCATTGCACATTGCCTGCCTACTAATGCAGTGAGCTGTTTGGTGGAGTTATAAATTGTGAATTGTAGGTTACAGAATTTCTGAAGACATTAATGTTAAGGATATTGCATATAGTGTTTATGCAATGACTAAAGTTGATCCTGACCACAGACTAGAATTTTATAAATGGATTCAGAGTAAGGTGCGTGAGGATTCTCATCTTCTGGGCGTGATTGTTTGGATTGCTGATATGACATTTATGCTAAATGGTACAGAGTAAAGCTTGGGAATGAATACTGTGTTACATGAAGCTTTATCAGAATTGGTACAGCATAATGATGAATAATGATAATGATTAGACCATTTACTTTGACACACAAACTCCAGTGGTAAGAATCCTGTTTTCAAAGTTAGTGCTTTGAAGTGAATATAGTACATCCATCACCACACTCTAAGAACTCCGCAATAATAATAATTATTTATCGTTGTAGTGCAGTCAGGTCTCAAAACATGTGTCCATTGTATTTAGTCTGTTCTGTGTCTGGTGTGGCCAGCATAGTACTGTTTAAAATCAGTATCACTTACAAAGCTTTGCCGATAGCAAACCAACCTCTTTACTTGGCAAGATAATTATCACTGATAACAAAACATTCATTACAGTGTACAGAGATGCTACAAAGAGATTGAGTGTCACAGATTACATTTTTTATGTCTTCAAAAGACTTGCAGCTGAAACAGCTCCAAGAAGGAACCCGTTGATATTTATGTTCACGTTGTTGAATTGAACATTTTGGAGCAGTTGCGAACTGGTTTATAAGAAATTATTGATTATTGTTCAGAGTTCAGACTTCATTAATTTCAAAGGTTGAGT
>NW_019060048.1:397466-422958 GCF_000696155.1 Zootermopsis nevadensis
ATGTCTTGGCAAGCTTCCACCATTCTGGGTACCTGATGCAGATGCACCAAACTGTATGCAGTGTGAAATAAAATTCACTGTTCTTAAGAGAAGACATCACTGCAGAGCCTGTGGGAAGGTAATTTTGGCGTTACAGTTCTTACATAAAAATATGCTGTTATTAAATTAGCGTGTAGTTGGTTGAAATGGAATTTACCCTCATATTATGTTACAGTAGTCTTAATAGTCTACGAGGCTTACGTAAACAGTTTATGATTTTAGAATATCTTTTGTTATTCCCTTTTTTGTGCTTTGCTGAAATTGGGTTGGGCACTTAGAAGGCTGAGTAAACTGGATTGAAGTGAACTAAATTTGAAGATATCCGTCTTGTGGGTTGTTGCGCTGTGTAGTCTGGTCGATGTTAACCAACGTTTCAGAGGTCATACTGCCTCCGTCATCAGGAGGCAGTATGACCTCTGAAACGTTGGTTAACATCGACCAGACTACACGGCGCAACAACCCAGAAGACGGATATCTTCATACTCACCGCTGTGAGAACCTCAAGTCTTACATGAACTAAATTTACTTTGCCCACACTCGTGTGACCAATGCGTTTGCTCCCAGTATTTTTTGTGAGTTAGTGTAAGTTTGGTTTGAGTTTTACATGTCTTATGTGTTAACAGTGGCAAATAATCATTGCAGTTGATCTAACTCCAGACCTTTTGGTCAGTCAGCCTCATTTCTGTGTCACTTTTCTTTATTATTCTGCTTTACATGTTAAATCTTTATATTTGTGTGCGTTATAACTGAGGATTATACAAAAATTACTTGCGTGGCGAGTGCCTGATGCGTGTGGGTCGTGTACATTACAGGTTCTTTGCTCAAAGTGCTGTAACATGAAGTCTCGTTTGGAATACATGGACAATTCTGAGGCACGGGTCTGCCAGCCATGTTACATTACTCTCGCTAAAGGTATGTTTCTTGATGATTATTAATTGCTAAAACTACTGCATCATCAGTTTATCTTTTAATTAATGATCATTATTTCTGTCAATTTTTTGTCTTGTCTTAAACTGAAACAATCCTTTTGCAGTGGGAACAAATCTTTCAGTCATATCCTCTGCACATAACCCAACATAAAGACCATTCTGCAAGAATTTTTTTATCTCGGGAATGAAATTTAAATTGCATTTTGTGGTATAGTCTTTCTCGTCGAGCAAGGTGAAAGCGCGTCAGGATCGCCGTCGTCTTTGCACGAGGAAGTCGAAGATGCCGGTAATACGCCAGTTGGCAGGCAGCCAAACCCAAACAACCCGATGGAGTACTGTTCTACCATCCCACCGTTGGAACAAGCCGCTAGCGTCTTGAGGCAGCCGCCACCCAGTGTGCTGGTGCCTGTTGGTGTTCTCAAGAGAGAAGGTAAGTTTCTTATTTAATAAATCATTCTGTATTCCTGTTATTACTTTTCGTATAGCTTAAAATCAAAAGCCTGACAGTGTTTAACGTGCTTTGAGTTCACCAAATAACAGGAGACTAAGAAGAAAAAGTGATGAATTAATTAATTATTTTGAAATAAATGATATAAGTAAATTTAAAGGTTTCTGACGATGGTGGCTTACAATTGGGATTACTATTTTCCTTTACTGTGTCCATTGTCTGGTTTTTAAGAAGAACACTACAGTTCAGAAGCTCAGGGTCTAATACGATTGTTTGTAATCTTGGTGGTTTTTAAGAAGAACAAGCTCGGGGTCTAATACGATTGTTTGTAATCTTGAGGTAGTTCAGTGAACGTGTAATTGTTTTTGTAATATTACAGGCAGCACAAGGTCGAGAAGTGATGTAGCTAAGCAGGTGATATTTAGCGATGGAATAAGACCTGGAGGTGACCTGACAGAACTGGATGGCTCATCAGAATCAAGACTGCCTTCTAGGCGCCCAGGAAGGGTTCTCAAACGTGTTGGAACACCACCTGGTGAGAAAAATTATAAAGTTTTCAAATATTATATTGTATTTAATTATCGTTATGTATACGGAGCCCGAACAAACCTGCTCTTTAATTACTTTTTCAGTGTTGTTAAACCAAGGTAGGAATAATAAGTGAAATTTATTTCATTTTATCTAAATTGGGTTGTATTTGCCTATTTGTAGTATGAATATTAATAATAATGGAGACATTCTGTGATGCTTCAGATTTAAGTGGGATGTGTGGCTTGCATCTGAGAGATATCGTGGCTGTTTAATAGGAATCACAACACTTTTCATCATTTTCACCACGTCAACAAGGCAAATGCAGTAGACCACAGATGCTTCCTGTCAGTTTATTCCCTCAGAGCTGTGAATATGTCTGAAAGGAAGATATTTTGCTGCAATATGTAAAAAATCTTAAAAATGATTTTTATAGAGAGTGCCTCTTATACTGATATAATTTTGTTGTGTATTTAATGTGTTTTTAGGTCCTCCATCCTCTGCTTCAAGTCATTCCAGTCAGAGATTTCTACCTCCTCTTGATCCCAAGACAATGAGCTACATTCCCGCAGACAAAGGTAAGGCATATCTGACACTGGAAATCTGTAACCTCCTGTGATAGATGTAATATTATACGACACAGAAAAGCGCCATAAAATATAACATAATGCAATTTATATTGTAAATGTTATAAATAATTTTAACATCATTATTTTAAAACAAGTTTTGTGTATAGACTGGAAAAATAAATATATGTATTACTTATAATTGTTCTTTAATTTGGGCTTTTCACTAGTTAAGACAAACCTTCATCCTGTTGGTCTGAATTGATATTTGGACATTTGGTATTTTTGGTCTCTTGCCTTCATTCGTCTTACATTTAACGTAATTGTGGTACCTAATTCGGTCACCCTATTTTTTTAAAACTTGTTTTCAGGTTTACCACCCTTAGCTGTCATTAACAAAGGTGAAGTGAGGTTTGATGATGTAGTGGACCATAACAAACAGATGGCAGTGCTAAGGTCAGAGACCGAGCCACCGACAGTCTTTGCTATCAACAGGAATCTCTTCGTTCAAACCAAAATTCTCAACTGTAAGTATGTCAGTACCAAAAGGAAATTACTTATGTTGGTATTTTCTGTTAAAATTTGATTGTATAGAGAATACAGCAAAACACAAAAATAGTTTGCATGTCACTTGCTGTCTTCTCGGTTGTGACACCCTGTAGTCTTGTAGGTGATTACCAACATCCCCAGTGTTTCCAAAGAACGTGCATCCACATTGAAGATTGAACCCTGAAATTGGAGGTGATACCTTCCACCAAAATATTTGTAATCGCTCACAAGATCACGACCCAGAAGATCTCAGTTGGCATTTTCACTGATGTGAACACCTCAAATTTCAGATAATAATTAGCATATTTGCCCATACATGACCTGCATTCTTTATTCCAAATGTTCGCTTTTGAAGTAGGTTATGTATTCTCATCCTCCAGAAAAAAAGATTTACACGAATTGTTGAGTACTTGACAGTTACTCCATTGCGTGACCAAAACTACAACCACAACGTCGTTGTGGTAATTGGAAAGTTTAGTTTAAGAGTTTTTAAGAAAATTGTGAAGAAATGTTAAAAATAAGATTAATTTCAGTTCATGGCTTTCATAACACAGAGTGATTTTACAGTGGACTGCTGCGTCAATCGAACATGTTGGTGCTTCTCAACCTTTGGGATGAGCTGTGTAGGTCAGGATGAAATTGTCATAATTCTGGAATGTCTGCCGGATGAAGCGACTGTGCCAAAAGACGTCTTCAAACACCTCAACACACTCTACCAAGATGCATCAAGAGGTAAGTAATCTTAAAGTGTTCAGCATCGAGAGGTGCTAAGCTACCTGACAGCTTTGCAGTTTCGTGCCGTGACTTCTTCAGATGTCCTCTTTCCATTTCATTGGATGTTTGTGGTCTGTTATTCCTCCCAGTACTGGCAGTAATGCGCGCCCTTTTCCGGAAAATTTTCGGTAGTTCTGTCGACTCAAAAAAAATTTCAAAATAGGTGATGGCACCGGTTGCAGGATTCTTTTTCCTTATAATTGTGTTCAATAAGTTATCAGCAAATAGTCTTATTTGTTGATTATTCTTGGATTATTTAATGATGCTGTACCAATTATGGAGCATCGTGTTCATTGTGAGGGTGATTGGAAGTGGTGGACTGGAAGACGGTAGTCATGCCCATGTCCCAGATTCTGTCTGTCTCCCTCATGAAGAATGTTTTTTCTGATTATTTACTGCTATTCAGATATTTGTTTGTTCTTTGCATGTAAGGTTTGTAGGGAAGAGAATGTTTTAGCAATCCGTTAACTTAGTATCCAAATTATTGTACAAAGCCAGTGAATGTATGTTAATTTTGTTTGCAGGAAATACAGTGAGTGAATTGGGATATACGGTGTTCCAAGGAGCACCGTTCCTTGACTCAGCAGAACACGGTGGCTTCATCTATATCCGTCCGTCCTTTCAGTGTCTGCAGAAACTGATATTGCCGTCAGCTCCGTATTTAGTCGCAGTCCTTGTCCATAGGTACTGCGTTCATTCAGCTTTGAAATGGATATAAAATGTTCATGAAATTATTTTGATGTGCGACAGTCAGTTGTTCTTTCCACCAAGTGAACCTAAGTTCGTACTTGGTCTGTTACTTTGCAAACTTAGTGAAACATTTTATCTCAGAATTTCATATTTTCCCTGTAGTTTTGTTTATTTTGTTGTTCAGTTGCTACGAGCGTGTCATTAACAACAAGTAACTATGAAGCTGGGGGTGACATATTCTTATGAAATGGTCGTAACCAGCTATAAGTTTTACAACCCAAAAGCTGTAATTGATAAATAACCTCAGTGTTTAACACATCTTTAATATTTTCATCCAGGCACCTGGTATCATTCTCTTTAAATGAGAGAGTTAGTTAAAATCATGAAACAGGTTTCAGTATCCTAATTATCATTGAAATTGCACTGTTTACAAGCGATAGCTTGAATATTTTAATGAGTTTCATGTAGATCTCAGTAAAGAAATAACATTCTTGTGCAACTCGCTGTTCGTGTTTTTGAACTACCTGTATATTGCAGGGTTTCTAAGGTTGGCCGAGTTCCTGAAAATTTGTCATTTTCAGGTGGGAGACTCCGTGGGCAACAGTTTTTCCTATCCGTCTCATGCTGAGACTCGGAGCAGAATATCGGTACTACCCGTGTATGCTGGTGTCTATAAGGAATAGAAAACCGGTGTACTGGGAAATTGGCCACACTATCATAAACCTCTTAGCTGTAAGTAACTCGTAGCAATTAGAATTTTGGGGCTAGTTTATTTTATTACTAGCCATAATTTGAGATTCTTCTTGCCAGATGGAACCAGTGCCCCATCTCAGATCTTTTTATGTTGTTGTCGTCATTTATCACCTGCACCTTCATTTGGTGGGTTTTTAGATGTTCTTCATGCTCTGGCGTGAGCAGAGTTGTCCATGTCTGTCTGTCGTCTTTCATTCACTTTTTCCTATGAGGTAGGCAACCTGCATGACTGGGTTAGATGTGCGATAAAATGGAACCGGAGATCCTTGTTCAGATACGTTGTTGTGCGACAGTGAGGAGAAATTTAATTGCTGGAACGTGTGAAAGAATGACGTTTTAAGATGTTGATGCTTGCACAGGATTTTCGCAACATGAGCTACACCCTTCCTTCGGTTCGAGGACTCGTGATTCACATGGAGGACAGGCAGACATCTGTACTACTTCCTAAGAACAGATATGACCAGGTAAGTGGGGAGAGGTGCGTCAGTGAATAGATATTACATATATTTAGTAGTTGGCTTTCTTTTGTCAGTGTTCTTTCTAGAAATTGGTTGTAACTACAGTGAGACTTTGTTAATTTGAAATGCTCAGAGCCGTGAGTTACGTAACCATGACCAGCTATCCTGTCTGAGGTTTTTCATAGTTTTTCTCAGTCCCTCCAGGCAAATGCTGGGATAGAACCTTAAATTACGCCACATCCGCTTTCTTCTGCATCCTTTCACTGAAGATGTCTGTCTTCTGGGTTGTAGTGCCACGTAGTCTGGTACAAGTTGCTGCTTCCATTATCATCGCCCTGATGATGGCAGCAAGGACCTCTGAAATACCATATAACTCTTTTGCGAAAATTGTGCATTACCTGAAATGTCGCTCCCGTTTGATACTGTAGAACTTACGAAAGTAAGAAATATGCACGTTCTGCATTTGGCAAGGCTTGGCTTTACTCCGTTCGGGTACTAGCGACTACGAATAACGTATTAATCTTAGCTCTCTGCACGTACTTGCCACATCTCTGTCTCTGTTTTATGTCAGGTTACAAGAGCGTTGAGCAACTCAAATGACCACGTTCTGGCATTGGCATCTAACTTCAGTTTTACAGCTGATTCCCATCTTGTATGCATTCAGTCCAACAGGGATGAGAGTTACCACACGCAGGCGATTAACATCCACAACAAACCTCGCAAAGGTGAGTCATGAACCAGTACGAATACTAGATGTATGGTTGTACTCATTAACTTCCACGCGTTCTAAATCAGTGTTATTAAAAATGCCATCTGACCTCATTCTCAGTTTTATGTGTCATAGTTTCTTTCATTTGTGTCGTTAATGGCAGGACTGGAAAAGGAAAACGTGTAGACTGGTAATACATGGTTTGAAAATAGTGAAATCTGTATCTTGTGAACCTGTCAGAAAGACTCCCATTTAAGGAAGTCCTTCGCGTAGTGATGGTAAAAAAAGTTGTAAATCAGTTTTGCTCTATGGAGACGACATTATTTTTGTTATGGTTTTGTCGGTCTGTGCGTGAGCTGTTTGACGTGATATTGTATTGTGAATGTAAGTTCATATATTTGCTGAAAAATTTATAATAATTGTAATGATTGGTTATGAATATGATTTAGGTTGGTTGTGAAAGAAATATGCTAAGGGTGGCACACATAATAAAATATTTTATGTTCAAAATTAGCCATTAATTTATATGTGTAGAAATTATATTTTCATCATGTTTGTTGAATATACATTTTATTATGAGTGAAGACTGGATATAAATGAAAAAATTGTAGAGCAAGATTTAATTAAGAGAAGAATGTTCTTTACTTCTTTCAGTGACTGGGGCAAGCTTTGTCGTATTTAATGGAGCATTGAAAACTTCGTCAAACCTAACAGCCAAATCAAGTATAGTGGAGGATGGTCTGATGGTTCAGATCACACCTGATACAATGCAGGTATACAATGTTCTGTAGAATATGCGTGTTCCTGAATCCATGTACAGTAAAAATCTGCTATAGGCTTCAAGAACAATTTTCAGTAAATTATGAACTTAACAAGATTGGAAAATTGTGATTTGTATTGGAGCACATGGAGTTTCCACATTCATTTGTTATTTGCACCTTGACATTCTGAATGCTCGTAGCCGAAATACGAAGCTGTAGTAAATTGTGCTACGTGTGAGTATTGCATGCAGTAATCTTGTACTGTGATGCTCACCTTTTGGTGCAGAATGGCTGCTGGGATTTAGGAGAGGATGATGTAGGTTAAAAAATTGCATTGCAGGCCGTGCTTGTTGCTTGCAGAAATGTTTTGAACGCTCGTAGAAATGCGTAGCTTCGGAAACACAGTGTTTCAAGTGCAGCTGCATCCAAGGGCTTATTTGTGCCAGTAGATTTGAGGTGTGGCGCCTTATCCAAGAAAGCTACTATCTGTTCATCTTCTGTGCCTTATGAGAGTCTTAATATGAAGACAATCTGACAACTGTTTTGGTTGCAGGCACTCAGGGGAGCGTTGCGGAACATGCAGGACTTCTGCGTCGGCTGCGGGCCGACTGGCGCGAGTCAGCCGGACGAGCTCGTTAACTTGAAGTGGGTAGAGGATGACAGACACTTCAATGTTGGGTAAGGGAGAGAATGTTTTAAACTTTACAGATCTGTATTTTCCTCATACAATATATTCATAACTGTACATAATAAATACATAAGCTTCGTTGATTGTAACATTCATAATACTGGTCAGCGATTATGTCTTGAGAAACGCGATTCCATTTAGAAATTACCAGGATATTTTTCTAATAGATTTGCCTACAAAACTAAGCGTTCAAAATGGGAGATTAATGAATAATTAGGATCGTTGAAACTCTCAATTCTTAGCTTTGTTGCCGGAGATCATTCAGATGTTTTCCGCTTGGTAGTTGATTATTAAACCACTGTGTATTGTGTTGATTCAGTGCAACCGATTCCTTTATATTGACCTGCATTCTTTTAACAATATATTTCTGCACCAGAATGACAAAATATTTGAGGTAGACGGTGGCAACACTGTTCTCTCTCCTGCGCGCGTGCACGCACACATAAATTTTGTGTCTTCGCACCAGAAGCAGTCAAAATAACATCAGACTATGTCACTCTGGGAGTAGATTTGTGGTGAAAGAGAAACTTTAAAATTCTCTGCGGTTTAAGTTTAAATTCTTTTCTTAGGTCGCCATCAACAGTCCTGCATTCTCCGTGTATCTTAATTTGTATATATATTAATATTTTTTAAGTAACTGAAACTTCCAAAGGCATATTTTATGATCGACTTGTTAATATTCTAGAGTGAAGAGCAGTATTGACGGCAGAGCACTGGATGGAGTTCCTTCAATCAGGGTTCACAATGGTACAGATTATTTGGGGTCATGTAGATTCATCCGCTGGACTGAAGTCTTCATATTGCAGGTATGTTAGAACCCAGAGGACAGAAGCAGTCTCTTTGTTTAACAGCCAAATGGTTAACGTGCGTTAGAGGAGACATTCGTTTGTGGAAGGTATTTGCAATCGTGTGTACTTCTCTTCGCAGTCGGACGAAGGCTCTGGAAGAAGTGGAGATCCCCTGGACATCAGCCGTGTGTCCGAGTCACTTGCGAGAGCTACGTGCATGGCCCTTATCAAGTTGCTCGATCTTCTGGCTCAAGCTGGTCTTACGAAAGTAGCCGTGCGAGCTACGGTTCATCCAGAAAACGTGAGTTGTAAACAGATAAAAGCTGTCAGTCCATTTGATAATGACGCTGTGTGAAGCTGCTTTGGATAAGCTTCTAATCTGCGTGTGGTCTAAGGTGTTGACGATTGTTCTGTTAGGTTGGCTATGAAGCAGGCAGCAAAGGGGAGAAGCTTCCACCTATCTATATGGACAGTCTAGACAATGAACTGGTGCCCGTTCTTCACAAGGCAGCGTCCATGTCGCAGGACAGCTCGGCAGTCGTCTTGGAATTGATATTCTACGTTATGTTGCAGTGACAGAAACATATCGTCGTAAGCTGGTGAATGTAACCTGTTTCACCTTCCATGTTGTACCATACCAAGAAAATGCACCAACAAATATGAATGATCAGAGAATATATTTATATTCTGCGTGGAATCTTGTTTAAGTGAGCTTGATAGAATCTTACTCAACATTCTTAAAATGTGATGTGTAAAAAAAAAAAATATATATATATAATTAAATTGGGATTGTACATAAGTGAGCAGCGAGGAACGGATTGAGGCAGTTTGTAATGAATGTCATGTCTTTTGCATAATCTCAGAGGAACTTAAGAGCTGGGACATGGGATCCTACAGTTTGTTGCGATAAGACGCTTAGACTGTATTCAGAGCGCTAAACGTACGCGCGTTGGTTCGGTTTCCCATTCCCGAATCATTCTGTTTAAATTCTGCAATTAACTTTGCAAGTGCACAATAATTTTTAGAAAAAGTGTGTGTCCCTGTACATTATTGTACACTTGTCAACATCTGATGGTGTCCTTCGGTCATTATTTCTGTTCTTTTCGTCTGAACTCTTACTTCATTTTTTTTGCAGATAAAAAAGATGCAAAGACCAAAAATTTCCGTTAACTGCTCACATGAACCTAAATAATTAATAAAATGAAAAATGAAACCTTAAGCACAGTATATAGTTTTAGTCGATGTCTGATGCCCGAGAGTGAAGGTTGCATTTAAATGTGCCTGTGACTGGAATTTTGGAATCTGTTAAGTCTTGATCTTTATGCGTCAGAATTTCACTTCTGGTAATCTGAAATTTCAGATAATTTATTCCATTGTTATGAATTCCAGAACTGGAATTTCTGGTTTAAAGGGACGTTCGATATATGAACAAGCTGCGGGAACACTGTTCGAAGAGAATACGGATCAGACGTACGCTTCAGAACTTTTGACGACGTCTTAGCAGATTTTGGAAACTAGCTTTTTGAGATGTACGTACCTCTGTGAAATTATAGACCTCTTTTTTATTTCTTTTGAAATTTGAAAGATATTTGTATGTAGAGATTCGCGGTTTATGCTCCTTCAAAACTGTTGTTGTAAGTCGAGGCAGCTTTTAAAAGTTAACCAAACGGCCGCTCTTGAATCATAATAGAAGTTGTTTCTGTTGATATTTATATGCTCAAGCTCTGTAATAAAGAGACGCCAAATAGAATAAAGGGCAGTTTATCAAGACAGCGAAAGGAATTATAAACCAAAGTTAATTTAATGTTCATTTCTGCTGTGTTAATGGTCATACTGAAGCGCGTACACACACCAAACAGTAGTAGTAATTACATATTATCCCAACCTGATAATCTCCTAGGAATGGGGTTTAAGCTACATTACTGTGTTCATGCCCCAAATTCCACTTGACAGAATTTTCGAGCCACGAACGAATCCTGGGTAGATTAGACTTTGGTATTTAATTCAGAAGGATTATCTGAGATAAAACAAAAATTGAGCCTTTATACGATGATTACTAAAAGAGTTCATAACCAGCAAAACTGCGTTGAAAGTAATCATGAAGAAGGAAGTGCTTATCGCCTTCATTATCTGCATTTAATTAAAAGAATGGCATTTGTAATGTTTAGTTTGCGCTGTGTAAGTTTTAAGTGCGGGGTTTATATACACACACATGTCGTTCCCATGTATATTTATTATGGGAAGATACGTCTTTCAAGTGCGGCTTCGCTTGGCCATTTAACATAGTGGTTAAAACTTCTGATTGTATTTGAGGTAGCGGTGAAAGAAAGATGTTACCGTGTTATTAAAATTAATATCTAAAATATTGTAGATTAACAGGTTGAAGTTGTATACATATATGTATATATATATATATATATATATTCTGTGAAATTATGTTAGGCCGTAATGTAATAGATGAACGTTGTAACAGGAAATATCGCATCTTATTTCTAGAATCTTTTAATTTGTCATTTTCTCTGCATTAAAAACTGCTAGAGTTTAGATTTAGGCCGAGTCGGGTTGTGTTTCCTTCCATTAGCCTTCGTGCAAATTATATTTATGCCGAAATAACGCGAGTTGGTCATTATGTTTACTTCTAAAAGAACCGCTTATATTATGTATCCTTGCTTCATAGTTAAAACAAATTTAATATTTTATTCAGTCACACATAAAAAATGTGATATAATCCACTGCACTGATATCCGCTTCAGCGTGCGAGCCGTGGATTTACGTCATATTGTATTCTAGGGCATGAGGTCTTCATGAAAAATTACAAATAATGGGAAAGGAGCAGTCAAGTTCAGGAGTAATTTTCTCACGAGTACAGCAACGCTGAGAAGTTGCTTGTTTTAATTTCCTTTACAAAATCTTAAATTTGCAAGAATACATAAAATTGTCGTCGTCAAGAATTTCAGCTTCTCATTGATTGCCACTTGTATGAATAAAGATAATAATTTTAAGATAGTGTAATGGCGTCATATTGTGAATATTCTAACAATTATTTATTTTAATCCGTCTTATCACAATATTTAAAATTTCTTATAATTAAGATAATAAAACATCATTGATGTTCCATATCGATTGATCGATTTAAATCGATGATGTTTTATTATCTTAATTATAAGAAATTTTAAATATTGTGATAAGACGGATTAAAATAAATAATTGTTATAATAATTTTAGTTTCTGCTGTCTTTAATAAATGATTTTAGAATTATATCTGCTGTTGTGTTTTTATTCATCTTTGCTTCCTTTAGCATGAGAACGAATATGAAAGTGGAAAGAATGCCATTGCAGTAGAAAATGGGTAGGTTAGGTTATGTTTAATTTTTCACTTTTCTGTGATTGTTCCGCGTGGAAGTAAGAACAGTAATGTTCATGCTTATTTTGATATGTGCTACATTAAATATCATCGAGCCATGCCATGAAATAGTCATTTAATTACCAAATTTACTATTAGCTTTTGCTTGTTTACTGGCCCGTGGGAAGCAATATTGTAATTTGTCTTTGTTGTTTAAGTTTGGAAATGAAGAATGTGTTTGCTTCTGAGATGATTATGATTATAGAGGTATCCTGATATGTGAGTAAAATTAGCTGATGTAAAGTGATTGATAATATATTACCACTTCATCCAGAAATTTCAAAGTTTCTCTAATTTTTCATCTAGGTTGTCCCTATATAAATTTTAGTTAATTCAGAATCCGAATCCTCCCTTAAACAATGTATTATTTATAACTTTTGGACATTTGTGAGGGTTTAAGAGTCTAATAGTTATTTAATTTTGAATTTAATGAAATTGAAGGAAAAAATATATTTTTATATGAAATCTTGTGAATGAAGTTACATTTTTATAAGGAATAATCTAATTTGAATGTCGACGTCAAAATCTGAATTGTAATTTTGAGGATCTTTGCCCTTATGCTTTCGTTATCCTAGCGTTAATAAAATTATAGAATACTGAAAGTACTGGTGTTAACAAACAAACCATAGAATGTACAACGTTATCTTTGAAAATGATAATGTCGTGATAATGGTGATTTGTAAGATATCGGATTTAGAGCTAACCGTACTGTATTATACAAGTCGCTACTATGTGAACTGAGCGTGTCATATGATCTGTGGAAGGAATCTTTAACCAGCACAAGTTGTCAGTCCTGAATGATAAGTTCGAATGACGTAAACAGAGACGTGTTTTTTGGTATGGTGTAATTTTATTGAATACCACGTTGTGATGGACTGTTTTTGAACTTGTTATCTGAGTGTAAGCATGTTATCTGTGTTAAACTGTTTTGGTGTGAGTGGCAAAATATCTGCATCAACCAGCACATTGAAATATAAAGGTTAGTGATGCCATAACCTGCATACCACTGGGGTTTCATTTTTCCATCGTGTGTGATGGGGAGATCCCAAAGTTTGACTTAAAATACAGTAAGATACTAATTAAAATAAACTAACGTATGTTGCAAGCAGATATAATGATGTATCCTGCTGTCAGATAAATGAACGATTTCCTTGCCAACTTATGAAAAAAATTACTGACTCGTGAATCCGTATGTACTATTGAACAAAAAACAGCCATTTCTTCTAATGTGAAAAAGTATATATATTCATTGTCCCAAACATTATGCACGCCGCCATATTAAGTCAAGCTTTGAAATAAACGGATTGAATTTAAGTTCACTGTTAATTTTATACATAAAAATTAGCTTACAATGTAGATAACTGACCTGAAAGCATTCTCAAAGCCCCCCTGGCTTAAATTTTCATTGTCATCTGTGTAGCGTTTTTCTTCTTTCAATTTTTGATCCGAAAAATTAAAATTTGTCCACAAGTCTATCCTGCTGTAAAATTCAGAAGACCAGCATCAATATATACGTAAGTAGATTTCGGGTTCACCGTTTCTAGTTTTGTTTATCGACACATGAACTGCACGGGTTATATAATGTCGAATTATGGGTGATTCTGGGTTATAAATTTGGGTGGATGGGATATAAAACTACCGCGGTCTATTTTTTATTATCCTCAGGGAATTGCGTGTAGAGGATCGATAACCTAACCATATGATTTCACGATTATGGGTGGGTTAGTGTTACGACACACTTAGTTGTCGAGATTTAGCATCGAGAGTATCGAATGGTCTAAATATCGATGGTGAATACAGGCAACTCTCGGTTTACGAACATTCGCTATAACGAACGTCACAATTCATTCAAAGTTTCATTAAGTCGCCGATAGATAGAGTTCCTTATAAAACGAAATGCCAAACGTATAGTGAACATAATTTTAAGATTCAAATAAATAAACTTTTAAAAAATGTACAATAAGTATCAGAGAATTATTATACGATAATTATACTAAAGCTATGATCCTGAATTGTATTTAGCGATTTTCCTAGATTCCGGTTGTACGCAACTTCAGCATGAACATAAGCAGTTGTAAGACAACATTTACGTATATCTATTATGGAATGTTAATCCTTACTTTTATTGTCCCAACATTGTAATAATATGTTTATGGATTATGTGTATTCTCGTCTCTTGTATAATATTAATATTTTATCTGGAACTGTCACAGCGACTTGATAAAATAAACTTCTCTCGGTATATGCATGTAGGACTCTGAGGACGAAGACGGAGATGTTCTCTAAACGTTGGGTTTTTTCGTGTTTTAACCATCTGACACGGGCTGGTATCCCTAGAGAACTTTATTAAATATTTAAATTGTTTGTACGTACGTATGTTCGCTTAAAATTTGAGAAGGGACAGACCAATTTACCGCAAACGTGGCACCTGTTAAACCAGGAAAATATTTTAGAGACGCGGCTTACTCATCGCCCTGATGGTGGAGGCAGCAGACACCTCTGAAACGTCGGTGAACTTTTACCAGACTACACGGCGCAACGGCCATCTTCAGTTAATAGGTGTCTTCCATCCACATAATTAGAAACTCTGTATAATTTAGACATGAGTAAAATGTTAAATGAATCTGAAAATAATGTGCACTTCTTTAAAATGTGATTTGGTAGATTATTTATAGTCTCACAAACCGCGACTGTACATTTGCAAAGTGGCCAAGGCAGCACAGCATCGCATTTCGTGTATGAAACATGGAAATTCTTTGACATAATCAATTCCCGTTCGCGTTTTACATTTACAACATTAGTGAATAAACAATTTTATTAATTAGAAATTACTTCAATCGTAAAATATGTAGGGACAAATACACATAAATTCATTTTAGTTCCGAAAGTTCTTTGTTTTCGAAACTGAATAGCTTTATCTGGGAACTGAGGACGAGGCTTAACGACGACCAACGATGGAGAGACACGTGTCACAGACTAAAGGTTAGGTTAGTCCGTGTTGCGTTGGTGTTACCCAGCAAACTCCAGCAGAGTGAGACTGCCTGTTGACATTTCACGAAACCTTTATTAGGATGAACCACCACCGAGTCCATTACGTCACAATACTCTACGCAGGTCTTCAGACATTCGTGCAGACGTCTGTGCAGGAGGTCCTCCAGAGCTCTGTCGTATTCTCTGGCGAGAACTCGAAGTCGTTTCGCTATCTTGCCATAATCACACTTCTTCTTACAATGAGGACAAGTTTTCAGGTTTAATAAATTGAGTCCAATATTCATTGAACAATGGATACATTTGTATCCTGTAACTTTTTCATGGAGTCTGTCCGCGGTTGGCCATTTCTCGGAACACGCTTCGCAGATGCATCGGAAGAAGTACTGTGTTTCTAAATATTTCTGCCTTTCCTCTAAATCATGTGACAAGAAATGAGGTCCGTAATTGTCGAGAATCTCGTCTCCTTTTCTGATATTCCTTATCGCCCTGACAATGCAGAGGCGTCCAATAGAATGACGCGCCACATTTGGATTGCAACTGTGGTTACAGAGACTGACTGTTGGATAAGCTCCTCCTCCTAATTCATTCTGTGTTGCATTTCTTACATCGCCGTCTGGTACGACGTGTTCTGTGATCTGATACGCGTTACACGAGCAACTTTGAAGATGCCTGAGTAAACTCGTGGTCATCTCTACGTCATCGGTCATATCTTGTGCGACATGACGAAGGCACTTCATGAGAAAGAACGCACTCGTCGCGCGTTTTAGTTTATCGGCTGGAGTTCGAGACCCGGAATTCGTCACCTGGCCGTGTACCGAGGCGTAGTCACTGGATAAAAACGGGAAACTCGCTGGAGAATTGACACTGCTCGGATAATCGCATCTCGGGTCTGATTCTGTACTGGTCGAATCTCGTTCGTGAGCCGAAGATTTCTGCGAGAGATTTCCGTCCCCACTTGTAGGATCAGCCCTGGCAAACGCTGTTACTGCAATACGGTACACGAGTAACGCCATCTTGCTTAGTTCCTTGGCACTCAGCAGATGGTGAAGAACATGACACTCGAAACGATGGTAATCTTGCCATCCTGTATCCCGACAATCTTCACTGCAATAAGAAACCTAGAACAAGGAGAAAAGAGATTGGATTCTTTTATATACACGTAATAAATTCCAAGGCACTCGGATATTTTAAAGGAACCCATTTATAGGTTTATTTGTTGAACTTTGGTTTAGGATGTTCTGTGTGTTTGTAGATCCTGCTACTTTGTTTGCTTCAAAAGCATATGGCCCGGCACTTAAGCTAAGAGGTTTAGAAGTTTTCGAATGACGTACTGAAGGATTAATAGTAGGAAGTGCGAACGAAATGCTTGTTATTAATGCTGTTTCATAATATCCGCTTAGAGGAACCGAAAAACTTTGCAAGTGCCTCGACAGATTCTATGCGCAACAAACCCTACACGCTTTGAACTTTTAACCCACTAAATATAAAAGTTTGCGCTCTGTAAGCGGATTGGAGGGAATTAGCTTCTCATTGCATTTTGTTTAAGTTTTCAGATGTGGTTGTTCTGAATCAAATATTATTGATTTTATGATGCTGATAATTTTAATAATAGAATTAATAATAAACCGCATTACACCTCATAATATTTGTCACTGATTTTCTGAGGATTTCCGTATTTTGTAGTAGAGTAAAACACATTTCCGAGGAGAAGACTTCTGAAATCCATTTTTAAACATTTCTCGCGTGTGACGTGATGCAAATTTCGTGTGGACGCACGTGCCCGAGCGTTAATTCTGAACTCTCTTGTTAGAGATCCTTATCACAACTTTCATTCGCTGATTGTGCCTCGACTTTACTCGAGAAAGTACATTAGCGTCATTTTAGTTGAATAAACAGCGAATTAAATATATTTTAAAATCATTTACTCACATTTTAGATTAGGATATTTTGGGATCAGATCGACGTATCTGAAAATCACTGTACGCCGACTGCGAAAGTAAAGACTTTCTTTATGGGACTGCATAATGGAGTTCCTGCTGGTTGCTGTGGGTAACCAAATGCTCATATTTGCGGTTTCCTGAAATTGCACTTTAATGCGTGCTTAGTGGTTACTAAAGGGGAAGTTACGGTTTGTAACACAAGACTGCGTTCGCGTGTTTGAGAGTGTTTACGCACTTGTTTACAAATTGAGAAAGTGAAAGCTTACCCTAAAGCGCAGTTCTGTTTCTTAAGGAGTGTGTTGACAATTATGTACCCACGAACGATTTCCTTGTGTAAAATTTAACTATTTCTAAGCAAAATCAAATGAGTCTTGTTTTGTTTCAAACTAAACAGTCAAAATAACGAACGTTTGCGCATAACATTTTGTCGCAGAGCGCAAAATTCTTGACAATAATGAATATAGCGGAGCAAAGTATTTTAATTGTAACAACGTTCCCCTGTCATCTTACTAAGATTTAAGTAAGTCGAACAGTATGAAACGTTTCAACTTTCTAAAACAAGTATATATTAAATCTTGTCCGTCTAATCACAATAAATTCTTATTAAATATTAAAATATTACAATAATTAACATTTAAAATATTTAAAATATTAAATGATGTTCTTTATCGAAATATTCGATTTACATTAGACAATCATTTTTCATGTTTCACGACATGTTTCAGTTCTAAAACAAAGTTGATGTCAATGCTTACAAATGATCTTCGCAGATTAAGAGACGCGTTCAGTGAAGTGATCTGTGCACGGTAATTAATTATGTGGGAAATGCAAGATATGATATAAGAGTTAGACGCTCGTTTCATCGCTTGCATCACAAGCCGGTAGGTGCGCTGGTATCTCGGTGAAGAAAATGGCGATTCTAATGCAGAAAGTTGATTTCGTGTTGTGGTTTCACGGAACCAAATCAGTGATGGCAGTGGAGATGGTTTCCACGACAGTTTGGGCTCTTTCCGTCAATTTATGTTCGATACAAGGAGTTTACACAGAGTTCGTGCGCGGTCCACCTCAGTCAACAAGACGTTCCAGCCGATGGAGTGGAAGTTTTGTAGCAAGCATGTTCTGTCAAAGTACTACGATTTTTAAATTTTGAAACAACTTAATCCAGACGATAATACTAAGCGTGCTATATTTTGTGCTGAAATGACGGAAAAAGAAAATTGCCGTAGAATCTTTCAGAAATGCGAAAGAACTACTTGACTTGTCTTAGAAAATGGAACCCACTGTTGTGGATTGCACTGGAGAGGAAGCATCCGTAAAGAATACAGCTGAGGTGACAGAGATTAAATATAGCCGATTTCCTGGAAGTGCTCCAACTTTGAAATACTGGCAGCATTTCTGCTCCAGTAACATTGGCAGAGGAAGTTAAAACATTACAAATCGCTTCACCGCTGTCTGTGGTCTAAGATATTTCGCCTGGGTTTGAGGACGACAAGTGTAGTTGCTTATACTGCAAAGAACTTTGGCCTATTTGGAGGGAGATTTACTGTTTAAGAGTGGCTGTACGTGTGAATATTTAAGAAATTATCCGGGAGATGAAACTGATACAAACATGTCTTAAAGTAAAACGAATCTAACAATATAATTTGTACTCGGATAACTTTTCTCAAGATTATTTTACAGAATAAACCGAGAGTTAGCCATGTAATGATAGAAAATGCGCTGTTAATTAAATGTTTGTAACCACCGCTCTAATCATCGGGCTTATAAGTAACTCAGGAAGGCCGGACATATCTCTGCAAACATTATTAGAAAGTACGGAACCTGTGAAAGATTTTGATGGTAATCCTGTGCGTTCCAGGGATTCTTTCTTCGAGGTTAAAGCGGCCGGAGTATGAACCTAATCAATTGTTTCCATAAAGTGTCGGCCTGGAGGAATCGAACAGTTCCTCGTTTAGGTTAATGAAAGATTCCGCTGCCGTGAAAGTTGCATAAGTTCCAGGGAAATGAAGGGCCGGACGTTACGGCTTACCGTGGAACACTGGGTGCACGGAATTGGTGCTGGTACGAGCCGGCAGCAATGGAGACATCGCTGGGCCATAGCTTCTCGAGAAAGGGCCCACGCGTAGGGTTCTTCCACGATCAATACGCTACCTGCACAGATACAGATACCATAGGCTTAGGGGACTTTCCCTCACACGGGACTCATTGGGGTGGGAAGATGGCTGTCTTCTGGGTTGTAGCTCCCTGTAGATTTGTCGCCCTGATGATGGAGGCAGCAAGGGCCTCTAAAACGTCGATAAACTAACCCAAAAGACAGCCATCTTCAGACTCACCTCCTCGAAAACCACAAATCCTACCGAATAAAATCTCTGTCCTACGTTGGGATCTGCGGTACATACAGGATTCCTTTCTAAAATAGACACGCTTTGCAGGTTCGTCGACAGTGACTGAAGAAATATTGCCATTTTGTGATTAGAAACATTTTTAATTCATTTAAAAACACGAAGGTTGCTGAAATAATTACTGTAATCATCAGGTTTGAACGTGTGACAGCGAAACTGTAATCTGCTTCAAAATAGATTACGAAGAACCTAACCTACCCATAAGTAGGCAAATTGACCATAATGTGACAACAAATCCTTTCGAAACGTCAGTATCCACCTAGAATACTACGCGATGTAATAACCCATAGATCAAAATGCGAATGTTGTTGGCCGTGCACTGGAGTTTTGCATTTCTCAGAGCCAACAGAATTAAAAAATTTAAGTGACGTGAGAGAGAAAAACTGACCTATTTTTATATTCCTCGTGGCTTCCATGTAACGTCCCTTCTGCGGCGAGAAGCAGAGTCTCAGGGCCGCGGAGGCTGCTGGTATATCGGCGTTCTTTCCATACGTTACTTCCGGTATCCCCCAGCTTCCGGATCTGGGCTCCGAGTCAGTCTTCTTCAATTTCTTCTGCTGCGAAAAACAGAAGTGATCGTACTTAGGTTAAGGCTTGAGCGTGGCAGGACTCTCTTAAGTGCCCTGTCGCACGTCTGTCATATAACGTCGTAATTATTAGCACACATTATGGATGAATCTGTAGCCGTAGTAAATTTGAATTTTATAAATTCCTAAAATCCGGTTTATGTTCACGACGCAGTTTAAAAATTGTTGGCTGAAATAATTTTCCGATTTATGATTATTTAAACAAGTTGTGTGAAATTTAATTGAGAATTTCAAATAGTTGTGTGAAGATTGTTGGACGATGTGTTCCAACAAGAAAAAATTTCCATAGGAAAAATTAAATATTGTGATCGTGTAGAGAACGACGAACATTTGCAGACAACCGGAAGACATGCCCGGAACGAACACGAACATATTTAAAGTCGAGGTTATCCATTTGTTCAGATTGCATGACAGGGATTATAATTGCAGTTCAAAATTGAATCAGACAGACGTGCCATTTCAACTGAAGCATGTCTATCTGGTATTTGGTAAACTGAAGGCTCCTGTATAATAAGCCTTTGTTTACTTAGCTATCATATGTCATTACTTGGAAGAGATATAAAATAATTTGCTCTTGTGCTCTCCACTCAATAATATCCTAACAAGATTTTTATTAATACACATAATAACTCGCCCTCCATATCTTTGCATCATAACAGCAGGCTCTCCTTTCTCATTGGGTAATAGTTTCGGGCTTATCACCGCCGTATTATCTGATGATCAGATTGATAACCGTCAGATGGCCGGAGCTTGTAGCACGAGAAACAAGAAAGAAAAGTACACAGAAATTTTTGATGGGGAAACATGAAGAGAAGAGACCATTTGTAAGACATGGGAGGAAAATATTCCGTAAGGAAATGGGGTGGCAGGTTGTGGACTGCGCTGGTCTGGAACGGAATGTCTTGATTAATTGAGTGGCTGTCAGCTTCTCATGCAGGACTATGCCCCATGTAATTAGCGCGGACTGAATGTGTTTGTCGAAGGGCCGATGCCTTTACGAAACATGTAGGCAAAATATAATTCGATTCCATGCACCAACACTTATGCACTGACGTAACTCGAAGATTGTTGTCTTCTGGGTTATTGCGCTGTGTAGTCTGGTAGATTTCCACCAACGTTTCAGAGGTCATACTGCCTCCGTCATCAGGGTGATGAGTATGAAGATTTCTGTCTTCTGGGTTGTTGCGCTGTGTAGTCTGGTAGATTTCCACCAACGTTTCAGAGGTCATTCTGCTTCCGTCATCAGGGCGATGAATATGATGTAACTTAATTGCAAATCACATTCCTTGTTTTTAAATATGCCTCTAGGCTTATGAAACATCTTCGTGTTTCAATTGAGTGAGGGACTTCGGTGCTAATTGATGTAAATATTAATTATGTGACTTAATGCAAACCATCTTTGTTTTTCTCAGTCCCTCTCAGTGGTATACCGATGTGACGGCAGTTGGGACTTCGTAGATAAGGCGACTGAAACTTGAAAGTTGGTGTGGTAATGCATCTTAAAAGTAATCCTTTTCTCTTGAGTAATTCTTTGGTGATACGCGAAGTTAGCTTTTGATCTGATTATGACAGATAATAACCACTGTGGGTATGTGGAGTTGTACTCCTAGTGTTGCTTTCAATTTTCATTTCGGATGTAAAGTGAAGGTACAACCCCTGCTCAGCTGTTGTTGAAGTTACATGAAGTTGTGATTATAATCCTTGCACTGGCGTTATGTTTCGAGGCATTAAAACTACAGAACTCTCGTGTAACACAATCTAGTGATAGGATGTGAGGTTTTCTCGGAGATGAGTCGTTCTGATGATGGAGGCAGCAGGGACCTCCGAAACGTCGGTAAACTTATACCAGACCACGCGGCGCAACAACCCAATCTTTTAGTCATGATTCATCGGGGCAGTGCTGTCAATTATCCGTGACAAACGAGGGTGTTAAAGCCTGGAAGTTGGATTCCATTTAAAGCCAACATTTGAACACACCGTGTAGTTGTTTTTATGTGAAATGATGACGCAGCCGTTCGTTTCACATGTGAGGGAGAAGTTTTAATTTGCTTAAAAGGTTAGAGTTGCAGACCACGTGGAGGCAGAAGCAGGCTTGTTAGAGCAGACAATCAGCGTTGCTACAGAATTCTGCGTGTTTGCAATCTCGTTCTGGGGGGGATAATTTTATCTGTATGGCTCTTTGTCGTGCATCATAACTTTGATTGTTTTTGCATTAGTACAAATGAATGTGACACAAGCAATGAATTTAATTGTGATGTCATGTAATAACCAATGATTCTCTAAAGCTGTGTTTTATAGACATGTCCACTGTCCGTAGTTCGATTTATTTCAACACGTTTCGTAATACGGATCTCTTCTACTCATTATAACTGGATGCCATGGCAACGCAGCGGAATGCATTTGATACTGATAAAGGTGTTTATAATAAGGAATGTGTCGGTTTTAAGTTCCTTTTCAAACGAAACGAGAACTCGCCATGTCTCTGCAGTTGACAGACACTTTTAGTCGGGTACCCATTTGAAATCGACTGACGATGTACCATGTAAAGTATACGAAGAGCTGTGGAATGTTTGGGTGACATAAGGCTCTCTTTCTCGTTATGATGATTTCTTTCATTCAAGTTCACATGTCTTAAAATAAATTTATATTGCAATTGTATATCCGTGACCTTGAATATAAAATACAGCTGAAGTCAATATTTTCGTGATTAAATCTAAAATTTATCAAAATTACAATTTTAAATAAATGAATTCGATTTTTTCCCCTGTAAAGATATAGCAGGGAACAGTTCATGTTCAATGAATGAACACTTTTTCTGTGAGGCGCAGAAACGTCGATATTTGTGGAGGTAATCGTTTCTCAGTTTGCTGTTTCTAATTATGCAGAGACACATTAATTGTTCCTGAGCGTGTAGAATTCCATTTACGAGTTGTACTATTTCGTGTCCTCACGTTTAGCAGAACGGAAATAAAGTTAGGAATTGATTTTTCATAATCGTGTGTAAAGTGGAAACGTAGTTTACGGAGGGTTTCGAGTGGACGACGTTGTAACCGTGGATTAATAATACCTTTAAGTTGTCCTGTTGTTTTTCGTGGTTGATCGTCTTGAGCTGCGAAATGATTTCTCCAGTCATTGAAGCTTTGACATTATTTTCTAACTCCGAATTTCGTAGTTTGTCCAAAGCTTCCTGAAGAACTTTCTCTGCCTGGTCCCATGCGCGTTTGTGTTGGTGACAAGATGCTGCAAGGGACAGGAGTTTGATGGCGTCTTCCGGAGGTAACTGGAAGCCGAGCGCTCTCTTCACGTCGCGAAGGGCGAGGTCTGTGTCACCCGTGCGAAGAAGTACTTGAACCCGTCCCTTGTAACTTCGAGCAAGGCTCATGCTCCCTTGAGGAGCTACCCTGATAGCTGAAGTGTAAAGCTCTAACGCTTGCTTGGCGGTGGCGTGTGCTGGATCTATGGTTGAGGCTGCGGTCTCTAGATTAAGCTTATCTCCCCGGAGTCTGAGCTCCTCGGCAAGGGTCTCACACTTCCCGGAGAAACCATCTGTCACACAGAAGTCTTGGAGTTGAGGCAAAGCGAGAATCATTGCTACCCGCTCCCTGTCGCACGTCAGCCTTGCAAATGCTGTCAGAAAATCTTCCTCATTTCTGGCAATCTGCCAGACTTTGTCCAGCAGTGAGTCGAATATGGACATCTGGAAGCATTAAGTAAGATTTGAATGAGCGGTAATGTTTCAGAACAGAATGTATTACTAATTTATTATAGCTGTTGTCATGATTTGTTTATAAAGGTAGTTATTGGTCTAATGACTTACAACCTACTGTCAGCCATAAATAGAGAACACACCCACACACACACGTGTGTGTATATATTAATTTATTTAGCTTGTAATTAGGAGTTGAATAAAATGTTTTAGCTTCAGGCATTTGCATTTTGATAACCATTCTGTTAGGAAACTTTAAATTATTTTAATTAAAACCCAGATCGAGCGATCAGCCAAGCATGCACATTTTCAATATAAATATTACCTCGTAACCGCAGGATTTAAAGCATTCATACCATTGAGAACTTTTATACCATTTGCCTGCCCATTTGAATTCAGATATCGTGCAATGAAATTATTCGCAATCTGTTAAACTTTGACCCTCAGAATCATATTCAATTCGGAAAAGTACATTGAAATGTATTGGTGCAAGTGCACTTACGATAGAGAAAGTGGGTCATTTATTAGTAATGGAAATACCGTGAGATGCTTGAAGTGATGGATGCGAGGCTGGAAATGTTAATGCATCCTATGCCGCTTGAGATATTTAATAGATATAATAACACAACGGAACAGCTGCTAAGCTCAGGGTAATTTTATACTCCACGCCATTGAAGGAAGTTAACTATCTGTTTACGTCTTACGTACAAAGATGTTTGAATGTAAATGTCTTGTGATCCGTTCAGATGGTATTAAAGTCTTTCGGCACGTATTGCGACGAAATATTAAACCGATGTTCTTATGTTTGCTAATGCCTTCGTTATTTTCTGTAGGCGAAGAAACTGAGACGCTGGATGCCATCTCTTCCATGGCACCCCCCCCCCCTCAAGTACCAAAAACTATAAACTATCCTGATAAGCATTTACAAATTAAATGTCGTATTAAGTTACATTCAGAGATACTTCTCAGAACAGAAATTGCAAGGCCACGCCCACACCAAGAACTCCAGTACTTAAAATAATAGCTGATACATACAACTTCTAATTGAATGATCGATATGAAATAATATCGATGAGGGATTCCTCCGGATTTCGGTTTTGTTTGAGTACTCGATAATGAATATTTTATTCACAAAGGAACCGTACATCTTGTTTTACCCTTTCGTATTTCCGAAAACTTGCCGTCTCATTCTTGTTTCCGTTTGGTAACGGCAAGGTACGTTCGTGTTATTGCGAATTCTTGTGTCTGTGAGAAGAGAGACGGAGAGAACTTCGAGGCCTCCTGCTTGTTGTCTCTCATTTTCCTGACAACTTTTGAAGACGAGAGAAGCCGAGTTGGTTGACCCGAGTCTTAAACGTCGAAGGAATTGTGCGTGGCTTTTCCTCGATTGTTCTGACCTGGGCGCACGAAACACGAGTTAAAAAATTCCAGTTGCGAATTCAAGTACAGACGAGAAAACAGAATGAATTTTCTAATGGGATTACGACGTTTTGCATGTAAGAGTTCGCACGCTTCATACTCCGTTATCTGTTCTACGCTATAACACGTTTTCAAATCACATCTCTCACTCACTTCTTTTGTCCTATATTAACTTAAGTCAAATTAAGGCTTTATACTTTATGCAGCTACAACTAACGAATAACAATTAAACACATGAAGATTAATATTTTTTTGCATTCCGACGTTTCTACGTCTCCACTACGCTTCATGTCCTGCTCGCTGCGTACTGGAACATTCATCAGCTTCCAAATTTGTTTAGAGCAAAGAGACGTTAGGTTAGGTT
>NW_019060048.1:423139-439231 GCF_000696155.1 Zootermopsis nevadensis
GTTAGGTTAGGTTGAGTTAGGTTAGGTTGAGTTAGGTTAGGTTGGGTTAGGTTAGGTTAGGTTAAGGTTAGGTTGGGTTGGGTTATGCTGCCTCCCATGACTCCACTTAAAACCTCTTTATTATTATCCTCCTCCGAACTACGTTTTGATTTTCTAGCTCGTCTCCAACTTTCAAGATTTTCAACTAAATTTTGTATTTATTTGTCATCTGTGCCGTACGTGCAGCTTGCCTCGTACATTTCATGCCCATTTACATGATTGTTTTAATATAATTTGGCTAAGAGTAGAAGTTACGAAGCTCCTCATTATGACTTTGTCTCCATTCTCTTGCTGTTTCATTTCGCTTCGCTAATTACACCAGAAGTGGAACAAACAAATAATATCAGCATTTTGTCCTCAGGCACCACACAGTTGTTATAATCATGTATAGTAAGGGGGCGGGTTTATTATTACGCTCTTGAAGTCACATTCCTGTAGCATGTTATGCAAAATGCGCGTGTTGTTTATTAAACTGGCCGAGTCCTCACAATGGCGCTTTGAAATTCTGACACAGCTGAGATCGGCTGTAAACTTCGCTCTCCGCGCCATTCCTGAATAAGTTCGCATGTTCAACATTTTTTAATCTCCTTTCTACAAACACAATGATATGCTGGCGTGGACACGAGGTCGGAAAATGTAACTAAATTATTCATTAACGGGAAAATGTTTTTCAGCTTCGCAGGTATGAAACGAACGGAGTGGACTTTTTAATATAACAACGTCAGCTGCTCCGAGTCTCTTTACAACGGCATTTCTCTGAATATGAAACTGCGTACAGCAGGACCCCACATGAAAAGCTAGTATTTCGTCAGAGAATTACCCCAGTTTTTATGGAACCTAAAAGTTCATAACCGTGCTCACAAGAACCCACTGACGGTTATTAACCGATCCACACATCTGTATTGTCGCGTACCTGCGTGCATTGATTTCGAGCGTGTATTCGGACCTGATGATGCCCTGTGTGCATTGACTTCGAGCGTGTATTCGGACCTGATGATGGCCAGACTGTGCCGAAACATGTAGTTCAGAAGAATAAACTGTGAACTGTAAGCGTGTGTGTGGAAGTGACTGACATCGATCATCAAGAATTTAGAATTTAGGACACTTTAATATGTTTCAGTATTATCCTACCATCTGCTGTTAGGTTTACCAACTTGTCTTTTGGTACTTCGTCCCCTCCAACACTTCTCATGACCAGAAACAAAGTACCTGGAGTAGGGCACAATTTTACGGAACTGTTATTTTGTAACTGTTATCGACATGGAACAGGAACGGACTAGAACTTCTACCTGGAACGAGTTACTGTCTGTTCCGTTCTCGTTCACAGCTGTCGTCGTGAATTTCCCTGTACCTCTTATTAAGCACCAGAAGAAAAGAATAAGCGTGATTTCAAAAATCGAGGACGCCTGAACTGTAAATCAACGTATAATCGTCCTAATTTTCATACTGGAGTGCGTATCGAAACGTCGCCATTGTATAGGATTTGAGATTTTCACGGAGGTGAGTCTAAAAATGGCTGTCTTCTGGGCTGTTGTGCCATATATTTTTGCGGAAGTTTACAGACGTTTCAGAGTTCCTTGCTCCCTCCGCAATCACGGACAAAAACTATCTCCGAAACGTCGAGATAAACTCGTACCAGACACGGCGCAACAACCCAGAAGACAGCCATTATACCGTTCGTTAAAGTCGTAAGAGAGGGCTGCTACTGAACGACGCATTTCGACAAATATTTACAGAATCACGGACCATTGAAGGCGATAACTTGGTTCAAGGCCCGAGTCAATGGCGGACGCTGTTGTCAGAACTCCGGTTGGTTAGGGCTTCAATTAGCGATGGATATTGATCCGTAGAATTACTTCGTGCCTGAATGAAGTGTCTATTAAGGGTAGTACTATTTCCTGACAGTGAACTCGTTAGACCTGTACTGTAGAGCGAGGAGGTCAGAGATCAAAGTCAAATTGCATTTGCCTTGTGTTATATCACTCCACGCCATTTGCATGCCGGAACTTTGATTCTGGATATCACGAAGAATGACAAATTAAAGGTTCCTGCCTTTGAAGAAGCGACGACCGCATCCTTTCACATCCTTGCCAATCATACGTTCTTGTTCTACAGTGGCCTTCCTTGGTGCAACAGTTGCCTGTGTCATGTGGAATGAGAGAACTCGATGTGCCCTAAAGCTCGCACCTTTCGAATCTTATTTAACGTAGAAGGTGACAGGTAGTCAGCCCGCAATGCAGTCAGTGCCCACTGTGGACTGAAAATCGTGTGTGCGCACACGAGTTTAATTGTAATTTTATATTTTTATACTTCGGTAATTTGTGCATTTATAGTTGAACTATTTAATGTGTTTATAGAGCAGGATGTGTTCCATTACTAATTACTTCTGCATGGGTGCTCCAGACCGATTACCTAACACTACTGGAGGCAATCCGAATTTACATATTCTCTAAAAAAAATAATTTAAATTTGCGTAATGTAGCCACGGGCTTTATGCTAGTGTTCTAAAATTTATAATTATAACTTAACATAAATTTGTACATAAGTTTCTCTCCCACACTAAATAAAGAATATATCTGAATAGATTTTTAACTGAATTTTCGTGTTGTAATGTCATGATTATTCACGAGTCGATGTCTCTTCCGGTTGGTAAATTTCATCATCGAGCAACGTTATTTTACACACACACACGCGCGCGCGTACGCACGCACGTTCGCAAGCGCACACACACACACACACGCGCGTACGCACGCACGTTCGCAAGCGGAGGTGGAATAAATGAGACTACAGCTAACCCCTGCCCTAGTATCCACGCTGCAGTAATACAAAGGAGGGTGGACCTATTACTTTCATTTTATTTTTTTCTTCTGAAGACTTGAATACACTACGACAAAGCCATTTCCATATTTCTTTCAGTGTAAAAAGTGAGCAAATTCCTGCCCGAAAGTCAGAAATGTGAAAGGGGTTTCTCTCCTGTAAGGAAGGAATAAAACAGGGGTAACGGAGGGAATGTTTTAATTTGGCCTTCCCAAAAATCCCCTTCTCTTCTCTTCTGCTGAGATGAAACAGATGGCCTCCACCAGGCATACAAATTCCTGCAAATGAGCTCCCATTTTTCATTAAAAACCTGTATAAGTGCACTCACTTCTACTGATGCAGTCAGTCAGGGAAGAAAATTCTGAGACCTTAAAGACGGAGGCGAGAAATAATCAAACTTCCTAAAAGCAAACTTAATTAAAAAGTAAAGTGTACTTTTAATTTTAGTTAAGGGGGACAAAGTAGTTATTAGCTTCAATATAAGTGTGTAAAGATGACGCGCTGGGTAAATAAAGTCTAAATACGCTCTTCACCGCCTGTCTGTAGCTTAGTAAATGAAAATAATTGGTTTAACTTACATATTTACTTAATCTGGCTGTTGATTCTGAAAATAACATTTACGGTTATCGTAATTTTATTCAATTCTTGTTTGTATCATTTCCTTATAACACTACGGAACAAATTGTCGTGTGCCCCCAGAGCCGAAATACTTCGCTGAGTATTATATACATTATAATATCTGCTACCAGATTCTATTGGGCGAAGCTCTTCACGAATTTGCGTGTGGTTTGTTCTAGAAAAAGTCAACTTGGAAGACCAAGAAAGATAACAGAGGTTAGTATTAATATCGATCTTGTGGATGGAACTAGTTTATTTTCGTGTGGATTCAACGGTGATGAGGTTTTGGTTTCTGGTGTCCACCAAATTATTAGCTACTTGTGAACTTCGTTTCAAGAACGCCTTGCATATCAATATACTTGCGTTACAAAATTCGTTCCCTTTCGACAGTAAATGAATGAATTAAGTCACTTTATGTTCTGTCATCACTTTAAAAGGGAAATCACACTTTTATTAAACGCACTACCTTTAATAGCTTCTGTATTTTGCATGCCACTTAATATACTTCATTAGCGACGGAATTAAAGGATCATAGCAATAAGGACATTTAACTGCATTGAAACGAAGTCATTACCTTTAAGTTTAAAACGCTTATTCCTATAAATAGGAATCGATGAATAGACTCGTGGAAAACTCTCACTTCATTAACAGCTTTTTTTGAAAGTGAAGGCTAAAGTTGGTTTTGTCGAAGTCCATTCTAACAAAACGAGTGCTGCCTCCTCGGTTAAAGCTTCGTCAGATGAATGTCGAAATATTATTAAAATTTGACATGTATGAATGAGGACAAAAAAAGAGTTTTGTGAAGACAGCCATCTTCAGACTCACAGCCGTGAAAACCTCAAATCCTACAACGAGTCTTGTGGTGGAGTGTTTCCTTGGTGTCTCTTCTTCGTAAAGAAAAACACATCTTTTCACTTTGTAAGAATATGACGTAAAGCAACTTGCTTAAATACTGTGCATGCTTGTGATTTATAAATGCGGATTTTGTCTTACCTTCTGCATGCATAAAAGCCAGCAACGTTTTTCATACACCTTCCATTGCTCACTGTGTTCTGTCCACTAAGCTTCATCCCAGTCATTTTATATATAAGAATCGGGAAGTTTTCCAACTCCTGAAATAACCCTCCTGCAGCAAAGCGGTCGTCGCGTGACGTATCGGGAAGTTTCCTGGTAGCTGAACGTAATTACTTTCGTAGACGTACAGAACACAAAATATTAAGGTGATTAAGTTAAAGAACATTAGGCTGAAGAAACATGTAACAAGCGTGGGAAAAAGTAGAAGTCCATACAGCATTTACTCTGAAAATAAATAAATAAATAAACCTGTGACACGTAGGCATGGATGGGAGGATAATTTTAAAAATGTCTTCGAGTAATAGGGCGAAAGGAGGTTTTCACGGCGGTGGGTCTCTGAAGACGGCCGTGTCTTCTGGGTTGTTGCGCCGTTTAGTTTGGTATATGTTTACCGACGTTTCGGAGGTCCTTGCTGCCTCCGTCATCAGGGCGATGAGTAAGCCGCGCCTATGGAAAAGTTATACTGATAGTTATAGCAGACTGACAAACAAGGTTCTTCCTTACTGTGTAGGCCTATCGCATGGAAAATTTGTTTACTGAAATCCACTGACCTTCTGTGATAAAAAAGAGTTTTATTTGAGCGGATAAGAATTGCCCAGCTGATTAAATGCCTTTATCTATATTGGATGAAATACTTCATGTTCTATATCATAAAAGACCCTATCATGGACCAGTTCTACTTAGTAATGTTTTTCTTGTCTAGCCATTTTAATAAGTAGTATTTCTCGTTGTACTCGTAAGGCTGAAAATCGCCTGTTTTCATGAGATATTCGAACGAGTTATTGTATGTAATTTCAGTCTGCAATGTCCTTGCCTCCACGTCTTCATATATTTTATTCTGATAACAATAATATGCGAGGGCAGCTAACAGATAAGCTTCCATGTTATATCTTCTAAGGCCCAAATATGTTCTTATTAAAAATTAATATCTCTAAAACTATGACAACATAGGAAAATTAAGCTCAAAATGCAGTTCACAGAAATAGGGAAGTTTCAATAGGTCTTTGTTGATCTCCGTATTGGTGTCAACGTGTGTTTGAACCATGTCTGCCATTCTTTTCATAGTGGTAGCAGATCCAATTCCCCCCCTGGGATATCAATATTATTCTATGGCGTTTTTTCACAGTGCCCATTAATTTCATGATAAATTATTTCATGGACTGTCACAGATCGAATACCTGTTTAATAGCCGTGTCCTCTGGTCAGATAATTAATAAACATTTGTCGCTCTATTTACTTATTGTTTTTAACGATGCCGTGATTAGTTTAGATTATACAGAGTGTCCCAGGAAATGTCTGCCCTGATGTTGGAGGCAACAAGGACCTCTGAAACGATGATAAACTTCTGCCAGACTACACGGCGTTACAACCCAGAAGACATCCAAAAAGTTTAATTATGATTATGGTTTCCCTTATGATATATTAATACTTTCCAATTGCGTTAAATGTCACAGCACAGACTTCTCGTGTCCTATTCATGCTCTGATGTCCATGCAACCTCCTGCATGATGGATACTTACTTTTCTCTTCCGGAGGTGAAGTTGTCGTGCCTTGAATCTGACCTCTGACTTCCGTCTAGTGACAGGGGTTAAGAATACGTGAAATCTTGCCACTAAGCGTCTGCCCGTACTTTTAAGGGAGTTCGTTGATATATTAGCTTGGATTTCGACGTCTGAATTCAAAAGAACTTACCCTTTCATGCGCCTGTTAATGCAAATTTCAACATTCACTGTAATCAGAAGGAAGCGAGCTTAAAACAATATCAAGTATGAAAGCTTCGTATGGTTAATAGCAATATTTGGGGATATTTACCAGGAAGTAGTCACTGTTTTTTTTTAGGAGTGGATTGAAGCGATTTCAAAGATTTGGTCGAAGTCTCGGTGACTGAGCGGTAGAACAGGTACCTGCAACCTTTCGTGATTCACTCACAGCTCCAGAGGAGTCATCTTTCTGCACTTTTCTATAGTCAGAAGATTATCTAAGTACAGAACAGGATGACTCAAAACTAATGGCGACATTGTCCCCGTCGTCGTACTCAGTGGGAAAGACGCTCCAGAATATTCGACCGCGGCGACGAGGCGCGGAGATCTGCCTGACATAATTATTTGGAGAGAGAGAGAGAGAGAGAGAAGAGAGAGTAATGGCTCTTTCGTGTAGAAGGTAATTTGAAAGTTTTGCTTTTGTCCTCGATGTCTCCTTTGCAGAGTGAGTGAGCGCAAGAAGAATAAATTGTAACAGAAGAGTGGTTCGTGCTAAATGAAAAGTTTGTGACAATTAGTTACTAAGCTTCGTGCTATCTTCACCCCCTCGACTAATGGCTGGTGGATTGTGTGCGCGTTGGATGAAAGTTTAAGTGTCTTGTAGCAAATGTGCCACAATAACACCTCTTCTTGTATCCCGTAGTTTATTTGCTCGAGGCAGGCGTAAGGAGTTAAGACAATGGCTGCTTGTTCAGCTAGCAACTGCGAAGTCCATTAAACCAGCTGTTCCAGCCGTTTATCCACATATCACAGATGATTAAATGCTTCTTACTTCCTGTGACATGGAACGTTTCACACAGAGGCCTAGCAGATTCTGTACACCGTCATAATTATTATTCTTATGATTACTACATTCGCATTTCCTGACTCATGATCTGTGTTTCGCACTGACAGAAAATGTTTAACATTCAATACAACTTAAATTTGGCAATTTAAATTTTCAAGTAAGTTTATAGCGTTAATCAGACACGTGATTTGTAAACTGCTAAAGTGTGGGCGTGGGTTGACATTCCTGTTACAGACTGGTCTCTTGATTATGATGTAAAAATTACTGAATAGTTTTTAAACTTTTTTGAAAAATAAAATACATCGCGATGGCGTAATTGTGTCATGTGATTTTAATGACACCCAAGTTTAAACGCTCCAAATTTGAAACGCAATTCCTGACAAAGAGTTGAATAAAAAATTATACCGGAACATACACGTAACTTGGTATTCTTTGCAAGTTTTCAAGTTAATTATAATCTCACAATGTCTGATTATAATTAAGGAACAAGTGTTTTCTTTGGGTACTCAGATTATAAAGAATGGCTTTTAATGAGTAAAATATCCCTGCCCTAATTGTGCTTTCACTAGTTTGCGATAACGTGAAAAAATTCTGCAATGACAATCAAATTTAGATTTTCTTAAATTTCTTTATGTTTTACAAACGAAGCGAAATCGTGTAGACAGGTCAAAAGACGTTTCATAACAACGTATCACAGGACGCCACCATCCAGACCATCGATGCCTATTCCATTGGCACATGCTGTCAGAGGATCCGCCCAGTGGCCAAGCGCCTTCATTGACGGCGATGGGCATCCAATGCTTCGAGTGGCGTAGACGTGTCCCCTAACGCCAAGCCTGTGTGTCAGGTACCCTTTGCAAAAATTCGTATCGTCTCAGCATGTCGTATTATGGGTGTTACCAATGCATTGAGACTGTTCATCGAGATGTTACGGGATTGTATACTAAATGCACTAATTTTTACGAAATCGTGTTACTACTTGGACGTGGCTTTATGATTCGTTCTGTAATCACGAATTGCTTCCTGATAATTACATCGCTTTCTCTGCAGGCACAGAATATGCCGATTAAAATAATGGTGCTCACCATTGATCGTCAGTTTTTCTAGTTTTAAACGCATGCGTGACCTTGAACTCACTAATGAACGCGTTTGGATTGATATTCCTGTTCTGAGTAGTTCTAATTGACTTGTTTCAACCACTGCATTCCTTCTAATACTGACGTAAAAGTAATTGAAAATTACTTTTAACTCTTTGGAAATTGAACTAAACATTCTACATTTCCGTGTAGGTTTGTTGTGTGAAATTGATGTTTGTGGTAATGACACAGTTAATTGGTTTTCTCGAGGCTAACTTGCGTCAGTCTAATAAAGTTAGACGTGATGTGACTGACAGTGTTGCCTGTTATCTTGGACATTCTCTGTACAACCTTATTATTCAAAAGAAGACTACTTGTTATCGTTTTATTTGGTAACTCTTCTGACGTAAATGTTTGCTTTTAATTCTGATTCAGCTTAGCTAGATGTTTACCATCCTTATTTGGTTATTGATCTCAATGTATGTCTGCCATCCTTTTCGTAATCTCCTGTGCGAATATGTGTTACTTTACAGTACACTTATCTTCTTTTGACTGCTCTTGTGTTCGCGTGATGATCGCTTGAATGATTTGTTATCAAAGTTTTAAAATTAGCTATTCCATATAATCTTTTTATAAAGTATAAATTTCCTCTCTTGTGGTTTAATGCACAAGAAACCCCACAATTTTCGTCCGTATTTAAATGCAATGTCTGATGTACATTATTCTCCTTTTGAATTCTTTTATCTCTGAAAGTATTCACAAATAATTTTAACTTTGATAGGCAACGGAGTTTAAAGTTTGTGTGTGACAGTCTCTAACTCATTTTTGAAAATGTGTTTGTAATTTCTAAAGGAAGTGTGGCATTTGTTCAGCTTAAAACTAATGATCCGAATGTTACAGATGCCTTTGTTAGTTACCGTAAATCTACTTTAATACGCTGTCCGTCCGTCCGTCCTTCACTCATTTTGATATAGTTACTTCAGACTCCTTACCAACTGCTACTGTCTTTTGTGTTGGAGTCAGCAGAGCTACGAGCATTTCAGGCATTCCAAGCGCACTGGAATGGATGGAATGTTTTCATTTGTAATCATTGTTTGTTCTGATACTTTATTCCTTCCTTAACTTGTGTTTTAATGCCAGTGTATCCAGTACGAATTTCTGTTCTTAATACTTTTTTTTTTCTCAAAAACTTTTCAAATTTATTCTGTAACCATTTGTATAATTTTCAGTCTTTCGTAAATTTAATTCCAAGCACAATCTGGTTCTCTATATTTCGATCCAAGTAATGCTTTTGACATCATTGTTCATGATATTGTCCTCTAGATCAGTGGTATTCAACCTGGGGTACGCGTACCCCCGGGGGTACGTGAAATTTAAAAAAATATATATACATTATTTTATGATAAACACTGAATAATCAGTAATGTAATTTATTTAATTTATTTTAGATGTAGATTATATAACAACTTTGGGGGTACAAAGTTGAAGAGAAATTATATCTGGGGGTACGCGAACCAAAAAGGTTGAATACCACTGCTCTAGATGAGCCGGTCGATTCCATAGTCGTCTGGTTAACACAGTCTTTTGTTCGTATTTCTAGAACCCTGTACTTCTCATATATTTTTGTCTAAACTTTCACAAGGATTCGCTTTACGCTTCTTAATTGTTAATTCCTTTCTTTCTTTTGGTTTTGTGCGAAACCCTCTTTTGATTTAAGCCTCAGAATCTGTCTGTTGTCTTGAACTCACTCACTCCAGTAAACTTAAAAGAATTTGAAGGAAATTGCATCTTTACATTACGCTCGTTATTTGACTATAAATATGAAGAGATTTGAGTCACATTAAATTCCTTTAATACTCAGGTTAAATACGAGGCAACCTGATGCTCTTTTTCATATTAAAGTTTAAAGGCAAAACGATTTTGTTCGTCTGTTTGGGCACTTTTAATCTGTGCATAATCACTACTCTACTTCCACGGTACAACGTAAGTTCAAGGTCAGTGTCTCAGCCAGATGTGTTTCTGCTGCTAATAAAATGTACAGGAACACTGACATCTCCGGCAAGAATTACATTTTCCTCGCTGATGTTTCTCGGGTTTTAATAAATATTTATTGATCGTATAACTTTGGTTATCCGTAGTTCTTTTCATATCTTGTCTTCTAACCAGTCAAGCTTTCTTGCTGTTGTCGAAAATTAAAAAAAAAATAATGGAATTATTGTTAATGTTATCATTTAGTCATTACATTCAGCATCATTTTCGCTGTTGATGGTTACACTTTTTTGCCCTCGAGGTTGCAGTGGGTTCTTTAATTCAATCGTCCACTAATCTCTGAAACTGGTTCTCAGGGCATTTTCCTATTCTTCGCATTTAACTGTGGAATGCATACGCAGGCAGCTGTCTTCTTGAAGAACGAGTTTTTATGACCTCGTGTGGAAGATGAATCACGTTCCATTCTTCAGTCTTGATTAAACCTTTTACTTCTTTGAACGCATTAATGATAATTACTTAATTACTCGTGCCAGATTCGGTTGCGGGAGGTGGTACATCTTACTGAGAAATATCGCCGAAGTGATCTTAGCAATTCTTTTTGCCACTGCTTCGCTATCAGTCTAAGTAAAAAAGTTAAAGAATTTTAAAGAAAAACTACCCAATATTTTGCCTGGAGGTCGATGCTTTGCAGGGGTTAGCGTTTCTGTCTTTTTTTATTCTGGAGTCGTAAGTTACAGTACCATGATTTCGTAAAGGGATGGGCCAATGACTGATTCATAATGCTAGTACAATTTTGGGAAACACACATTTTCTGAGGTGTAGTTGATATAAATTACTCTTAAGGAGTCGGGATTTGAGGTTTCCACGGCGGTGAGTCTGAAGATCGCTGTCTTCAGGGTTGTTGTGACGTGTAATCTGGCAGATGTAAACTTTACTGTTCAGGAGTTGACTCAGTTGCTGTCTTAAACTGGTTGTCATGTAGACACTAACTGAAAATGAATTTTTAAATGGAAATCGGTCCTGACGTCCAGTTGCTATAAGACAAATAGAACGAACTTCTAAAGCATCATGTGTTTGTTTAACGACGTTTTAAGTTGGACTTAATGTATTAGTGAACGAGCAACTGAAAATCATGTGAAGGGAAGAAGTTATAGCCGAATTTAAGGCAACTTACTGTTCTGTACTGAAGAACACGAGAGACTTCAGGTGCTGTAGGGCCGTTCGAGTATAAATCACGATCATTAACCACGTGCTCGCAACGCCCCTCGCGTGTCAAATGCGTCTCAGGGAAGCGAGAGTGTTCAACATCGTGTTGGTATTGTTATAATTCCATCAAGAGCTGATTATTTTCAGACATTTTGAACTTATTTTCCAAATCATATAAAATTATCATCTCACTTATTGAATGCAACACAGACTGAGAATAAGAAACCAAGAATGGCGCTGATTGTCTAAAAATGGGTGCTATTTACATATTCCAGACTGGTCGTGTGGCTTGGGGGAACTCCAGTCTGGTGGCTGCAACTTTCCATTTGGAGCTACATTATTTTCTTATTTTCTTCTAAAAGGGCGACGGACGTAGCTGGAAGATACGGTTAATTTCAGCATGAGTTCACACTGAGCGTGTTGTCTCTGAAGCAGTGTGTAAGAACTTACCAGGAGGCCAATGACTGGATTACGTGGTCGGTTTAATCCCTGAGGACGTTCGGTTCATGTCTATGAAAGGATCTTTCCAGCATCTTCGCCCCGTGCTAACTCCAGACAAGCCCTGAGAGTGAATGGTTTATTCAAGGACAATTCTTTTACAAAGGAATCGGTAATGTTCCAGACTTTCATTCACAGATGACGTGGTTAGATTCTTAAAGAGGACGGTCAGTACCCTGTCTGATAGTTTTCAAGGGTTTCCTCAGTCCTTCCAAGCGAGTGTCTAGATAGAAAATGCATGCAGACTGTGACCGCTCCTTTCTTTGTCCTTACAAGTTTCCCGAACACGATAATCATGTCACGTCGTCCGACGTTAATTAACCGGTGCACTTGATTATATAGGGAGCTCGTACAGTACCTTCGTGGCTGGCTGGACGACCAGAGTTCGATTTCCGGCAGGGGCAAAGACTTTCTGTTCGTCACCGCGTCCACACGGGACCAGAGGCTCGCCCAAACTCATCATCGTAATTTCAGTCAGTTTTTAAAATGTAAAGTGAACCGAACATCTTCTAAATTCTGTGTTCACTTAATTGTAAATTAATTTTGCATTTGATACATGGCTGCTAAATAGTCTACAGCTTCCAGATGTAATTATTTAAACTTATATTTATTTAGAACGTCGTATTGAGGACGTCGGGAAGAGCTGCATTATGTCGGCGAGCACAGGGGGACAGGTGTTGCTGCTTCCTGGGCGCGAACTTAATGGAAGACGTAACGAAGTTATTTCGCGTCTCTCATTTAGAAAATTGCCTTCATCCAAGCGATTGGAGGATCCTTCTACCAGCAGGTGTTCGCATTCTTTGCGTTCATCTGAAAATTGGATGCATTAATATTACTTATTAAGGGAAAATTTTGTCGGTGCTCGACCACTGTGATCCGTAGTTCGAATCCCACCCTAAGCATGGCGGTGGACGGTTTCCGGTGATGAGAACGTTTTCAGGAAAAACTGGTGTTTTTCATCAGACAGAAAAAATGGCGAATGGTAAATATTGCACCTGTTCAAACACTTTTTAAGCTCACAAAGGAACTGAAACGAATCGGCATATTATGATCATATTGTATTTACGCACGATAAACGTGAGGCAATCCTTTATTCGGAAATAAAACTGTGCAGTGCATATTATGTCAATATTCGTATCGTAATATGAAGAGGCGGCTTTGAAACGTATACACTGCATTACGATCGTCAGTGTATCTCAGCAAAGACGAGTACGGTGCAAATAATGTGAGAGAAAAACAAATATTTTGACATCAGATATTATGTGTGAACCGAAATGAACCGGCTCAGTGTTTGTGTGCAGTAGGAACATACATTTGTTTTATTTCATAGCAGTACATCGTGTTTCGGTATGGAAACTCTAGAGTGTTTCATGTGAGGGACTTCATAATTGCTCTCGTCTGTGCCCTCCTGAAACATTGGCTGCTACAGTATGGAGCCGCGATCTGACATCTGAATCATTTGCATTTATCGTCTTGCTTTGCTCAAGGCACAGGACCACAATTTCATTATCTTCGGCATAAGTGCCAATCCGCTGTCTCTCAAGCCGGATGTGGTCTCAATGAACTTTCGCTTTGCCCTGAAAAATGGTTTCAACTCTGAAACCTCACTAATCAATTAGCTCCATAGTGCATAGTTATAAGTCTGCTTATTAATCTCTTCAATACACCCTCTGCTGGCATGAAATCCAATGGTACGACCACACAGCCACATAATTACATCTTTTTAATCCGGTTTTCATTATCACAAATTATTTATCAGTCCCCTTTAGTTTACTATTAAGTTAAGAATTTCTTATGTTCCATTCTCATGGTTCAAAACCTGAATATTAATGTGTACAAGATTACGTTACAATTGTTTTGTGTAGGTCGAAATTTGGCCTAGCCTGTACTGAGAATGTTTCAGAAAAGAAGGTCTGAGACATTTGGAGGGAGTAGGCACACGTGTGTGTGTGTTCGTCCTCAAATTTTCCGAATAGGCACACGTGTGTGTGTGTGTGTGTGTTCGTCCTCAAATTTTCGAACCTGGTATCTTTGCATACGATACTCATCGCTGAGTTATAATGAAGAATTGGGAGCAGGAATTTTGGAATGTTTATAAATCGTAAGCGCTTGTTGGTCGGCCAAAACCGAAGCAGTTTGCAAGTCACTTACAGTGCATCTCGTTTGTGTAAATTCTTCTGTTTGATATCTTATTTTTGCGATATACGGCATTGCTTTATTTGAAGACCACGAAACTACAATCATTACTGACCTACAAGTGCGTCAGTCATTAATGTGCTCTTCGGTACAAAGACTGGCACTTAATTGATTCAGTTTGTAATGAACTCTAAGCCGACGTCAATCGACGATGAATTCGCTTCATAAAATGTGTACAGAAATTCCCACCAAACTTTGTCCTCAGGTGTTTTGTTACTTACGCTGTGAAAATATTTGATGTTTCTGGTGCCTTTGGTGCTATTACTACAGAGGGACTCCAGCCCTCTCTGAGCCTCGGCCTTTCTGGAAAATCTTTGCGGTAGCTTTTCGAACCTCGTTAGACAGAGGGCAGACTACGCCGAGGGTTACTGACCCTTCATAGGGCCGCTGCTCTTTCGAAAATATTAACTTTACGTTTTAATTTTCTAATAAGAACTCTCCTCCTTATGTCGAGGCTATTATATTAAAACTGTTTTTCTTCTCTTATTAGAAGATTAATTAATGCTTGTTCATTTAATTTGTGTCCTTATCTTGTAAGCGAGAGATATAAAGAGAAGCCAAAATACGTTGAAACAAGTACAATGTCATATATAATGAAACTTTGTAATTTAATGTTCATCTAAGTGAATGGAAATTACAGCTTCGTAAACTTAAAAGTAAGGACTTGTCTGAATAAATTATGTTGGCCAAGGAAACCATTTTCTTTGTTACTTCGATTTTCTTACCAAACCACTTTTCACTTGTCTTGTGCACTCCTTCACTACATATTTTCCCTGACGCTAAGTAGCTCAGTAAAGATGCTGTAATTTTGAAAAAAATAAAAAAATAAACAAGCTCAGAAGTCCTCTCAATTAAGACACTGTCTTATTTCTTCTTCTCATTCTGAAATCCATTTTCATCTACTTTAATTATATGCGTTACCGTACTGTTGTTTAACATCAGATGTTACAGCCTCGATTACAAAAACTTTCGCTTTTACTAAAAGTCTTACTTCAGCCTGTATTATTTCATTTCGGCTAATATACACAAAATACTAGATTCGTAATACAATCGCTCACGTACGAATTAATAATTTCAATATTACTACGTCCAGTACCTGGATTAGATGTGATATATAATTGATTCTAACCCTGAAAAACTTATCGTTACTTTACACAAACCGAAGTTTTACTACCGCGTCTAAAAGAGCCCGTTACTGGACTGTATTCTTAGCTGCTTGAATCTAGCCCATGCTCTCACACACTGCTTCTGTATAAGTGAATTTTACTATTATTCTCCCATCTAAAACTAGGTCTCAGAAGGTGACCTCCAGCTACATTATTTTAACCTGTCCGTGTCTCATGCTACATATTCAGCTTATCTTAGAATAAGAGATTTTACCATTTTAATATTATTAAATTACTAGTAGGGTAATTTATGAAACTCACCCTGTCGTCATGTTTCTTCGTGTCTATCACGCTCAATCCTCTTTGTTTCGTTAGGATGAAAGACAAATATTCACAGCAAATTCACTCGGTATATTATAGAATGTATTCCAAATACGAATTCATAAAAATCTGAAGATATCCGTATTCTGGGTTGTTGCGCTGTGTAGTCTGGTCGGTTAACATCGACCAGACTACACAGCGCAACAACCCAGAAGACAGAAATCTTCATACTCTGATGATGGAAGCAGTATGACCTCTGAAACGTTGGTTAACATCGACCAGACTACACAGCGCAACAACCCAGAAGACGGATATCTTCATACTCACCGCTGTGAGAACCTCAAGTCTTACATCTTTAAATAGCATTTGGTTCAAGATCTCTGCACGACGCCTTGTAATGAAGGGAGATAATAAGGAACGAGTAACGAAGCACCCCGTTCAGTTTTCTGCAGGCCTTAAGCCTTAGACCTGGGACACCTCTTACCATTAAAGACATGCCTTTACTATGAAGACGCGCCAAAATATAATGTAATTATTATAAAGTTGCGTTTAGTGGTACACCAAACTTTTCTGTACTGGGTAAAGTCGCGAGTAGCTTTATAAGT
>NW_019060048.1:439580-454249 GCF_000696155.1 Zootermopsis nevadensis
TACGTCCTTACCTTTGCAGAATTATTTTTCAAAAGAGAGTTGGAGAACTCTCATACTCCATTATATCTCCCTCTGTCTCCATTACGACGTCGACGTTTCTTGAAAGCCGAACTACACTCAACACACCGTTATGTGCTTACGGCTGTGTGTTCTGGCGTAATTCAAACTGCAGATTGAATATGATATATAAATAATATTTAAATACTTACACAATTCAAAATATTTTTATTTTTATTTTAGAAGTTTATTTTACGCATTAAATCGAATATTGCTAAACTACCTCTGCAGGTGTTACAAATGTCAATTTCTCAGTCGTACACTGCCTTATTTGTATTTAATTATACAGACAACTTTAAGATGAATTCTCGCAATCTTTGTGTTGTTAATGCCAATAACGAGATGCACTTTAGTTCATGGGGATAGGGCGTTGTACTCGTGCGAAGTTTGTTGTGTGATCGAGCCTTCGTTCAGTCGGATTTCTTGATATTTGCAAATTTTAAACAGTTTCAGGTTAGTGTTAATATTATATACTTTCTTCTTGGAATTAAAAAAAAGTTACTTCAGTACAGTACGGTGCGGATTTTGCCCACGTTCTGTCTGACATAACCTCAAATATATGCTCCTGTTTCTTGTTTCAGTTGATGATTTTAAACAATATTTGAAACAAAATTTGTCGGATCTACCAACATACAAAATTCCAGTGCTTATTTGCAGCGATTCACAAATTATTACCAAGAAAACGAGAAGCCAAATATAGTTTTCATGTGTTCGTCGTACGCCTTTTCTGATACATTGATTCAGGACTTTCTCTGTATAAAGTGACACCAAACTCACATGTCCGTGCATCCGCCATCGATTTTAGGAAGTTGCGGTGGCCTCCAATTTAACAACGTTCATCAATATCCGACAAGCGGTTCTCGAGTTACTGACAGACGGACAGACACGATCAGCTTAGCGTGCTCAGTTTCATTCACGTCTTGTGAAACAAATGGCCGGTCCCCTGCACTCGGTCGCCGTCTCCGTGTGCCCTTGTCCTTCCACGTGGTTTCCAGCGCCCCCGAACAACATATCGCCTTCGTCTGAAGATGGCGACATAGCCCAGAAGACCACGTTCGACATTTTCACAGTCGTAAAAGTTGTTGCAAATTACAATGAGTATCTGAATTTCTTCAGAAAGGCAACTATGCCAGCTCTGTTACCAAGCTTAACAATATCATGTGTACACGGAAGATTCAGGTATTCGGGTGAACAGAGGTAATATTTGTGCTGAAATTAAACGTGTAGTCTGGTAGAAATGAATTAGCAATTGATCTAATTGCACAGTTACCGCCCATGAAATACAGTCTGATGATTATAGCATACTCTGTAATAAACCACAATGTATTGATCAGATTAGGGATGTCCACAGAGTTTGCAGAACGTTATAAGGTTGTAGGGTAGACAGTTCATAAAATACGATTATTCTTTAACAAATTATCTGTTGCAGTACTGAAGCTGAGAGCGGCAATTTAATTTGGAACACACGTTAAGTGTTCATTCAAATGCGAAATTGGTGGAATGGGGAAAGATTTCGAAGCGTGTTTTACATGCAGGGTAAACGAAGAATTTTTGAGGGGCAGTATGTAAAAACACGAGACAAGCAAGTAGCTTATAATTTTACGAAAATTGAAAAAAATAAACGCAAGCGAGCTACGAAGGTGGCGGTCTTCTGGGTTGTTGCGCCGTGTAGTCTGGTAGAAGTTTTGTCAAACTACGCGGCACAACAACCCATAAGACTTCGCGTTTTCACAGTGCAATCTCCTTTAAAGAAATATAATTCATCCTTGCCACTGTTTCGAAGGACTCGTTGGCTGTCGATAAGTTATAAGTTTGTGCCTCTTCTCGTTGATGAGGCGAGGTTTCCGAGTTCACTCCGTTCTAGATAACTCATTCGATATCTACGAAGGACTTTGTTATTCCATCGCATGCAGGCTGCAGAATCGCCTATTGTCGGTTGTCAGCGAATAATTATTAAATTCATTCGCAGTTAGCGTCCGAGCGACTGTCACAATCTTCTAGTTAACGCGACCACCTCTTGGCGTTGGTCGATGAAGCCCTCTTCTGTAATTCTTTCCATAAGGAAACTCCATGGTCACTCACCCAGCGGATGCAGCGAATTGGGTGGCCGCTGACCTTGAATTTTTCCAGTAAAAAGTCTTTCTACATTTATGGGAACGTGATTTATCTAACATGAACCGGTTAAGTTGGTTATCTAGAACTGACCTTTTGACACGAGAGTGAAAACACCCCCTCTCCCCCCAACCAGCTGTTTGTTGCATTCGTGCGTGGCGTCACAACCTGTGATCGGCCTCTCAGTTTGACCTCAGACCGCAGATATCTTGACAAGTGTTAGCTAAAAGTGTGTAGTGGTTTTACGTAATTAGTTGCCAGACAAATGGAAGGAAATATCACTTCACTGTGGTTGATTTTGAATGACGTGTCGACATATTTGTTTGTAATAAAATGTATTAACAAGATTTTAATTGACAGTAATGGCGAAACTTTCGAGATATTACACAAGTGACGTTCTGTCGCCAAGAAGACGCCTACAGATTCCTTGTTTGCAATAAAAAAAAAATGAACAAGCTGCATATAGAAGAAGCCTTTAGAGTGACTTATAAGAAGCTGGAGGGACATCCACCAAATACAGAAGGAGTTTTTGTAAAACGTCATTGCAGTGTTAATTCAGAGGGAAAAGAACTTCATTCTAGTGTCTGGAAGGTCTGCGGCCTTCCTGGTAATTTTGCAATAGGAAGATGAGTAACAAGGGCATATGCTCAGTTTCATGCCAGCAGCGACATTTGGTTAATAATTACAGCTTTTGTTTCGATCCATTGCACGAAACGATATATTTAATTTGAATGTCTGCGGTCTTCATGAATCCAGAGATCTTCACGAATCAACTGACTGTGGTTTTACACATCACCGAAATTTCAATAAAACAATTTTTTGGCTGCACCGAAACCGAATAAACTGTTGCTTTATAGCAGAGAAAGGAAAAAATGCAAATAATTAGGCTCTCGGGTGAAAAACAGGAGCATATAACCGGGGATTTGGGGGGGGCGGGGCCCTCGGAATTAACCAGAGTTGAAATCTACGTGCATGTAGTGCATACCTGGAGCTGAATACGAAAAACAATTGATGCAAGAAACCAGAGTAGGACATAATTTTAAATAAGCGTCCGCACGAGCCAAATGGACCATCTTCGTCTCTGTGTTGGCCGGAGGAAGATGCGGAAAATTACGTTCAATCGTGTCTAAGTAAACTAAGTTCGGTCGTTTGTACGCATTTAAGTCTAAATTTAAACAGATGCGAGCGACGTTGTTCTCTCGAGGCTTGTGACTGATTCATTTCACAAAAATTATCATTGGATACTGTAAATTATCTTAAGTTACATTTCATATAGCCGACGTTTCGGGAGTTGGCTGTACACCAACAGATTCTCACGGCAGACATGTTAATATCAGAAGACAGCGTGTTCCTCCGAATTGTTGACATCTGCCTACAAGTCCACAGGACATTACAGTCCATAAGGACAATATCAGCATGAAATAAATGCACCAGTGAAATGACAGGCAATCACCTGAAGACTGGAGTAGTCATCTCCGGAAACGTCGTTCAGTATTCGCCAGACAATGGACAGTATCGAACAAAATTATGTCTTAGCCGTAAGAAATCGTGCAGGCCTACAACATTTGTTAATTCATTAGCTGCAAAATATAACTATTTCTGAGACTATTATCAATAATAATTGGTAATAGCTTATTTACCATAAAATGTGGGCGCACTGGAAGGATCACATTTCTTTGGAGTTCTTATTGTGTTGTAAGACATTTTCACACAAGCTTAACCGTACAATGAAAAAGTAATCGCCTTCTTCTGATGCAAAGTTCACTTCTCTGTTATCTGTTGTTTTTCCTCTGCGCCCTTCCCTCGTTGCAGCCTCTCTGTGGCTCGTATATATGGACCAAGAAGTTCTCCGCGCGGACCAGAAAGGGCTCAGCTGTGAGCACGGGCGTTGGCCACTTTTTCGCAAGTTTTTATTTATTTTTAACTCAAAAAGAAATTCCATTTCGAATAATCGTGAACGAAATAACCGAAAAGAAGTCTTCAGCTTCCAAGAAAGACGTAAGGAGTGAACCCAACTAAATATTCGCGAAAGGTGAGTTTCGCTTTCTCGTTCTTTGTAGATTTATTTGGGGGCACAGAGATTAATTTAATAATATTTACACGAAATTAAAAGTATAATAAATCGGGTTTTCCTTGCAATAATCAAAACTGAAGATTGTTAATCCTTTCGGAACGAACGAGGACATTGACGTCGGTGTATTGCGATAGTCTCGGTTCACATTTTATCCATCGTCTGTTGTTTCTCATAACACGACGTTTCGGGGACTGGATCTGTCTCCGTCATCAGGTAAAATAAGTGGGAGAAGGAGTTAGTCCCTTAGAAGGAGACTAGCTTCTTCTAAGGGACGTTGTGTTGAAGAGAAAACGTTGCTCTGTCGGGGCTCTAACCCATGATGTCACCGAGACTTGTTTGTGGGTGGAATTGAGTCTCACGACTGTCACGTGGTCAGAATTCTATCATCTGTAAGCTGAATACATGTTAATTCTCAGACACCTGTTGCATGAGATTGCTTGCCCTCCAAATTAGGCTGTATCCCCGGGACGGAAGGAAATAATGTTTCAAGAGTTCTACGATTTGATTTTGTTTGAAATTATTATTAGTAGTTCCTTATCATATGGACCTATAAAGATAATTATGCCCCAAAACAATTTAACTCAATTTACGCTAGTCGTTATCTCGAATTATATAAATTAAACCTGGATTGATCCAGTTGCACACTCTGTCTAAATCGTAATGTAATTGAAGTTTATGTCTTGTATAGTCAGCCTGGAGTCATTTCTTCCTGCTTGAATAAAAAATAAAAAAAAACAGATTTCGTAATTACATGATTAATATTTTATATTTAGAATGACAGAGTACTCGCAGTGTTGCTGAGCGGATTGAACATTGCCCTTGAAAAAATTACCCCTTAACCTAAAATCATTTGCTTTTACAGTAAAATGTGCTTAAATTATTTTGAAAGGTTTTAATAATGATTTTACTCAATCTTTCTGTATGAATGTGAATAGCTGTGGGGCCCATTGTCTTCCTCGGGTTAGTCGGGCAACAGATTTCTTGCAGTCTGAAGTGCGCTGTGCAGCGATAATAAACTGAGAAAAGAACGTAGTTTAATATTTCCGCGAGAGCTTCATTTGTGAAACCAATTAACAGAATGTATAAAAACAAAAGGAAAAGTTTTAAATGAATTTATATTTACAGTTTTTAGCGGCGATGCGTAATATAAAGGCAAGTTAAAATTAAATATTCTTGAGAAGGCGAGTAAAAAGTTTAGATGAAACGGGAAAACCAGATTTCTCTCTTTCGGTCGAGATTACAGGAACAAAGACAATATAAATCCCGAAAGTCTGTCTGGGTTCGAATGTCGGTGTGTTAAGATGGTTTATGAAGTCCTTATTTCTAGCGTAACGCACATCTCACAAGATGACACGTTCCGTGGCTGTAAGAAAGACGTACTAGAAACATCCATTTGCACGTGAACGAAATTTACTTAATTTTTAGTGAAAAAACTCGGGCGTCATAGTTAATGGAGTCTCGCGTCCTTAAAGCCCTGAAAATATATTTACGAAACTTAGAATTAATTAACTGCATGGAGGACTCTTCCCTGAGAAGCTAGAACTGGATCCACCGATTATGGCCGCTGACCTTGTAGGGAGTGCCCAGTATGCGGACCACTCAATGAAGTCAGTACAGTCTGTGTCAGTACAGTCTGTGGAGCCTCTTTGATATTGTAGTCTTGTGACTGTGCTAAGGGTAGGTTATAGAAGGTTGGGTTGGGTAGTCCTGGAGAATTCCATGAAAATTCCTGGATAAATCCTGGAAGAGTCCTAGAGTAGTGTCGGATAAGTCCTGAAGACGTTATGAGAAATTTCTTGTCATGGAGAATTGCTGGAGAAATCCTTTAGAAGTGCTGGAAGGTCAATTGGAATTCCTTAAGCGGCGGAGGGTTTGATCCTATGCGGGTCGGTTATTTTGGATTCGTTTAAGTTTGATTGGATTAGGTTGCGTTTTGGGTTGGGTTAGGTTAAGTCAAGTAAGTTAAGGGTAGATTATATAAGGTTGTTGTTTTACGATGGGTCAGTTTGTCCTGGAGAATTCCTATCGTGTTCATCGAGTGGTCGTTGGGATGTCCTGGAGAACTGCTGGAGAAGTCCTGGAAAATTCCTGAGTTTGTCTTTATTTCATGGTGGTTTGCTTAGAGTTTATTCATCCCATGTCTTACGTTTATTTCTGTGTGAGAAACTGGAATCTTTATACCAGAGAAGCAAAAGATTTACCTTCTACCAAAGCAGGATTTCTACTCTCACGTTGACCCAGAGCAATTTTTATTTCAAATTGCAGTGTAAACTGAAGTAACAAGATGTCTCGCATCCGTGTTGCTGTCATTGGTGCTGGGCCTGCAGGTTTGTGCGCTGCTCGCCATCTTGCTGCTGACAGCGCCCATTTTGAATTTCAAGTGTTTGAACAAGCGGGAGAAGTTGGCGGCACGTGGTGTTACACGGAGTTTACGGAAACTGATGAATATGGCGTCCCTATACATTCCAGCATGTATAGAAACCTAAAGTGAATACATTTCTTATTGCCTTCAGTAATGCTAATAAAATATTTCGTGCCTTTCCATTATACGCCTGTTTACCACAGGACTGAGGTTTACAGAAGAATTCAATTCGTGCATATCATAATATTTTGTAGTTTATTATTATTTTTGTAGAATTCAGTCGTGTAGTGAATATCTAGAGGCAGGACTACCGCGGTTTAACGTCCGCAATGGATATTTGTCTTCGTCATCGCATCTACCGTGCTCTGGATGCAATTGCGAAGACAAAAATCTTCCAGCATCTCATCTAGTAGAACCGCTCACCTGCAAATTTTATAACACAAAACACTAATTCACTGCAATCTATGTAATGTTCTAAAAATATACAATATTACCGGGATAGCTCAGTCAGTATAGTGACTGGACGACCGGGGTTCGATCCCCGACGGGGGCAGAGGATCTTTCCTCTAGCCTCTGCGTCCAGACCGGCTCTGGGGCCCACCCAGCCTTCTCTACAATGGGTACCGGGGTCCTTTCCCGGGGGTAAAGCCGGCCGGGGCGTGATGCTGACCACTCAGCCCCATCTAGTGCCGAGGTCAAGGAAGAGAGGAGCTATACCTCCTCTCCCCCCAAGCGCCTACATGGCGTATAGTGGGACAAACTTTACTTTACCTTCGGTTTAATTAATTTTTAGAACGAATGCACTTAAACGGTACATTTTCAGTATTCGGTGACTAAGTGACAAGGGAAATTATGTGGTTTAGGAAAATCCCATGATTTCTTTCGTAAATACGCTCTGCAAGCGATGAAGTATTTATTCCATTATACCAATCACCCGTTTACAATGTTCTGTTCGTAGGTTTATTTTACATACAAATTATCTTATTACTTACAGCGCCATTCTGATAACGAGACCGGAAATTCCGATAGTCACTGCTTTCAGTTTGCTGAAATGGTATTTTAACGATAATTCTATCTTATGTCTTTATATTAACATAATTAGTTTCTGAATCGGAATAATACAAGTAGAAATGAGTCTGTGTTCATGGAATGTTCCATTATTTATATGCAGATCCAAGTTCTTCTGCTGTACGAGTGTGTCACGTTTTATTTTAGTTCAACTGGAGCTCTACAAAAAGATTTATTATCTCGTTAAACAAATATGCAGTAAATCTGCCGCTATTTTAATCAGTTCAAGGTCAGTTGCTGGAAACTTGCTTGCTGTTCATTTTGTGTCTGTCCTGCGATATAGCGGGTGTTATTTCTTGTTTGTTGATGTAATATTTCTACTTTCAGGACGAATATTCCTAAGGAAATAATGCCGTTTCCTGATTTTCCATTTCACGAGACAGAAACCTCTTTCGTGCATCACACCGAAGTTCTCAAGTACCTCAAAGGATACGCTGAGCATCGCGACTTATACAAACACATCAGAGTACGTTTTTTTCATTAACGTTGTTGTTATATTTCTCTAGATCCACCTCAATTAATTACCGCTGTCTCCTCTTAATACGATATCAGTTTTGCTTTTTAAGACGCAGACTTCCATACACCCTTGTGGAAATGTCCCTTTATTCTCCGAATAAGCCGTCATGGTGAGTTTGTGAACGTGCATTTAGGTCTGGCACGCTAGTGGTGTTTAAAACACAAGCGATTTTCCTGAAATTACATCTGATATTTAGTTTCTCATTTTCAAAGTAAATGTTTTTTTTAAAATATTTTATGATGCTTTCAGATTATACAGCTTGGAACGAAATTCGAGCACATTTTGCTTTGTGTATTTTGTGATGCCGTATCAAAGAAGCAAGCCATTTAGCGTCGGGTGTGATTTTTGAACATATGACAAAGCTGTTGCAATTGGAGGAACAGTTCGTAGGCTTTTAGATCGCTTGATACAGTGAGAAAACCCTTTGACAGAGACAGACTCGAGTCTCCGAAACGTCGTATTCTTTAACAAAAATCAAGACAATGGATAATGTCCACAGAGTTCGATGTCTGTTTGTCGTGACAAACCTCCAGATTTATTTTAAATGGGAAATCGTCTAGCTTATGGTCAGACTCGTACATGGCGTAGGTGAATTCAGTCCCTGGTGGTTTCAAATGAGATTCGTGGTGGACGAAGTGGCCTGGAGCAGGTTTTTCCCTCAAACTCATTTGTCACCGTCTCCTGAGGCGTACGATGGCCCTAACGAAGGAGCACGTCATCGGACTCTAGGTCCTAAGTTAGGGACGCCACACGACACACGGCGGGGTCAAACTGAAAACAGTTTTAAGTATGTACGTCATTTACATTTAAATGTGTCCAGACACAAGTTCCTGAAATGTCCCAGTGAAATTTTTGTTACTCCCTTTAAAAAATAATCTTACGATCTTCATTCTTTCTTGTTTAGAACCAGTTGTTAGTTGTTGATTCTCTTTGTAATGGCGATTTTATTTCCGTCGAAGCTTCGAACTGTCGTAAATAAGGTGACACCCGTTCCTGTTGACGGTGGGAGAACGTCGTGGTCAGTCTCGATTCAAGACCTGGAGACGAAGAAGCGAGAGGAACTGGAATTTGATGCTGTGATGGTCTGCAATGGGTAAGAGCAATACTCTTATATTGACAACTTGTAAAACTTCTGCATTTTACCTTGCAGTCTAAAGCTATATATTAGTGTTTCATTTACATTAATTAATTCTGCCAGATTAAGAAATTTGTGAATACGCTGTTTATAAGATTATGTATAAATCATCTACACAGATACAGTTGTGCCAAAATATCTCACATTCTTGTGTAGTAATAAATGGCTATTTGATGTTTTACACGCCAGTAATTATTGACTACAAAAAAATTATCTCTATGGTCAAACTTGACCGTCGTGACCCCTTTCGGGGTTTTCTTGCGAAAGTACCACGGTGGTTTCGCCTTGCCTTCCGTGGTCAGTCTTTGCCCACCAGATTGGAAGAGGAGACGCGGACAAACATCGATGCCTTCAGTGGGACTCGAACCCAGGCGCACGAGGTCCGTGCCTCAGACCGCGTGGCCACTGCGCCGGATAATTATTGTCTACGATCAAGCAGAATTAGTTCCATTGAAGAAATGATGTCACTGTCTTTTATTAATATATATAAATATTATTATTAGTATTGACATTATTATTCTCATACTATAAAGTTGTTTCTCACAGTGAAAGGTAACAAATTACAACGTTTAAAAACATTTCACCCGTCCATCGTGTTCTTGGTCTGCCAACACTTATTTTCTCCTTAGAATTGTAAAGGAAGAGTCGTTTAGGTAGTCTGGTTACGTTCATGTTGATAGTAATTCCTTTTCTGTTGTATCCTCTCATTCAAATTGAGAATCTCCAGTTGTTGACGTATATTTTCGCTACGATGATTTACATTACGTAGAAATCTCATTTCACTCGATTTTGTCTTCATCTTCTCAGAACGATTTAGAGACCATTTTCCACAATTCAGTTTCTAACACAGTGGCCAACTCTATCAAGTTACGTCTGAATGGGATGCTGACATTTCCTCTCTCATTACCGTGCATTCATTAGGATTTAAGAAGGATGAACGGAACATCAGAAGTAAATAGTAGTAATAATAGAAAAAGTTAATCCATTTAGGCATTACTGTGCACCGTACATACCAGAAATTGAGGGAATCGACGAATTCAGAGGATCGATCCAACACAGCAAAGCCTACCGATCGCCCGAAGCGTTCAGAAATCTCCGCGTCGTTGTCCTAGGAGCGGCCTCCTCTGGGGCAGACATCGGGATGGAGTTGTCGGAGGTAGCGGGCGAGGTAAGATTCTCCTGCTTAAATGCAAATGATTTGCTGTTTGTCCAGTTGATTCTACTCGAGAAACACTTGACGGATTTGGATGAAATTTAGTACAGTGGTTGTACCACTAGGCACGTCCTCAAAACCAGACTTTGGAATGTCCTTCGGGCGGATGACGAAAGTCGTCAGGTGGACATATTGCGGCCCTGCGATCTGCCGGCCAAAACGGGAAGTATCGATGTCGGAAATTACGCTTGTACAGAACTGACATCAGTGAAATGCAACTACTTCTTTCCTTCCTCACTTAATAATTGAAACTGCGTGCCACGAAGAGAGAATCAGAAACCGACGGGGCTCTTTTAGGTTACATTGAGTTTTGTGGTTCTACTCTGTCAACGGGTTAAAATCCACCACACTAATACAGACGCTGTTACGACATAAGTTACGAAACATAATTTATTTTAGCATGAATTATAAACGTCACATTATGATGTAAAATGATTCCACTGCTATTTGTCAGACACAGTATGATTTGTTATCAAACTATAACACTTTATCGCATTCAACACATATTTGAATTTGGATTGCCTGCATTCTTTTATTGACATATATTGTGTTACAGTTTTAATCTTTATGTGCAGATCGTAATTTTATTTAATTTCAGGTTTATATTAGCCATAATTTACCCGAACCTCTGTTGTACTTACCATCAAACGTAAAACAAGTACCAGGAATCAAATCGGCCTCCAGGGAAGGATTCACTTTCCACGATGATTCCACTGCAGAAGCTGACGCTCTGATTTATTGCACAGGTAAGCTGAGCGGTACTGAAGTTGCAAACGAACGGGAACAGAATTATTACGGTGAGCATAACGAAAGTAATTATTATTTTGCGGGGACGTAGCCTGGTATCGCCTTGATGATGAAACGTCGGTCATATCCTAACAGATTACACGGCACAACATACTTTTATACTAGACGCCATGGCAACCTGAAATATCACCATCACCAGGTAATTAGGTATTTGCAATGTACGACGTCATCGGTTACGATGCTAATAATTCATAACACGGAAGGCCCGAATTTGATGTGAAAGCTGTTATAATATTGAGACGTGTTCAATATTCGTGTCCCTCCGACTTCCAGGCTACAGGTTCGAGTTCCCTTTTCTGACTCCGGAGTGCAAGGTTCGAACTGAGGGCCGCCGAGTCATGCCCCTCTACAAGCACCTGATTCACACCGAACTTCCGAGTATTTGTTTCGTGGGTTTGCCCTTCAAGGTTCTACCTTTCCCGCTGTTCCATTTTCAGGTAATTGAATTCATTTATTCAGAAGGCGACTGAGAAGTTGCGATACATTCAGTGACGAACGTAGTTTCCAGATGGTGGTTCTCTATAATCGACTGGATTCGATGAGCTCTTCTCAGGCGATCGGTGGCCATGTTAATGTGGAAAGAGTTTCGAACGTTTCGGAGACTTTATATGCCTCTGTCATCAGGGACGAATACCCCGTATTATAAATGGATTTAATCATTAACCATTTTCAGTAATTATACCAACTTTCATGAACATATTTTGACTGTAAAAGAATTCGAGAGCTGTTCGTATGTAGTGCGTCCTGTGAACTGTATTCTTGCCAACAGATACAATATTTTATGAGGACCTTGGATGGTTCCATCAAACTGCCCAGTAAGGAAGAAATGGACGAGGAGGCGGACAGGGATTTTCAGAAACGACTTGCCTTGGATATGCCTCCGTCTTGCGCACACGAAATGGGATCTTTGCAGTGGGACTATTTCGCAGAGTTGGCCGACTGCATTGGACTCAAAAGGCTTCCACCCGTGGTGAGAATGGTGTACGATTTTGTGGCTGACCGGAGAAAGGAGGACCTCGTGCACTATAAAACTGAGAGCTACACCGTGTTAGACCACGGACATTTCGAGAATAAACACGTGTCGCCTTGAGAATCGAGCGAAGGCAAACGAAATTAACTTTTGCGAAATGCAGAAACAGATATATGCCCTGTATTTGTACTGTCAGCGAAATCCGAAGGGGTCCATATTTATTACGTCTTATCATAAGTACTCCTGCGATTAATATTTGCTTTGAGATAGAAAAATATAGACCATCCTCCTTTCACGAAAATTACAAAATTTGTTATGAAATGGGAGAAATTTTAACTAGGTTTTAAATAAAATAATAAAAAGCCCATTAATATTATACGCCCTAGCCCATTTTCATCCGTCACGAATATGTAACGGTTGATTCGGAACCTTGCTGATACCTTATCTTCACTCAAAACGAGCCGCTTAATAACCACCCCGGTGAACGTCTCTTGGGTTTCGTGGACTGGATTCGCGCGGAGTCCGCTGGCCGTTGTACATCCCGAAGAACGGAGACAGATCGTGACTCGTGCCCGCCACTGCCGACCAAATACGGGGGCCGTGCAAGCGATTCGAGGGTATAGCTCGAGGCTACGGGTACAGGACATGGGAAATTCGTAAATGTTCGTGATTCTGAGCTAATATTGAATGATTTTGGAAAATAAAAACTTTTGAAAAATTGCTCAATTCCTTATACGCGGGAGCATAGATTATTATGCTGTGCGAATGTGTGAAAGGTTATCTACAAAAGAAAATCTGAAGGAAGTACAAAATAAACTGGCCTCCATATTAATATTTTAAAATGTTATCTCACTATGATATTTTATTGCATATATACAACATCTCTTGCCAGGTGTAAGTACAGTCTGAGCACAGCAAAAGAATGTCACGCACAATACCAACATACACAAAATGAAACATTCATTTTCGTGAATATTTTTAAGTGTTCAACGAAATCCTTTATTCAGAATCGTATGCGCTTACAACTACGTGTTGGTATCTTATGTACAATATCATTTATATTACAGTATGTACAAAAATAAATTACACTGTTATACAAAGAAGTGAGCTATGTCCCGGGTTCATGTCCTGAAGGCCAGTACAATGTAGTATACTACAACAGACAATTGTAATTCGAAGGTACTCCTAGATCGAGTGCTCGTGTTCAGTCTCGATGACTCTTGCAGACTAATGCTGCTATACACTTTGGTTTTATCCCCATGCTCTTCATCAACATAATTATCTTCGTCCCTTTCGGACGTTTCGTCCGCCTCTCCTTCAGATTCCGTTTGCCCGGGCTTCTTCCTTCGATGTGGTTTTGACTTTCGATTATGACATGTGCTTGTTTCTTCGTATGGTTTGCTAATGTTTGGGTAACGCGACTCGACGTTTTCTGTGCCCTGAAACAACATAAAGGTTAATTCATTAGCGTATTTAACACAAGTAACCACGAAGCATACAGAAAGGTATGACGTCATAGTTCTGTGTTTGCTGGGTGTTACGTGGCTGACAACCACAATTAACACTAAATTGTCCCTCAGAGATAACGAAATTTGCCAGATATGACATTCGGTGTTTCGCTTGAATGAAGTTCCTCGGATTTACTATCGGCCTACACTGGAACTTACCGGTAAGAGTGTGGGTTTCTTCATCCAGCACAAAGGTTTGAAGCTCCCCTTGCGCGTTGTTAACTGGAAACTGCTGAATTGGTTTTCCCAGTCGTAAGTTACGAGCCGATTCTCCAACGTCATATCTGCCAGGTCGGTGGGAGATTTAATCCGGACCGGGCTCGAACCCCTGCGACGGAAAATTGTGCAGACAGATTATACAAAAACCAAGAAATCTCTTAAGTGATTACAGATACTGGTAACAATATTGAAAAGATGCATCCTGCAGTACACACATCGTGTGGGCATAATAAGGTTCTCATTGTCCCCATACGATCCCTGCCAGAACTAATATCTGCATGATCCGGCGTGTACCGCAGACTGTCTGAAATGTCCGCGTTCTCTACCGCGATCGCGATTTCACGATCGTCCTCTGTATCATCCTACATGTGCCAGGCCGTCTGTACAAAGACCTGGTTCGACAGACCGGGTGAGGCACAGACCGCCTCATGCAGAGACTTGTGAGAGAAAGAGAGAGTGTCAGGCAGATACCTGGTGGGTTAAAGAAAATGTCATACAAAGACAGGGTGAGACAGAGACCGTTTCAAGCAGAGGCACGTGAGGCAGAGACCTGGAGATTCAGAGACCGAGTCAAGCAGAGACACGGTGAATCACACACCGTGTAGAGCAGACATCGACGAGGCACAC
>NW_019060049.1:14676-28306 GCF_000696155.1 Zootermopsis nevadensis
CTGTATTCGGGAGGTCACAGATTTTAATCTCGACCCAGAGGCCAGTTATACACGCTAAGACTTTCCACAGTCATCCCCAGTCTCTAAAAAAATACTGGGAAAATTTAAATTCGGCCACAGAACACTTCCAACATAGCCTTTCAAATTAATAAGTCTAATCATTCGTTGCTATATATTCTGAGCTACTGAGAGTTTTAAAATAAACCCAAAATAATGAAGTATATGTAACTAGGGTCTTGTATTTGCGAGTTACCTGTAAATAATAGTAGTACTAGTAGTGGTGGTTGTAGTAATAACAGTAATAGTTGTACTACAACTACTACTACTACTACTGCTACAGTTACTGCTGTTGATGCCGCCAATACGACTTTTGATACCCCACGAAATACAATTAAATCAGGAACTAAGACTATAGTAAATTATATGTTGAGAAGCTACTAGTCACACAGGTAGTCGCATTTCCAGCATTTCATCATCTCCAAGTTTAGTTATTGCGTTTCTCAATGGAGTCACCATCTGTCCCGACTTCAAACTCACATCCTATATCTTTCAAAGTCCATTATATTCTTATCCCAGCCATCTATGGTTAATTCTCTGAAGTATTCTCTTCTCTTTAATATTTCCTATTAAAACTTTGTATTCATTTCTCATGTTTCCCATACATGCTGCATTTCACAGCCTTTAGTTATTTTTCATTTAGTCATTCTAGTAATACTTAATGAAGAATACAAATTATGAAGCTCATACAACTTGAAAATAATTTCTACCAAATCTCCTAAGGAAACTTCAGTTTTCATAAAATCCTAGAATTTCTTGCCTACGTAATCGACTACTATCCTTCACGAAACTGTTTGCTTGTAATCTTTAATCAGTGCTTCAGAGCTCATAAGACATGACTTCTTGTATCATTAGACCCTTTATAATGAGCCTTTCCTTTACAAAAATATATTAAACATAAGTTTACCTCATTCCCCTTAATGAGATAAAAACATGTGTATTCCGTAACACACATTCAGAAGTCATCTTAAACTTCATCCTAACGACCCAGTTACTATTATGTCATGTATTTCACCCTTTGATTTTACATCACACGCTCTTTAAATCGGCGCATTAAAATAATTCATACACACCGAAGCATGCGAGACTTTGAAGTCTGGTGCTTAGACTTCAGCGCGGATGCTTCGTGCATCATGCCACGGTGGATAAACATTGTAGATAAGAGAGGAACAGAAATTTGTGCGATGTGTTACAGAACGGTCCCCTTTATGCAGCTCCACTGCGCGTGACAGAGCATTTGTCATAAAGCGTCTTGGTGTCACGACTTTGCATCTGAATTTCACTGCGCAGGTAAATTCAATTCAGGTCACAAATGAAAATTGTCTGATGGAGCATCCTCATCATACATAACGTATTCATGACTCAACCATGTTTCACATGTAAATAAAAATAAATAATTTCTTACGGTTTTATTGTCAAACTTTTAAATTTAAGTAACACACATTTTAGGTTCCTTTCAGAAATACAAGCTGATAAGAGCTTATTATTTCAGCTCTTCTATCAGTCAATTTAGTCAATTCCTGACGACAGACCGATTTCGATCAAACTCAGTATGATTGGCCCGTACTAAATATTTACACGAAATTTTAATTCGATGTCTATCTTGGTTATTTTAATATATACTTTATTTAAAAGTCTATATTAACATTCACGTAATTTGTATGTTTGAGGTGTTTGACAAATTTAGAATCAAAATCGACTTGCGACACCTTTAATATAGAGTGTCGGTCCATTAACTTTAATTCACACAAAATCTTTGGAGCTAAACAACATATAAAATTACTGTTTAATAATTCATTCCGTACCCCAATGAAGACGCCCCGGGACAGCTCAATCAGTACAGTGACTAGTTGCGGGCTGGTTGACGGTGGTTCGATCCCTGACATTGGGTTTTCTTCCAGCCTCTGAGTCCAGACTGACTCTCGGGCTCACCCAACCTCTTATCGAATGGATACCGGAGTCCTTTCTCGAAGATAAAGCGCGGGCGGGGCGTGATGCTGACCACTCACCCTCATCTGGTGCAGAGGTCAAGAAAGAGTAGGAGCTATAACTCCACTCCCCTAAGCGCCTACATGGTGTGTATTACTCTTTTATCCCAATGAAGACACAACAGTTCTTCGTAACTGATATTATTGTATTTAAAAGGTATTAACGAAAATAATCGCTAACTACTCTGGAGTCATGTGAAATAAAAAAAAATAATACATTTTATGAGCAAAATACGATAATACGTACTGTTAGGCCTACTGATTGTTAAAGCATTTGGTGCATACGCCGTAGCGATCGCTTTATTTTAGATTTAAAGGCAGCTTTCTTTAGGTCAGGGCTCTTGTATATTTCTGGATCTAACTCATTTTTCACTTGGAGAAAAATTGTTGGCCTGTGTATTGTGCAGTAAGAAAGATGCAAAGGAAGGAAGCGAAAGTAGTCAAAAGAAGAGCCAACGGACAAGAAATAAGAATATAAGGAAAAGAGAGAAATAAGAAAAGAAGTGTTGAATGTTTTTGAACAACATTCGTGATTCCGGAAACAAAACACGACAGCTCATTCAGTACAGTGCCCTAGTGTATTTGAATTAATAGACCAGACCTGTCACGGAAAACTGAATGGTTTATTAATTCATTATTGCAAGGCAGTTTTTAAGACAGGACCTGACTCTTATCACGGCACTTTCCTTTCATATTTCTGATTATATTTAATCTAACATTCACTTCATACCATAATAAACCAATTTAACTTATTAAACGATTTATCGAATACAATTTAATTGACAACACTCTGTGTTGTGTTGTGCTTCAGACTCTCGGAAACAATCATATTTGCAGAACAGGTTGATAAAAACCTCTGATCTTTACTTGAAAATTCTAAATGAAACTATGTGGGTAAATAAATTATAAATGAACAAGCTAATTTAGGCTGTATATCATTATGTTTAGATTTATCAATTAAATATTTTCAAATTTGCGAATAATTTTTCTGTACCCTAGGAATAACACCAGGCATATTTTCCATCTTTGACACGCTTACATTATTTTAAGCCCACTAATTACTTTTCGACGTTTCAGAGCCTTATAATGTTTGATTTAATCTTAATGTTGCACCAGTACGGAAATAGCAAAGGATATTCGACACAAATTATTCCTAACCCCTAAAATGAAATATAATGAAAATCGTAAGAATAGTTTGGCAAATGGAAACAGATACCTACACACGTGATACGCCCCTGTTATAATTTCATTGATATGTCAATCATGCAACGGTAAACTGTCCTTTAAATTATACAGTAAATCTTTTGAAAAACACACTGAAACTCAGTTCTAAGCGCAGCTGTTATCGAAATGTTTATCAGACACATTCCCGATCCGCTAACAATTATCAACCGTATCTCAAAAGCAACGAATCTGACAACACCATCAGGCTTTCAGATCCTTATTCAATTATTGTTTCGGGTCAGTGGTCCAGTATTTGCTCGAACTGAGCGAATAAATAATTAACCCAACTTTACACACTCCGTTATTCCAAATTGTACACGCGTATTTTCTCTTTAGAAAGCAGAGGATCGATTCCATGGAGACTGGATGTGCTGACTGACTACTTGGTCTCTTGGGCAGAGAACCTGCCTGGGTTAGTCACGATTTCATGCAGCATAGTTCGGTTTGCAATTCTCGCCGTAAGGAAATCTATTGTAGCCGAAGTCTAACTCAAAACTCGATACGTTGTGTTCTGCATAGTTTTCCAAATGATAATTTTAATTTACACAGACTTTTTAGTATTAGGAGTAAATTTTTACTAAAGTAAGTATACCATCCGAAGTTTCACACAGTTTACATTTTGAAGTCATCTTGCTCAACGAGATGAAGATGGCACATCTGAATTGGGAATAGAGCGTTATGTCACTGAAGTGTAACATCCTTGAACTGGCAGATGAATGTGTCATTTTAACAAAACTTGTGAATAATATTTACTCTATTTCTTACGTTCAATCACGGTCATTATTGAAAACAAGTGACAGAGAATACGCAGCCCCTTTGTGCGATTAAGAATTAAATCCAAATGAATACAGAATCATTATATTATATAGAAATTCAAACAAATAATTCAAAAAGAAGAAAGCCAGTTCAACACACGTTGACATAAAATTCATTGCTACTCTGTACAATATTGCGTAGCAGATGACCAAGAATTCTTCCGTATGATGTTCAGACTATATATATAAAAAGTCCACAGAAGTTCGCGCAGTTACAAATAAGCATCTTTTCAACTCTTTGCCATCGTAACTTGGGTTTTACAGTTATTATTTCATAATATACAGGGCTGCCTTGTTCACTGTTCGTCGAATAAAGGATATTTCGGACAGAAATTACGATCGTATGTTTAAAAAGATAATTCAAATCATTCCAATTACGTGTATAAAATGTGTCGAAAGATAATGGTCTGTGATAAGATATCGCAGACGCCTCAAACCTGTTCTACCTACAAGTTGCACTTTTCCTATTTATTTTAAAAATTTGGAAAAAGGACACTGCGATGGAATTCTGTTTCGGTTTGGTATTTCTTGTTCAACCACAAAAATTTGTTCTTCTCGGTTTATCACTGTCTTAGAGTTAGAATAAGCCAAATCTCACAAAGAAATTTTAGTATCACAGGTTAACCTTGTTAATCATAATAGTAAGTTAAAACGTGTAGGCCAAAACAGAAGAACTTTGCAACTGGAAAAATCATTTAGAATTCTATGCATTTAACAGTTCATCTAATACAACACTTGCTGAATTTTCGTAAAATACTTTGAGTTTACTATTTTAATATAAGCAGATTTATTATTTTCAAATCAACTTAAAAGCTCCTTCAGGATATTCATCAACCAATATGGAAGCAATAGCTGAAGATCAGACTACCAGAACTTTTGAGTCTTCTCTTTAATGTGGGTTAATTCAATGTTTTCAAAGCAACTGAAAGTTAGTTATCATAATAAAGAACAGAACATATGTTTGGTGGTTTGTTTCTGCTAGCAGGCATGCAAGTAGCACAAAATTGAAATTGATTTTAATTCTTTTCAACGTTCGGCCAGCCCAGAATCAGGTATAAGATGTGCCGATGCTGACAGGGGCCGAGTTGTTCTAATATTACAATGAGCACATGCAGAACGATTCGAGGCTACACGAGCAGTAACTCCAACTTTAGGAAACCAAAACCACTCTTTACGTCTTCTCCTTGTTTATAAGAATAAGGAAACCAATACTGTCTCTCAGCTACCTCAAATGATGATACTTGAGGTGTACGGTTCATTGTTTTCTCGGGATGCGTGGCTTAAGGTTTCTGACGCTGTAGCCAAAAGTCGACCTTCCACGTTTTTGAATGACAGCAGTGATCTCAGAATTGTCTGGGGTTAATGGAATTTGCGTGGGTGGGCGGTTGTGATGATGTCATCACTAAGAATCTCACTAACCTTCCGAAATCATATTGGTACAAGCTCTTGCGTAAAGTGATAGATGAAACTGCCTGTGAACGGCTCGACAGATGTCTCTTTAAATTCATCAATTTTAAATGAAAACAAAACATGTTAATCAGTTCCTGAGTTGTTCATGCATACGGACAGAGGGTTTTACGGTAAACTTTTATAAGTTGTTCTGTAGTTTACGAAAGCCCCTGAAACAGAAATATATTTCTACGTTTATAAGCGAAGCTAGACTGTTAACAAAAGCTGATGTACTAAATTTGTTGCATTAAAGACCTGTACAACAAACTGTATAATTTATAACTGGAGATAAACTTCATAGATCATGCTGCCTGCAGGCCAAATTTCTTCATTACTGATCATTATGTTTATTGTTTATATCAAAAACGGAGGCGTGTTTTAATTCGGGACCCTTCACGGACTGACGATGTAAAGTTATTTATATCCATAGCCGCAAGTGTTTTAATTACGGTAGCAGATAAATGTGACAGGGCAGTTGAAATTACGGACAATGAGTTGGTATAAAGATATATCTACCACACGCCCTAATTTGTGGATGATTCAGGACTTCGCCCTGTTTTCCCATTATAAGTTTATTCGACTGCTGCACAGGGGTCGGAGATACGTAGGGCGAGATTATAAAATAATACCCTGTTTTAAAATACAGGAATTTTTGTTTGTGTATTTTTCACGGACACACATTTTGAAACAAATAATAAATTCGAGTAATTTTAAAAAGTGCACAAAATTATTATCGTCACCATGCTACTACATGTTAGCCATAGAATTCAGTTTGTATATTAATTTATAAGTGTTTTAATCTAATATGGCTGTTTTGTGGTTGTAGCGCCTGTAGTCTGGTAGAACATTGTCCATGTTAAAGAGGCGCTCGCTGCCTCTGTCAAAAGGGCGAGGAATCGGTTTAAAACATTTGAACCGGTCGGATGTGATAGAACGTGGTCCGTCCAATGGGAAAAATTATTCGGATCGGTTGAGAACAATGGGGCCAATGGGAGTAGGGCCAGAGGGAGGGGGAACACAAGCATAGCTCTGACATGCAAGGGAGAATTACATAACGTAAATCTTTCGACTGCAGTTTGAAGCACATCAGTTGCCAACTAAATAAGTTGAAAACCACGTTTGTTTGTAGTGTTGTGGGGAGATCGTGGATCTGTTAAATCGAGTGATGTAAGAAGAGTACCTAATGTAGCAGCTGGCATGTAAGTACCTGCCACGTACGGTAATATCTGTATCCTAATACCTGTGTGTACATCAGCCTCATGAGACAAAACACGTTCATAGCAGCGACAGTAACAAGCACCTAGCAAACACCCTGAGGCAGATGTGACATCTCATTATTAAGAATTCAAGAAATTCTGCCTGTTCATTTCAATACAATTATACTGAACTCTAAACTGTCATCCGTTCTACACATTTATTCCACTAACAGCGTTATATGTCCCAACCAAACCACCGTAATAAGGGATAACCCATAATTTTAAAATTACAAAAGACATTAACAACTTTAAAATAACGAACATAAACAATATTGAAGATTTCTGTCTACTGGGTTGTTGCGCTGTGTAGTCTGGCAGATGTTTACCAACGTTGCAGAGGTCATACTGCCTCCATCATCAGGGCGATGAGTATGAAGATTTCTGTCTACTGGGTTGTTGCGCTGTGTAGTCTGGCAGATGTTTACCAACGTTGCAGAGGTCATACTGCCTCCATCATCAGGGCGATGAGTATGAAGATTTCTGTCTACTGGGTTGTTGCGCTGTGTAGTCTGGCAGATGTTTACCAACGTTGCAGAGGTCATACTGCCTCCATCATCAGGGCGATGAGTATGAAGATTTCTGTCTACTGGGTTGTTGCGCTGTGTAGTCTGGCAGATGTTTACCAACGTTTCAGAGGGAATACTGCCTCCGTCTTCATACTCACCGCTGTGAAAACCTCAAATCATACATACACAATATTAATGCATATTGATGTTGCGTCCCTATACGACTACGTAATTCGTATTAATAGTGATCAGTGGCGGTGTTTTGCTACTTTCGCAGTCAAAGTGCGCCAGGTGTCAGGTAATTACGTCTGTAATCTGTGACACGCTACACATTCACAAATTCTCTGATGTTCTACCGCTGACAATTCATTAATACAAAACCATTCATTACTGTTCGCAGAGGCCATTGAATAAAAACAGGACGTATTCTAGCACTGTGTTTAATAGCAGTATTTCCAATGTATGGTAAATGTTCGGAAGTTTAACAGCATTCGTATGTACCATATGTATGGCCTACATCGAATGACCTCAGAGGTAAATAGCTGAGATAGTGCAAACGAAAAAAAAAGTGACTGAAATATTTTTGGTGTCCTGTCTCCAGTTATTCCATCATCCGCCCGCATTTCTTAAGATGGGCGTAAGGCAGCTACGTCAAACAAATGCGATATCGAATAGAGATTGAAAAGTTTGTCGGCGAGTCACAAATTTTGGTTATCCCGGGCAGTTTTCATATCTAAAACTTTTTACTTTGGAAAATGCTGAAAGAACGCGTATACAGAGATTCATTACCCCGAAATGCGTTTCAGGTGAATGGGAACATCAAACATGTTATTGCAAGAATTTATAAACACGCATTGGATGCATTCATAGAAAATGCAGCAGTAAGACTTGACAGATGCTGGAACGAAATGGAGGACACTTACAAAACGCAATATATCCTCATGTTCAATAATCTGTGTGTACACTAGAATATTTCGAACAAATACTTCCATTAATGAATTTCGGGTACTTTACTTTGCGCAACTCTGTATTTTCTGCGATACCCTGGTTCGAATTCGCAAATACGTGACGATATTTAAGTATGATAATATACTTCGACCGTTACACTCAGATTATAAGACAGTAAATGTCAAAGAAAATGTCTCGGACTCACTTAACATGATTGCTTGAATATGTAAATAGACTTTCGTGCAACAGCCGCGTCGAATGTTTGGTTTCAACCACTGTTTCGGTAAACATTGCAGTTGCCAATTTCAAGGTCTTTAATACCAAATATTCACACCAGGAATCATAATTTAAACATTTACAAACAAGTTCTTTCTAATAAATTGTATTAGTTGAGTGATTTATAGACTTGAAAAATTAAACATTCACGACTATTCTTAAAAATAAACATATGTAAGATCTTAGGTTTTCACGGCGGTGAATCTGAAGATGGCTGTTTTCTGGGTTTTACGCCATGTAGTCTGGTAAAAGTTTACTGACGTTTCAGAGGTCTTTGCTGCCGCCATTACTCATCACCCTGATGATGGACCTCTGAAATGTCGGTAAACTTCTATCAGACTACACGGCGCATAACATAGAGGACATCCATCAGCAAACATATACAGGCTGGATGGGAAGTAAGTAGGCATTAAATAATCGCTATACATTGGAAATATAGAGGTTATAACCATTTCTCAATACCTACTTACTTCCCACCCACCCTGTAGTTTGTCTATGGTCTACAAATTTTCTGTAGTTTTCTTTTATCTCTGCTCCTACACAATTTTGTGAATTATCGAATATCAGAATGCTAGTTTTCTGAATCAGATATCTTAATTCTTTCTGAAAAAATATTGACAAACATTTAAAAATTTTAAAAAAATGTCTTGCAACACAACATTTCTTCCATTGAGTATTAGTGATTTTTCACAAAATTCTATGATAATAAATTTGAATACCCTTTTTCCAGTCATAGTAAAGAGAGAAGTTGTGGATTTCAGAAAGAGACTGAAATTCTTTTAAATAAAAATAGCAATTAACGAAAGGGAAATATTTCTTGTTGTAAACAAATTCCTGTATAAAAATGGCCCAAGAACAATTTTGTAACTATAGACAGAAGCCCATTACTCTCAGAATATAAACTGCAATTATACACAAGAAAGAATGCAATTAGTACAGATAACTTAATGGATCAGAATCCTGTTTCAGGTTTTGATTGTCGTTCATGTACTTAAGAAATTCCATAATACCGATTGAGTCGAAAGGTTCATTACCTTATTCAGAAGAGCCCGTCACTGGTCCCTCTTCTGACCAACATATATCCACATCACCCATCTTATTGTCTTAATTACTACTTTAATATTACCCTGAACCTACGTGTAGGTGTTCTAAGTGATCTTTTCATCTCACCTTCTTTTACTCTGTACACACCGCCAATCTAATCCTTTTTGACAAATTGTTCTTAATAATATTTGTACAAGAGAACAGTTAAGGGTGCCTCATTATGCATCTTAATACGACACAAAATCAGAACAGCAATGCGGTTTCAGCTAAAGTTAGACGTCGCAAATATTTATTGCCTTTCAGGGAAAAATAAGAAGAATGAATTTGCAGCCACGTGTAGTGATTCAGAAACATTGTGTCCATTAAGAAAAGTCTTAAAACATTAGTGTAGGCTATTCATTTTATTCTTTTTATTTTATGTGAGTCTCGCAAGAGCTGAGGTTATAGTGTCAGAATCTATCTTTTCTTATTGCACACTTTTAAATCTATAAAACTTGGTCAGGATCTGAAAAAATATTGGAACCATATGCCAGGAAACGCAAGAATTGAGGCGCGATAGATTGGGATGGACACAATGAATCGATGACAGTAGGCACCATTTAAGTACAAAATCAACAAAATTTAACCTTTCCATTCATTATAAAACACAAGTAAGTTTCATGTTCTCCCATGTGAGTAAAACGTCACTGTAGAGTAAAACTGCAAATTACGAAAGGTTAGGTGGACTAGGTTGTCGGTGTGTCGACGCGATCTGCGACCAGATGAACGGACACACGTCATCACTCATAAACACAGAGAGAACTTTGCAGCGCAGCGACATAGGAACGTTCATGGCCAATAAATAAAATAAATAACCCCAATACTACAAAGGGTTTAAAACAAAGTGTAATGCAAACAGTGTCAAACACATTGTATGCATAAAGGCTTCCAAAGGACTACACTTTTTCCATCGCTGTTGACTACGAGACTTTCAACGGAACACTGAAAATGTAGTGGATTGTTATATTTTGGTGGTCAACGTATTTGTATTATTCTGACAGATTAAAGAATGAGACTAGCTCATGGTGTGTGCTTGATTTGAATTTGTAAATTTTAGTAATATTTTCAAAGTAACAAATCCAACTATGAGATTTGCATGCTCTTAATAATTTATTTAAAATTCAGGAAGACCATGTTGGCTTTTCAAAGAAATTTCTCTAGGAATTCTAAGCCTCGTAACTGCATAGAAATTTTCTTTATTAATTAAAAGGAAAATCGTTGTATTTAAAAATATTCTCAAATTTTTATCGAAAATAAGATACATAGCTGCCAAATCTTCAAATAATAGAAAGGGCACAGTGATGCTGGTTTATAATAGATATTATGTATTTCGTTCTTACCACTTAACCAGTAAAAACTTTAAATGCACTCTTCTGTAAAGAATTGGCATAAGGGAGGAAATCAAGTTTAACAAGAAAGTAAAATACGTGTGTAAAAACGAAAGTAAAAGTAATCTTTCATTACGAACCAGTGCTATTTTCTTATAATGCATAAATTCCAGAGTCTTTTTTGGGAAGATTTAGGAGTGAATATATGAGAATTATCTTACTAGCAGAAGCCATACATTAAAATGTAAATGAATGATTTCGACAGAAAATATTTCAACACTAGTATTCTGACAGTCAATCATTATTGTGACGAAATAATGTGATTTAGTGCCTTAATACTAGCTCTATTTTTATGTAATAGTGATGAAGTGAAGCTAAGCAAAACATCAGCTTGTCGGTAAATTCTATATGTACCTGAAAAAATTACACTTATTCCGTAATTACTCTAATAAAATGTTCTGAATACTAAGTGGACACAATTTGGAGAGCTTCTAAGATGCTATTATACGTAAGTAACATTATTGGTGAAATTTTTATAAGTTATTATGTAGGCCTATAACATGAAACCTACAAAGATTTAGCAGCAACATTATGGATACTCTATGTCAAAATGCTATTAGCTTACTAGATACTGTACACATTTCTTTTGTTTCAACTTTCGGATGGAAATAATGAGGGCTCATACTTCAAGTTTCTTTGAAGTAAAACTATAAAAATGTTTATGACTTGTTAAAACGGGTTTTGTCAGTATACCAGGACATTTCAGAAAGCAATTTCTGCATAATTATATAAAATATTCTCATAATAGCCTTCAGAATCTGAGACTAACCACAAGTCGACTGAGTTAAGAACACTATTTTTCTTAAGAAATTATAATCTAACATAAGCCGTAAATTTTAAAAAGATATTAGCCTCATACCGAGCATTATAATCGGTAACATTTACTAAATATTTATGCGGTGATCAAAATCAAGGTGACTGGAGTAGATGTAAAGGCTCTTATAAAGATGCTAATGATCCTTTGTGTTCCATAAAGGACGGATATTTCTTAACGACATGAGGGACTATTAGCCTCTCAAACACGACTCCACTCCAAAGAGTAAGTTCGATATTAGTAGGATATGTAGCATGAGAAAGATAGGAAATACGAACAAATTTACGAAATTTTAGCTGGAAAACCCAAAGATAAGAAAGCACTTGGAAGACGTGGACAGAAATGGGGGATGACAATAATAAATAGAATGATAAAAAATCTGATATTAGGGTTTGTATCAGATTTATATTTTGCAGGATTAGGACAAATATCAGAATTTTTGTGAACATGATAATGGACCTTTTGTTCCATAAAATTTGTTGACCATCGATATATCTCTGTTTCATGGAGTCTCGTTATAAATTTCAATATCAATCATCTTTGGACAAAGATCCCCATACAGAACAGTTTTCTATGCCAACTTCTAAATGTAGAGTTATTTATGTTAGCGGCAAAATTAAAATTGAAAGAATAATACAGTTCCCAAATGAGCTGAATGAGCAAACTCAATTATTATGATGGATTATAAGGAAAAATATTTCATTCTAGACGTGTTTTTATTCTCAAGAAATGTTTAAAGAACACCGTAAAACTGATGGTTTGGCATTTATTATTTTCCTCACATGATTCTTACTTTGGGTTTCATTTTTCTACCAAGAACAAACTGAAAGAATCAGTGCTGCCTTAATCTTTCAGTGAGAAAGCGTAGTTATTAAAAATGACCACACTTCCTAAAGAAAATCAAGACATTCTGACTACAGACATTAAATATGTGGCTCCGAGTGTAACCCCAGTGAAAAGAGCACAGGCTTCCTGGCTGCATACCAAGAGAACGCGATCAATAGTTTCTGCCGACTATGTATTTCATCTTTGTTTTCTTCCTTTTGTTTTGGTTTGATGTTAAAATGCTTTTTACCCCAAGTCGAAATATGTATGAGAGTTACGACCTGTATTCGAAACCAAAGTAAATTCTGTTCAAGCTTAAATTTATTTGTCGAATTTCCCTGCAGTAGAACTGCAGGCACTCTGATAGTAAAGATATATTACTTACCTTAATTAGTAGTAATACATACCTCTCACTTGAAGGTATTGACATAAATTACAAGTGTTTATAAGTAAAGTACTCAGCGTTTGGAATGTGATTTTATCCTACGCACGTCATAGTACGTAGGCAATTTCATATGAAAGGACTTCGTGATATATAAATATATATATATATATATATTTAGGGAAATAATTTGTAGAATGCTTGACGTGGCAAAGAAGACGATAAATGTAGGCAGAATTTTGGTGCGGGATACTTTAGTTATCGGTCCCTTGACAAACTCAGAACGAAGTTGGAGTCTAGCATTTACACGGATGTATGATCTGAAACTATCACGACGATTAAATATAATGGATTCTTCTCAGGCTGCCAGCCGTCACAGGTAGTTTAATAGAGTAAACACCAATGTTTCGAGAGCTCTTAGCAGAATAACAATTAATTATACATTTAGATGGACTTTGTATGAAGAGGTTGTGAATACGGAAATAAATAGAACTGGATCAGGATTGCTCTTAATAGGGAGCTTTGATGTTACTGTAGGAGAACCTTTGGGTTCTACAACAGTACCGCTTTGTTAGCTAAATGTTACTAATTCAACATCTGATTAAAGCCACATCAATTA
>NW_019060049.1:30420-55522 GCF_000696155.1 Zootermopsis nevadensis
TACTACGGCCAAGGTTAGAGACTTTAATCTACCTCTGCAAGTGAAACAAAACCTTTGAGATCATACACGCTTACCGTAGGCTTCAGTGAAATGCAAGGGTGTCTTCATGTTAAAATGTTACATTTTACTGTATGAGCAAGAGAATATTTACGTTGCACGAATATTATAAAACGTTTTAACAAAGACGACGAGCCGGATCGCGTTTTATAAAAGTATAAATACTTAGTCGTATGCACATGCCTACATTAAACACATCTATTTTTACATGTCCCACAGTGACAACTATCTCTGTGGTCAGGCCGATACATATACGATAAAGGTATATTATTTATGCCCTGTTGACATTCCAAACTTTATGGAACAGAAATACGTCTATTCTGTATGCCCAACTATGACAGTGATCTTTAGGAAAAGACTACATAAAATGCTTCTATTTTTATATCAATAAATATTAAGTTATGTGAAATGCCATTATTTTAAAGTCCTGTGTCCTACAGTGGTTATAATGTTCATGGTCACGTCAGTATCTGTATGAAGTCGTCTACGCTTATATTTCCTGCCGTAATTAAAATGAGAAAGGAAGATCATAATTAGGAAACCGAACATCAGATCAGGAAATCAGTCAACCGAGCTTCAATGTACCCTCTAAACGGCTACCCCAATTGCGGTTTCTGGAAACTAAAAGTGTAAGGTTCCGGATTCCACCCCAACCATTGTAACTAACAAAACTAGGAAAAGTAGACGGGAATATAACCAACTCCCGAAACGTCGTGTACCAGAAACATACCTCAGATCATGTATAATTTCCAACATGGTGTTTCTGTAATAAGAATCTATGTGGATGAACCAATATATATAAAAAATGCATAAATTTTTGTATATCCTTCTATGACAATGATCTTTACTGAGAGGCCGACATATAACAACATGAAATACGTGTATTTTACGTCCTATACTTAGCCATTCTTTATGTATGTGACAGACATCAGGTAAAAGCAGACTTGTTGCAGCTGGTTCCTGTCTTCGTAGTGCCATCGCAGTTATATCAGTAACACCTGTTACTTCACTTTATCTGATATACTACGCTGTGGCATCTTTGGATATTGTAGTATCCTTCTCCGTCTAGAAACTAATCCCAAATGACAAGCTTTAAATAACGTGGAACCTGAGAATGTATAAAAATTTGATACGCAATAGAGTGCGATCTTCAACACAAAGTAATTTGAAGCAGAAAGATTATGTGACGAGTATCGACAGAATACACACTAAGAATGGTACTACACAAAGCGTAGGCCGATATAAAAATGTATTGTAGATGAGTTTCGGATTAATGCTTCTTTCAGCTACTTACGTCTTTAGTGGATCAGTAATTGACCGAATTTTAATAGTAGAACTTACTATATTTCAGTGTCAAGCGCATCGTTATGCAATAACTAATCAACTAAACAATTCAAATACAAGCGTTACAGTGCTGGTATTGAAAATTAAGCTGTTGGTTTACAAAATACAAACGTTACAGTGTTGGTATTGAAAATTAAGCTGTTGGTTTAGCTGTTTAAAAATTCTCCTAGCGATACGAAAACAAATGTGCAATACCCTCGACATGAAAGCCAAACACAGAATATCACCCCCATTCACTTCATAATGTGATAACCTATTTTTCTAAAATGGCTATCAAAATAAAAAAATATACAGAAGCGGTGAGTTAAATATATTTAAAACAAAAATCTTGATAATGTAATAAACTATGATTTAGTTTGGTTCACATAATCATATCTCACTTCCGTTCATAAGAAGCAGTAAATAAATAATCAGCTTTTTGTTATATCCCTGTCATAAAAAGTCATGAATGTTCACTATCTTCAGCCAGACAATTCTAATGTACGTATAAGGTAATAATTCATTTTTTTAAATATTATTCTCCAGTCTGTATCTTTGCATCGAAACTTCCTTCGTGTCACGTTTTCCGACCGAAGCATAGTGTTCATTTATCATCTCGTACCGATATCATCTTCTTTGATTTAATAACTCATCTCCTTATGATCCTTTTTAATATACTGTCAACTCCATTTCTTTCCCACGCAATTTCTTCCATAAAGTCTTATTATCAAAAGCGTTTCATTTGTTTATAATACTCAGCACAGGCAAAATACAGGTCCGTACCAACTTTATTGATTTAGTCGCCCTCACAATAGCCTAGGTGGTGTCTGTGGCCGCGAATATACTAAGCAAACAGCCACAGACAGACGACAATGTGTGGCTAACCACTTTGGAGATGGGGGTTAGAGCTTAAAACACCTCGCCAGATAACTATGAAATAACAAACAAACTAACCGCATGTAATGATATAGTGGTTATTTCTACTCCCTTGTATTTCCAAGTTTATCATTCCTAGTTTTGTCGGTGACATCCGATATTCTACTCGGACAATTAAATGTGTTTTCTTTAGTTCTTGCAAAGGCAGTCTATTAAAATTAGCTAAAGTTACCTGTTCTACACAACCCTCTCGATAACAATAATAATAAATATTCTGTTAAGTACCTAGATGGCTTAGAGGACCCGAAGGTTCATCACCGAAATAATTTGCTGCTTCTAACATTTCCCTTTACAAGCTAAGCAGCAGAAACAGCGTTATTAAATAAACGAAGAATAATTGAATAACAAATACACTGATAACTGCACATAGTACTTGGAACGACCTACGGAAACAGAGAGTGTTAATGAGGTCCTGAACTTAGAACGTAAGAATGCAGTACACGGCCACGCAAGAAGAGGGTGAAATCTTAGAGAGAGCAGTAATTCAAATAAAAGAAACCTTGTCACTAAATATATGCTTATGGGACTCTGAAGTTTTCAGTGCAAGATAGCGATACATTACGATTATTTCATAGTATTTAACTCATATTAAAATACATTAAACAAATGAAATCAACTCGTTCCCTACCGAACCGTTGGAAAATGAAAATCAAGATGACCATTAGAATGAATCTAGACGATCAAAATCTTGAGTCGCAACATTATTTGTTGGTATGATGTGAAGGAGCAGAAGATAAGCCGACTTAAGACTTCTCGACATAAAACCACTAGAAATATACCATTCTTTGGTAGTAAAAAGGAAATTTCATTCCACTCTTTCTCCTTTTTATGCAATGCTTTCTTTACTTATTCTACTTCTTCCAGCATTTCATTAATGTTTTTGGTACACATTCTGTCGGGCTTAAATCTTCAAATATACGATTGTAAATTTCTTTTTGAAATCAGTTCCAGGAAATAAAGCAGTTCTACAGGAAAAAAATATATAAATGCAACACAATATTCAAGTTTGCTGTTTTATTGTTAAATTAATATTTTGCTCAAAGGAATGGAAAGTGTTTAAGGTGGAAATGAAAAATTATCATTTAACGGGAACGTATTACGTTTGGAAATTTATTACTCTTTTTACACGCGGCATTGTCTTGTAGTGGGCTTAATGGATTTATCTACTATTGTTATGATGATCACACAAACGCCGATGAACGGTTAGAGCATGTAGCTTGAATGACGAGTTGTTGTAGCAGAAAACCGAAAGAAAGATATCTATTGATTTAATTAGTCTATATATTATAATAATAGGATGGGACTTAAAAAGGGAACAGCTGTTACTGGCAAATCTGATATTACCTATGAAGACAGCAGAGAACTGTAGAAAGTCTGCTTTAACCTGATGTCTGTCACTTTGTATATACGAAGGATAGCAAAATATAGAAAATGTATAAATAGAAGCGTTTCATAAGGAGGTGTGATGTACTCGCGTGCCTCAAGATAGGGCTTTGCAGTGGGCTACTGCGATCCATGTAATGAACCTTTGAATCCCATTAAATTCACAAAAGTTTTAGGAAGTAAGCTACTCTAATCTTTTATATAACTGATCTGCTCCATGGAGTTAACAAGCTCGAATGAGGCAAGAGACGAGATCTGTAGATAGTGAAGATAAATAAATGAACTTGATTTCTCACTGTCACGAATTATTCTAGCATGGTACTGGCAAAAATGAAGTTGAACTCCTGTTCCTACCTCTCAGCCAGTCACCATATTATTTTGGGAACACTGTACATATGTTCTCATCACATTATTCTGAAACAGTGTGATAGTAATCGCACAGATTAATGTCGTACCAAGCGCCTATAATACGTCGGTACATTTGCACAAGACATCAGCATCCCAGAAGAGAGTCGCGAGAACTTAAAATCGCGCTTATTGTGTTCTGTTCATATAAGTTTGTTCTATACCATGCCTCCTGGAAAGATCAAAGGTATAATACTTCTTCCATAAACAGGAAATAATTAAGATCTTCTTCCACAGAAATATGTGCTTCAACGGGCTACTCGAATGTAGGAAGACAGCCCGCTGTTCAGTGGAATGCACTATAAAAGTATAGGGTTACATTCTCGTCATTTGTTTGAATCACAGTTCTATTATGCACTACGAACAAGCATCTCTATCCAGAAATGCATGTATCCGAACCGTGTTAATATAAAAATTTGCACGATATTCCTATTCGCTTTCTGTTAATAGCGTCTTATAAAGTATTTCTGGCTTAAATTTAGTCACTTTTATGTCGTTGCATCAATTTCTATCTGAAAAGCGGAAAACATTTGGTGATAATGTATGTAAAATACAAAACTAAAGTACAGATTTCCTTTTCCTTACTCGCTGAAGTACATTCTTAATGTGACTTCTAAAAGTTTGCAAATATAAAATTTAACTTTATTAACTAATATCACCTGGATTCCATATGAGTCTTTATCTGTCTGAACTTCTAATTATTTTAAATATCATATAATTCGACTTCCCTTTTATTATGATTCATAGAACTAGCAACTTTACTAAAATTCCATGACACAAGGTTCTTGCTAAACAATCTGACAGTCGCTGAACTAATCAAAAAATGATCCACTTTTTATGAAAATCTGAAATTTTCTTACCCTCGTTAAATTATTATGCCACTGGAGCTATCTTGATTGAATCCTGTCGATAATTGTTACATAGTGATTTATTAACATTAGCCATCGAAGTTTGCCAGCCAATATTTTTTTTATTCATCTTTCATATCTGCGATGCTAAATTCGCTACAACTTTTCCTTCTTGATTTGAAATTTGATAGTCGTAACAATATTTGGCTACGATTGTAAATTTTGAGGTTCATCATTACACTATTTTCACTAGCCTCTTGTTACTTTAGCCTTAGATTTAAATATTTTCAACTTCCTTTTTAAGACACACTCAATTCGTGTACTTCTTTCAAATCAGAGCCTCTTCTAAAATGCAGGAAGACATGGAGTGCAAGATGTGCGCAGTGAATAGATAAACAGCATCTAAAAAAATACAAGGACTGGAGTTTTGACGATTTCACTTTATTTTGCAGGCAGGCAACAAAAACCGATTGACATTCTCTTTTCATAAAACACAATTCCTGCGCCAGTTTTTCATTCTGTATCTGCTTGACATTAATCACGTTCGCATTGTCCGCAGAAATTCTTCACGTTCAGTTTTCTGAAAGGCAGTCACAATAGCGTTGCTCGATTCTCACGGCAGCAACCAGGCCAACCAGTTTCATCATATCTATTGAGGCCAGTAGCGTGTATCACTCTCTCAGCTGTGACGTAGGCCAGGGAAGTCGCTGTGCCGTCTTATTTCTGATGAAAGTTCAAAACGGACCCTCTAACATTTTGTGCAAAAGTGGCATATCTTCTAGCAACGCGTAAAAATTATCGGAGCAATTGCAAACATCAGTGAAATTTTCTAATACTTAGCCAACATACATTCTGCAATAAAGAAGTAGAGACCAATTTTCACATCTTGTCAGTTTGATCGTGCTTCCATCAAAATTTTAAACCATTAGCTCGTTTATACGAAGCTGTATTTATGCCATGATATTACGTACTATTTTATGTTACACTACCACATATAGTACGTACTTAGAAGTATGAGCGTCACTGCTAACGTAGGACCCTAACATTTTATGTGTTAATATACCGTCGCAACGTATGCCACTTTTGTTTGTAGGAAGACAACCGTAAAATGGCGGCAATGCAAAATCTGTATTTAGCTTTCGGTCTGATGACGGCACGTAAAGAATCATTAGATTTCAGCATGTTAATTTTGCACGGAGATAAATCGTAAGCATGAATAATATTCTTCTTGAAAGTCGTATCATATTTTAGCAATCACTAACCTGGCAACGCGAATCTGTGATGTCATATCAGGAAATTTAACCTACTTGGAATATTTCTGAGTGTAAGAGCAACACCTAAATAGGTCATTAAATTTAATGAATATTAATTTATAGTTTTTGCTAGCTTCAGAATATAGAATTAAAATATAAAGGAAATACGTGTCACAAATTCTACCCAGGAACTTGCGTTTTTGTCAATTTCAAAAACAGTATTATATTGTGCATTGTAGGATAAAATTTAAAACACGCTGCCGAAACTGATACTTATCGGTGGGTGATTTTAAAGTATTAGTCACTAGGTGTTACTTTGGTCCCTATTTTGATCAACTGACTACAGATATATAATATTTCATATTTTTTGTTTCATACAAGGGCCTGAAATGGTACTGCCTTAAACTCAAACTTAATATAAATTAGAATTCTAGGTTCGTATTTATGGTTTATGGCATATAGTGTTTTCATTAAAGTTATATATTCCGTTGAGATATTCCAACTCAAAATTTGTTGATATTTCTTATTACCTTATGCGATACATAACCGCTCATATTATCTTTTAATATTTTATCACTCTATTAATATTTTGTAAAAACATAAACTAAGCTGAGAAATATACAATGTTCTCCAGACTCGATATATTATGATTAAAATATTCTGCTTATAAATATGCTCTTTAACACCCAAATCTACTTAATGGATTCAAATAGGTGTACAATTTCGCGTAGTACCACATACAATCTGTGAAATCCAGCGGATTGCACATTTTCTGATTTGTTACTATTCTGCTGGTATGGAATATTGTTGCGCAATTCATGAAAGAAGCTTTCAGTTTGAATGATACTTTAAGTAAGTTGCTATGAAACCAGAATTTGAAATTTCCAGATTGATGCAACCAACAGTAGCCTAACTCAAAGTATAAATTTGCGTTTGTCTTTGCTGCAGACAGTTCGGTTCGTAAGCCTAGAAACAGTCTGTGCAAGACATGACAAGACGAAACGATACAGGAAGATGAAAGGAAACGTGATGTTAAAATACAGAACATCGTATGGCACATAATCGATACCGAAACAACAGATGACTGTATGATGTGTCCTTTATTGCACTGGTAATTTGGGAGAAATTAAGGCACAAAAATTCTTTTTGTGGGAAAATGTAAGAAGCTGACAGTTTTATAACGTAAATATTTTCAATTTAAATGTTCTTTCCGGAAACATGAGAAGAGATGGACACACTAAGGACGCCTGAATGATTCAGGAAAAACCAGATTGATGTAATCCTGCATAATTCAGGATTAGTTTCTTCCGTGCAGTTTTATTAATTGCCTTATTCGAATCTGTATAATCAGTTTAACTCAGCAGAGATAAAAATTCATGATTACAAACAAAACTATCTACACTTGAAAGGATACTAATACCATACGCGTTTCGACCTCAAGAGGTCATCATCAGCGGCAAAACAAATTAACACATACAATACAATTCAAAAGACTATGGTTTCTACAGAGCATAAAGCTTCTTGAGCTCGAACCATGTTTGGCATTAGTGTCCTTTCAAGTGTAAACAGTTTTGTTTGTATGCATGTCAATACACTGCACGGTATGCAAGGTTTCAGCAGAAATCGTGAGATGTTAATAATCACTAAGCTAGTTAAGAAACATCGCGTTTGTTTTGAAAAGGGAAGGTCAGATAATTCACAAAAGCCCGCAATTATTCCCAGTCTTAAGCCCAATGATTCTAGTCATCATGACACTATTTCGTTTAACATATTCATTTATTTAAATCGTTTCAAGAATTTGGTCAATTCCGATAAACTGAGTAACATTTCTGAATAAGCTTTTATGAGACGATTGGTTATTATTCACTTGTTCAACCCACAATCTGTTTTTAATATACGTAAGGAGATAATAATCCTTTTTAAATCTTTTCATCACATGAAATTTACGAATATCTGGGACATTTATAACTGAAATGGATTATTTTGCAGTAATTTTCTGCCTGTTATTAACTTGTGATTCCTGTACATTGCACATTTGTTTCTTCATTTTGCTTAGAATTCGTGTTTTTGTATCGCAGCAGCGAGTTTAATTAGTTAGTTACTCACTTATTTCGAAAGGCGTTATTACCAGGTCAGCCGTCTGACTGTGGCTTCGAATTACCAACTTTTAAAATTCACTTCATGCCGTGAAAGAGAATATAATCTTTACTTCTTCTTATAAAATCTACTCTGTTACGTAAATAACATAAATTATAAACAGATTATCTGATACTGCGTGGAAATTTTTAACTTGTAATTTATAGCTTGTTGAAAAATACCAATCGATTTATCGAATATTAAAACAACACGTTTGTAAATGATATTAATCTGTATATGACAGGAACATGTGGTTTGAACAGTATTAATCATTATTTAACTTTCATAATGCACACACGTCATTTCCGAGTCTTTATTCTCTACTAGAAATTATTTTCCTCATATCAACCAGTTTTCAAGAACACGCTACCTAGATCTGAGCTTATTAGCTTTTACTGCTCCGTTGTTTGTGTACCTTAATTGCTCCTTTGTAAAATAAACAGAGTCCATGCAAAGATTATTTAACGAAACTTTGAATAACACGTTTAGTCTCGCTTGGAAAATCGATACATTCCTTCTGAGCGAAACAAATTATGAATGAAGTTATCGGTAGGACAGATACGATATTTTATTCCATCAACACTTCTAATACAGTCGTTTATACCTCATCTATCCCCTACCACTCAATGAATACCAATAGCCCAAGAGTTCCTAAGTCTGAAGTAAATGCGGCCGGAGTCGGAAGAGATCTGACAAGCTAATGAATAGATATAAAAATTTTGTAAAAATTCTGCTCATATTAACAATTACGGATTAAAACAATGCAGGTACTAGGTATTTATTTACTACTAGTATTCCTAAATATCGGTATAGTACCCAAACTCTATTACGGCGAAAATCGCCTGGACGATGGACACAACAAAAACCTCTGAAGCGTTGGTAAACATTTATCAAACTCCACGGCGCCACAACCCAGAATACGGCCATATTCAAATTCACCGCAGTGATAACCTCAAATCCTACGTCATATTAAAGAGGTTGGTATCAAAGGAAAACAATGTACAAATTTTAATTCTAGTATGAATCCTGAAGGGAAGCGAGAACTTGAGAAAAGCTGAGCTTATATAGGATAATATTAAAGTGAATGTTAAAGAAATAACTTATTAGGGCGTAGATTATACTAATTTGTCTGATAATAGAGATTAGTGAAGGGTTCGATTCCCGTGCGGTGCTCAAATTTATAACTTCTGTTGGGCATTAAAGTTACATTACTGAAGGTGAGTTTTCTGATTATCTATTCTGCCCCATGGAATTAGTGCAGAACACTTCATACCATTCATTACGTAGACCTACTTTAGAAATTACATACCCTGTTGGAAACAACATGAATTCTGACAGGTCCCAAAAGCAATACAAATTTCGCAAGGAGCATGTTTGTTGAGCAGGTAGACTCTACATGGAAACAGACTATCTTCTAATCCTGTGTATTTTAATGGTATTTTAGTCTCCCCTGGGAGACGATACGTTATGTGCTCCGGCTTCCTCCATCCCAAAACCTGCAAGCTCTAATCACCCTCATTGTTTCCTCTGCTCCATTAGCCTTATAGAAGTATCCGTGTTCGTCAAAACTGCATACAGAATGTGTCTACTATATAATTGTAAATCTGTTACTTATGAAATGTAGAGGAATAAAAACTAGGCGTTTTGGATTATTATTAAATTCCGTTCTCTCATGTATCTAGGAACACGTAAAAAATATCATCGCGGACCGTGAGACAAGAAACGAACACTTGTAACTGGAAAGCATAATTTTTATATGTTATTTACAGGCTAGAACTGACAAACTACGTGATAATATTTCTTCTATAGCTAGGTATATTTTAAGATTACTTCTCAACTTTCATATTTAAATAGCTTTCCGGTCATTTACGTTCGAATATTATATTTCCGGGAAGTATGAATTAAAAAAAACAGATAAAATTTCAGAAGAGGTTGAGGCCATATTAGGACTTGGATGTATTCATAAATATTACCATAGCGGTCTTATTGCTTGTGTCAGTATGCCAACGTAGCTGTAGACATAAGAATGGGATATTCAGTACCACCAGTAATCTTCAATATTTGTTTAACCTATGTCATTGAAGAATGATAAGAAAAGACTAAAGTATTAAATAATAACTTGTTGACAGTATTATTGTTTCCATGTATAACTTTGGCTTTCGGTTGAGAACCGTGAATGATATTTAGTGGTAACCAACGTTTTGGAAAACATTGCAGTTGCCATTTTCAAGGTGGATGACAAATTCAATGTATGATCTTGAGCTTTCACGGCGACTGTGTACAATAAAATCCTCTCGGGCTATCAGCCGCGTCATGAAGAAACCGACGTTTCGAGGTCAATCACTGAACTCGTCCTCAGGGTACTGAAGTGATGGGCCTCGAAGCGTTGGTTTCTTCATGACTCGGCTGATAGCCTGAGAGGATTTTATTGAACAAATTCAATGTTTGTCGAATCTTTGGCTTACACCAAATTTCCGACACGGTTATCACTCGAAAATCGAAGTTATTGAAGTTCAGTCTCGTAAATCTGCGTACAAGGACTGTTGCTTGCAGGCGATCAAACTCTTGTAACTGCTTCAGAAAATTCTGTTCAAAAAGTTTATTCAGAAATTATATGTAATTTCATAACGCTGCCACGTACACTGCACCAGGTAACGAAATATAATCTGCTAGATATGAACGATCGTTAACAACATAAATTGGCACTGATAATTTTATTAGGACTATATAACAGATTAAATATTAAACGTGCTTTTTATTGGCAAGCAGACATAGACAGGCTTTTAGTTATGGTAAGGAACCACATAGATTTAATTAAGTTCAGAATTAATAATAACTTTACTTCATCAACTAATAAGAACATTGATAGAATTCTACAAATCATGTTGTAGATGATCAAATGAAGGAGGATAAAATGGGAAAATTAAGCAGCACGCATGAAAGACATGAGAAACTCATATATTTTGATCGGAAAGTCTGAAGAGAATATGTTATTTAAATGATCTAGGCCCATGTATGAGAAAGAAATAGTGTGGGAGGAAGTGAAGTGATTTCTGTAATTAGCGGAGAATTTCCTAAATTAATGAGCTACAATCAGCTAATAAAAAATATTCTCCATGGATTTCATGAGGATAAAATATTTTGTAACAAGGTAAGGGGGGTAATAAAGAATTTTCAGTCCGTTAAATTATATTCTAGTTAGCAGGTCTTAAAAACATCTGAGCCCACTAGGGTTTATACAAAATCCGACTTTTAAAAAAACCGGATTCGATTTCCAGTATTTCCAAAAAAACCGGTTAAACCGGTTTTAGAATTTTTACAAAAAACAAAACTAAATATTATAGTTCAAACATTAAAAAAATATTTACACTTATTTTAATTTTTTTCAGTTTATTTAATATTTATGAAACTACAAAAATATAACAAAATAAATTATACTCTATATAAAACCAAATAAAAAACTAAAATAACTAATATCCGTACAAAATATGAATTATAAACTATGTCGTTTGCTAGATCCAAGTTAAAAACTTGTAGCCTCTCAGAAACTAATTCTAATGTTTTCTTAGCATCGCAGGAACTAGCTATTGGATCTAAGCCCAAATTAAAATCTTCCGCAAAATGGTGTACGTTGATATTTAAATATCTGCGATTTCACCGATAAACCCTAGAGCCCACTAATTTTATTTTCTACATCTACAGAGTGATTATAGAATTGGCGTATGCAATATAAGTTTATCTGAAGTCATTGTGTAGAAGATAATGTTTCACTTTGCTTCCATTTAACGACTTTACTTATATTTCCAGAGAATGTGAAGTTGCAATAATATGTACCATTTAAAATTATCCATTTTCTGTGAAATTTATAATGAAAGTTCTGTCAAACCCACACTCCAACAAAACCCGTCGCAAAGGACAAATTGGCCAACGGTCGCATGTAAGTGGGGAGTAATGGATGTTAATGACGAGTCGATAAAGGGGTGAAGTTTCGCACACAAAAGAGACATGCAGAAATTTGTATAATTTTCCGGTGAATTCTGGAACGAAAGTATCATGAAAGGAGCAACACAGGAAAAAAGTCGTTTGTCATTTAAACCAGTCACCTGGAGAGTGGATTTCTATAAGGATAATACATGACAGACGTATCTGAAATGGATCATGTGTAGAAATCGTTAAAATAAAAAGAATCCATGTGCGTGTACCGGATATAAAGATGCACTACACTAATAATTGCATACATCGACAACATTTAATATAATAACTGAATTATTTGACTGAAAACAAGGTTTACTACCGCCATTAGACAATGAATAGTTTTTAAGTGCTCTAAGAAAGAGATTTGTTCACTGGCAGACCTGTACGTCATCTGCAGTTTCTACTTCAAGCGTCACGAAACCAAATTTCTTTGTGCACATGAAAGTCTCGTTCACAGGAGATCCAGTCAGAATCATATCCGTTGGTATCTGAAAAAGAAATTCAGTATCAATAAATGATTAGATTTTAGCAAGCATACAGTGAATACCGAAGTGAGTAAGTGTGCTTAAAACTGTAATTGCATACGTCCAAAACGTTTCAGTATTTGAAAATACAGAAAAAAATTCAAATTATGTTTACGAAAAAATGGCAGTGTTACGAAAATAACATAACATAATTACACTCGCGGATGCTTGCAAAAGTAAAATTCGTATCTATCTGGAACAGTTTAATGCTTTTAAGAACTTTTAATGACTGAACTCTTAAAGTCAGTCTTTAACAACATCATTATTGTCTCAAAAATTGTCGCACTAAAATTCCATTGGCACATTGTATTTATAATAAAATGTTAATTTTGCAACTGCTGCCGCCACTGCTGAATAGTTTGCCTAGACTTTTCTGATTCAGAATTTATTTGAGAAACTGATTCTTTTAGATAATTGGCAATATTCATTAGCCATAGGAAAAATCAACACATCGAGGGTCTCCGTACTCTGAGGAGGATTTTACCCGGAATCCAAGTTTTTGCGTGTATGCACCTTAAACTGTGCGGCCACTATGATGAAGCATCTTAAATTGTAGAAATAATATAGTTCATTCTAATGCTATTTATACTGTTTATATTTTAATTACACAACTATGATTGATCCTGTGAACTAATAGATCATTCCCCATATTTTCTCTATCGACAGACTTTCGACGGTATTTTCAATTCATATGGATATGAAAAGTTTCCGATTTATCATATCGATTTGCTGACGTAAACTAACGTCGCTAATATAAAGTTTATTGCATTAGGCTCTGTATTATCGATTATTTTAGAGAATTATTGTTGTGGAACTAGAGCTGTATGTTACTTGTATACTGTGTAGGCTTTCAGGGACTCAGTGGAAGATGAGAAAATGTGGACGTGATATAGTTGAAGAAAGCATTAGTGCTACCTGAGACTCACATCTACAAACAACCTCCTACATAATTCTAACCCACATCTTTCCCACTAGCTAATGACTCTCCAAAGTATGGGCCGCGGTTTGGATGGTGCCCGCTGCTCCATTACATAAGATACTTAGGCACGTATGGAATTTATTTTACTAAAAATAAAAATAAAGGTGTCCATAAATACAAATACAAATACGCCAAGTGAAGAACCTACGAATAACACTCATATACGCTGAAGTACGTATGTCTAACCCTACTTTCTGATATGACAGCATTGTTATTTAAATGTCTGAATACAATTCATGTCCAATAAAAAATTAACGTTAGATCGGACAGTTGGAACATTTTGCAGTTAAATAATTATTTAACCAATTTATTATACCACATTTTCATAGGGCCTATATTTTTATCTTTGAGTGTTTAGGTTAAGAGAAAAAATGGTCTGGGCAGTCCGGCGAAAACATTAATTGACAAAGTGTCCGAGTTTGATAAAGTTGTGAAACTCCTGCTGTAGATGATCTTTGTAACCCTTTACCTTGCAGAGCAGAGAGATGGGTGTTGTATCTGTAACACCCCAGTCTCCGCGACCTCTCGTTCTCTCTTTCTTACTTTCTCACATTGAATCAATACAAAGGAGCACAGCAAGCTGAAAGGCACATCCAGTCACTACGGCCGGCAGTAACAGACATCAATGCCTATGTGATGGATACACACAGCATCATCTGAGACAGATAAGAGACAGAGAAAGAAAGAGAAGACATTTATGAAGAACCACCTTTGCTCTATTCCTTATCTCTTCATCCTTGTCTAGCCTCTTGTGTTATTCATCTCGTTGGTCGTGTTTATCATCAGTTTGCGAATTTTATCTCATCTGAGGAGTATAGTCGATGGGAAGTAGGCAAAAGTTTTGCTCCAAAAGTAGAATGAGATGGAACTTATTCAACATGCTAACGCCAGCCTAACAGAATGAGTAAATTGTGAAGGAGAATCAAAAAGGGTAGGAGAAGCCGAATTTGTGTGGGTGTGCTTGAAAAAAATAGAAACACGAAAGGACTGAGTTGCTAAGGATGTTAAGGATTTTGAAACCATGAAGACTCAAGTGTAAGAAAAACATGCTTTTCATATTTTACTAAAGCGAAACATTTATCGATTTTTTTATTATCTGCTGAGGCGTTGCGGTACTGTCTATCTAAGAGGAGTGATAAACGCTATCTACTATACTTTACAAGACTGAAGCGTGGAAAGTACCAACGGAACGTACACTTGATGGATCGCAAAGTCTTGGAAGACCTATCTCTCCCTCTCTCTCTCCCAGAACTTCTGGAGAAGAAGTTGTGTATAAGCCTTCAGGGTATATTACTACACTCATTTGCGCTCGCCTTGTTGAAAGGGGTAGGTTGGTGTTTCGACGTGAGGGTTAGTTGTAGATGAAGGTTATGGAAGTTGTTAGGGTGTAAAATGTTTATTGGTTGGTGTGAAGACTTGTTTGAAGTGAGGTAACAGGGGGCGATGATGTTTGCCGAGTCGGTTTCGAAGAACTTGAGTTTAAATTCAGAACAGCTCAAAGCTTTTTTACGCTTATTACTTCCGATGCTTGAAAGTTTTCTTCGCAGTTTTAGACCTCTAAAATGTGGCTAAATAAATTGAGGTCATATGAAATCAGTTTAAAAGAAATATAAAAACGTTTAGAATCAAGTAAGCTTGTATTTGGCCTGGACAGTTAATGACAAAATACCAATAACAAATGTATTTGATGAAAAAAGGTTATTTTATGAGTCGTCTATGATTAAATACATTTCATTTTTATTTGATGCAGGCATGAATCGGAGAAACGTTAAATAACACATCTTTTTACAAGCTCGAAATTAAAACTACAATTTCAGGTAAATTCATCAGTTACATATACAACCAATCTGAAATCTCTCCAAAAATAGACACAAATGAACAGTACATTGCATTCTATTTTACGTCCTTTGTTACTCGAATTTCTGGTACAAATTCACCTATTATATAACAACTAGAATCATAAAACCAAAAGTAATTATATTAACTTTAATTGCTGCTTCTGAATGTGGTAGTGAATTTGTTGGTGGTGATGACGATAATGACGATAAAGATACTAAAACTTTTGTTGTCAACATTGATAATGATTTTGAAGCATCGGATTATGTCAGTGATAATGATGCTGGCTGTGGTGATGACGTGACCGCCTAACAAGGACAAGAGACGAAAAATCTCAACTCAATAAACGCTAAACATTAATGACAAAGAATAAGAAATCTGCAGCTTTTATATATATGTATGAATATACATATACACATACATATGTATAGTTAGTAGTAAATATGAAATAACAGAAATGAGACAGTAGATATTTTAGTTATTTACTTTCAGTACGACAACTTTAATTATAATAAAAGGTGTCTAGGGATGATAGGTCTTTCACATGAATTCGATGAAAACACTATTCATCGTCTTGAGTGGAACATCGTCGTTTTAGAAATATATACTGCAATTTTTAAATGAGCCACCTAATATATGTAATATTAAAGCAGTCTCGCTTTAAGCCATGTAGGCGCTTGCGGGTTGGGGTGGTATAGCTCTTATTCATTCTGAACCTCGGAAAAAGTCAAGGGTGTGTGGTCAGTATCACGCCATGGCCGCCCTTTACCCCCGGGAAAGGACGACGTTACTCAATGTGCAGGAGACTCGGTTGGCCCAGGGCCGGTCTGAATGCAGAAGCTAGAGAAACAAATCTCGATCTAACCCCAGTCGTCCAGTCCTATCACGGTTCTTCTTATATGTAATATTACAAATAAAAATATTCTTAAACAGATAAGCCTATGTCATCTTTGTTAAAGGTATCGTATTAATTCGTCCAAGAAAAGTTTAAATTTGTTCATTAAAAATGTCATGCTGTTTATGGGCTTTGTTTCGCAATGGAGATGGCGCACAATGTCTGCATAACGTTACCACAATGGAAATTTAAGCTCAATTACTAAAATAAGTAAAACATCATAGAATTTCCATTACTGATATAGGAAACATCATATTTCTATAATTTTATCTTTGAAAATGGATATAAGACTGCTAAAGCGAAACTTTACAGCAATTATAATACACGCAATAAACGTATGTTGGTTGTTGAGCCTTCCAGTGTTTTGAAAGTTTACCGATGTTTTAGAGGCGATTTTTGCATTCATCATCAGGATAATGAATACTTTGATGTACTCAATGTACGAAGACAACTACTTTCTGTAATATTAAGCCGTTAGTCTGTTGGAAGTTTGCCAAACTTTCAGTGGTTTTTGCTGTCTCAACCACCAGGGTGATTCATCGTAATGGTGGTGACAGCAAGAACCTCCGAAACGTCGGTGAACTTCTTCCAGTTTACGGACGCAACATTCCATACGGGAATCAGATTCATTGTAACTGTCATGAGAAAATTAAATCTTACCTAAGCACGTTGCGGTTCATAATTATATTTAAATACGATGCCTCCGAGAGAGAACAGTATAAAAAAAACTAAACAGTTAAGTTGTCTCGTTATACGACATGTAGGCGCTTAGGAGGAGAGGAATGTCAGCTCCTACTCATTCTTAATCTCAGCACATTTACTATCGATTATCTTACCGTACCACCTTTTTCTTCGTGGTGTTAGCCCACATAGCAGTCAATCAATTTAGCGAAAGTCTTTTTCTGATCACAGTGACCTGTAAGCATCCCGTACCTTTAAATTATATCCAAAATCCTATTTAAAACAACTAAATAAATAAGATAAAACTTTAACCAATCGATCTTCTACTCGTCCCTAAGATCTCTTAAGTAAATCATCAATCACAATCTCCTTCCCTTTACTGACTCAGACTGTAGAAAAGTTAAAAAGAAAGGCGGATAACGAGATTAAGCCGGAAAGAAGAAGAAGTGTTGGTGGGAAGGAGAATACGATACGGTCATAAAACAGCTTTCAGCAATAACATCGATTACAATCGGATTCTATTTTGTGATTTACACACAATTTTAGTGCATAAACACTTAGTAATAACAGGCATGCATGCCCTAATTATTTAAATTTCACATGTGCAGGTGTTAGTGCTAAGTAAATAACTTAATCAAACAGTGTCCTTAAGAAATTACAACGTGTCTCACAAAATAAAATTTTACCCTCCACTTACAGAATTCCAATGTTACTTACCTGGTTCTAAATTGACCCACACTATTATTCATTCATTGGCACCTCGATTTCCCATGTGTTATCTTCTTTCAGCTTTTTAAATTTGATTTATATATTTCTCAAATCTCTAACGCGTGCTACATGTCCCTCTCGCCTCATTCTCCTTAATTTAATAACGCTAATAATATCTAAAAAGGATTTGGAAATTGGAAATCATCTCGTTATGCAGTTTTCTCCAGCCTCTTATCATTTCTGCTTTCTTATCTGAAAATATTTTTCTCAGCACTTCGTTCCCAAACACCGCTAGGCTATCAATGACATAATGGACCGTCTTCTGGTAGCATCGTCTTATATTAAGAATACTATTAACTGTATGTAGCAACTGTATTAAATATTAAGAACAGAACGTGAAAAAAATAGTTAAAATTAAAAGTAAAATAATATCAAACGTGTGTACTGATAGTGGTTAAAATATGTCTAGTTTTTTAACAAAAATGATAAGGATGGATAATATCCAGAAAGGTTGTTGATAAATTAAATTTAATGTAAAGGTAAATTATAATTTTTTAAGTTCGATTTTAATTGGAGACGATTTTGCAAACTAAGGATAACTTATTTAGAATAGGTATTTATTAACGGAACTAGTGTCACATTTCTAACTTTGTCTGAAATTGATAATAATAGTTGTTAAGTCTCGAGTCAGACTGTGTGCAGTCTTGTTTGTAAGGGCCATAATAGACATATTCCTGCAAGGTATGATTTTTGAGGCAGTAGATATATGTTACACTGGACCCATATAGAAAACGTGTATTTTATTCCAGTATGCCCTTCTATAAATTTCTATGCGAGCAAAAGTCCCAACATTTTTCGAGCATTTACGAATCGAAAATAATGCTCAAATTTTCCCATATTCCAATATTATTATGTATTTTGTATTAATTGCGTCTGTATACTTGAACATCATTTAGAGATCACGTTTGTATTTGTAGATATTTCAAAACATAGTCTGCCGATTACATTTTTCAAAATTTATTTTTCTAAGAAAAGTAATACCTTTCGAAATTTTCTCTTTCAGTGTTACACATCTCAAGTACAGCTTTTTAAAAATTATTTGTCAATGACAAGTTTCAACATTATATGAACCTCTAAGTTACTTTAAGACTTTAATATTCCGAATATATTTTATATTTTAAAACAGAATTTTGAATTATGTTTCAAGTCCTAATAAATGTTATAAATAAAGGATTAGCCTGGAAAGTTTACAAAATCATAAAAGAGATTATAACTGCTACTGTGGCTAAACACAGACAAGCGTTGGTAATTCATTAATTGGGAATTCAAACATCGGAGAACGAAACTCGTCCATCCAGATAACAGAAATCTGTATGATAGGGAAATTACAACGAAGAGTTTCCTGAACGTTTTAAATAATCTCTGTGATGAAAATCATGTTACTGTTAAACTGAATCACAAATGATCTTTACGTATAGCGCCAACCGAAGGCAGTTAACATTATCGCAGAACACAATGAATTAAAACGTAAGATCACACTTCAGTAATTACTAGTGCAGAAATATTACAATGATCCTTTAGTCATTATTTAGAAGTTTGCAAAATGATTTCATACCAACCATAATAACGATTAATTAAGTCTGGTATTTGGAGCCAATATTACGTAATTGCAGATATCGTTCAATTTCACGCATCAACAACGAAATTTACGTTTCCTTTCTTGGATACGGTTTACAGTGACTCTAGAAAATCTGTAACCTGAATTTTATGGATATGATTGTTTAACTGACAATGTACTTTTGGTCTGTAAGCTGATAATTTTCGGTAATTGCTGTCTTCTGGGTTCTTGCTCACGGTCTTCAGAACCTTAAATCTCACAGGGACTTCTTTTTCCAATAGGGAATCCAATATCCTAATTACAGATTCTGTAGTCTTCCTCAGTCCCTGAGAAGGAAGTCTGAACACTGATAGGCTGGATATTTCTTTAGAAAGATCAATGACTCTTATATTAACTTTTTTACGCAAATTATATATCATCTTCCTTCTATTCTCCATAGTTGGTACATGGTCGTCAAGTATCGTAAGTAACTGTTATTCTTATATCTTATAATCGAATCTTCGAATAATTATTCCATTTTAAGTTGGTAGAAAAACAAACAGTTGGGTTTTATTCCCTACTAAGTTCATTATCTCTTTAAGTCTTTTATCTATTTGTATACTTCTGAGTACCTTACCAATTCTCCCTCCCATCCGGTATTACTTAGGCTATCGGTTGTCCACTTGTTGTATTACCCTGCCCTTACCCGATGGCTTCTCCAGCGCCGTCCCATATCCTCTACTCCTGTACCTACCACCATTTCTCGGCGCGCAGCTTGTTCAGCACTCTGCTGATGGAGGCAGCAAGATCCTCTGAAACGTCGGTCAGTGTCTATCAGACTACACTGTGCAACATTTCAGAAGACAACAATCTTCATATTAGTCGCAATAACAGCTTGAAATCTCACATTTTTATTACTATTCTCCTGACATTTGCACTGGAATTTGTCCATTGCGAGGGGTAAGTTATAATTAACGTACATCTAAAGAGTATTCCTTGATTTGGCCTTTATTTTCCTTCAAGCTAGTGTCTATAATTACAGAAACATATTTTAACTCGTTCGAAACAAAAAAATGTAAAAATATGTCTATTAGCTTCATCGTGCTTTTCATCCGTCAGTTGGTCCTCATGTAACAGCTCGAGAGCCCATGAACGGTATTTTATAATATCTGAAACTAAAGATTTTGGTCAAAATCGAGCGACAATATCGGGGGCAATACGTACCTGCTTACAAGCTTTTCTATGCTAATTTCTGACGTAGCTCCCTCAGTATTTGTCGGAGCCAGTATAGATAAGCCATATTTACATTTTGTACAAAATACATTTTCTCCATTGGTAATAGGGTTTTTTCGGGAAATAAACAGTTTCCATGTTTATGCTGTATAATCTCATAACTCGAACATTGTTGGAATTAATGAAAATCAAGAGCAAATAGGAGGGTGAACCCGCCAAACTTGTTACGCTATGAGTGCATATATAGTCTATTTTGTTGTCAGTATCAATGATTGTGATCGAATCGGGGACCTTCTGAATACTAATCACCTGAAGTTTGCAATGATTCCAATACCCATAACTTCATGGATAAAAATAAATACCCATACCAAACAACGGAAAATATACGACGTAATTAATACAAGGAATCAAACATTGTCACAAGTCTTTACAAACTGATCCTTCTGGCAAATAAAACTATCAGTACTGCAAGGCATAAACAGAATACGGCTTTGTGCAATGGTTTGAACACTGACATTACAATATACAAACTGGAATTCAAATCTCTTCACTCATTTTGTAATGCAAGTAACAAGGCTTTGTATGTTGTAGAGTTTCCCTCAATAGCTGACATATAGTTAATAAACTATGGACCAATGAGGTTGTTTGAACTAGCAGTTTGCACAGTGTACTCAGTAGCAGATACAGTACACTGTGCTGTATCTGCTCTCGGGTTACATGGTTTAACCGAAAAATTATACATGAGTTACCTATAGCTCAGTGAGGAACTTGTTATGAAACAGTGCACTGGACATTTGACGAGTCTTTGTCTGCTTCTTGTCTTTTCATTTCGCATGGAATTTTTATATCCTGTTGTCGTGAATTAAATCTCAAAGCATTATAAGTATTAGAGCATCCTGGCTAATGAAGACGTACGTACAAATTCATATTCTTAATTCATATAAACTGCTTCAAGTAATTTATTTCAACTCTTTTATATTATTACTAATGTAGGATATTTATTGTGGTTTTTATGATTCACAAATTTCAGGGAACCGTTTATTAACAAATATGAATATGCCTTTTAAAAATTACTGAAGTAAGTGTTGTTTCTCTTCAATCATATACAGTAAAACCTATTTTTTCTAATAAGTCTATAATAATTCTTACAGTAAAGATAATGATAAATGTGGCAGGCCTAATATTTGAGATGATCGTGGAGGTGGTAGTAATAATAATAATAATAATGGGAAGAATTAATATATAAATCATTGTGTGATAATGTGCATGTTACGTGGCACACGGTAAATAATTTTTATTATTAATTTTAATATCTGGAGGTGAAAGTAAAAATGATTAGGAAAATTCATTACTGAATTCGGTTAATCTCGAACCCAAGAACTTCTACAGACATTGGCTATATACCTGTATCACGAATTTCCCCATTAATAGGTAATTATCCTTGAATAAATTATCTGGTGAGAAAGCACTTTCAAACAAGAACCTGTCAGAGAGTGTCATTGAAGTAAGGACGGCAAATGACCTGTTGAGTTAAACAGGTAGTAAACTGTGGATGGTAGATTACAGTTTCGCATGATAAATAAGAATATATCTTAACCGCATACACAATATTTGTTCCTGTCGTTGATATGCGCCTTCAGCACAGTTTCGATCATTAACGTTTCATTATGTGTAAAATTACAACCTAATCTACTGGCAGTTATAATGCCGTTCCTGTTAAACAATCTACGTTGATTCTACGTACCAGTATGTGAGATTATATATTGTTGTAGTAAAAACTTTAACAGTGATTGTATGCAAGAAAATACAATTAGCAGCTTAGACCTGATTTATTAAAAAAACAGAAATACAATACATCGCTTTTGTAAGTTCATACTTAGATTCTGGGCGAAAGAATAAGCTGTTCAAAGAGAAAATAATACATAGCCCAGGCACAGATATTGTAAAGTGCTTGTTCTTATGAGGACGATTTACACAGCTGTGTTAAAACTTCAAGTAGTAGTTTCGGCAAAAATTAAATGCAAAACAAAAAAGATCGGAAATCTTCGTTTTCTGAAACATTTATGTTATATAACAATATTTCCACGAATTCATACGTCTCAAGGGATTACATTAAATCCATAACCAGAGGTTTATAAATATATGTTATATATACAAGAAAAGTTTTAAAAAGACTTAGGCTAAATCGATATTAAGTAACAATTCAGAGGTGAAGTTTAGAAAAAGTCGCCATAAATTACAAGTTATAAAACTAAAAAGTTTTAGGAAACTTTGAAATTAAAACCTCCTGGTAAAAGGCAAGAAAACGCTTTGAAAATAAAAGCTACTTAGAAACTGCAGAATAATTTTACTCTGTACTCACCGTGGTTGTTCTGGCATATTAGCGATATCAGTCTGTGTTCCGGGAATAAGAAAGGATATGGTAATTTGGTAACAATTCAAGCTACTTTCTGAAATTGGTGACTAAATAAGTGACTGACTGAATAACCTGTCGACCGACATAAAAACATAGAATTTATTTAAACATTTTAATTCCGTTATTGTTATGGTTTTAAGCGCCATATTCCAAGTGGTTAAATAACAGTTTTCACCGCTGAAACCAAGGTAAATCCCAGGTAATTTCAAGTAGGATATATGATGTAAAAATTAGCAGTGTAGTTCTAGAGTTCTTCAGCTTTCCCTGATAATCTTCGTTGCACCCTTTCTCTATATTCATCTATAACCGCCTCACGAAGAAAGCGATAAGCATGTATTATTATAACCTCGATCGTAATTTAGGGGCTTCATCTCTTACCTGGCGGATTTTAGATTAATTCTTTCTTTTATTCTCATGCATTTTTCAGTTAGTGCTACCATTTGTTACATTTAAAAATATATCATGCATACAAACAAAACTGTTTAAACTTTGAAAACACTTTGTGCCAAACGCGTTTCGACCTCATGAGGTCATCATCAATTGCGAAAACATATTAATTAGTCTGTCTATTAAAATCATACAAAGCATAAATCGATTGGTTGTTATAAAGCACTGAGCATAAAACAGTCACATTTTATAAAACCATATTTCATGTAATACCACACTGAACGTTTATATTGCACAAGAGGGCATCAAGATTTGTTACATTGCCCATATTTAACATTTAATCACGTCCGTAATGAAATATTCTCTACTTTGAATCGTTTGTAGTTCGTTTTTATGATGGTACCATTCGCTTTATGTTAGCCCCATGAACAAAATTCCTTTGTGTTCTTTATTGTCGGCATTTGAGCCCAGACGCAACGAAGATACACTTTTACGGGAACACGAAATTCACATCATAGCACGACATTAAATACACACACGCTACAATTTTTTTTACAAAGTATTCACTTTAGCTTTAAATTACCCTGTTGAAATCGCATAGAATAATGGAAGCCCCTACGCTAAAAATACTGAATCTTTTCCTACAAGATAATACTAAATTGCATCCGATGTGTTAATACAATTATTTTAGTTATAAATGCAACTTTGTTATAATACGCACCTAGATAATGCTGGCACCGTTCATACAGCATAAGCTCAGTAGACCCTATGTATCACTATTTGAGGCATGACTAGTGTACAAACTAAGTTTAAATAAAAACACGCACGTACATGACTATGGTAACAACTGTACTGTACTACGCGTTATGTGATATCAAATTTCACTGCTATACTATTCAAGAAGTTCTGTGAATAACTCAAAATACAAAATTTTCTTCAGATTCTTCAATATATATACGCCGAATTTAGCATAAGTGTAATTATATTATTATACAATTTACTGATTCACTTAAATGCATAGTTTCCAACATATGAAAGTCCATTTCCTTAGTTTGTCCATACACTTCAACGATTAATACGAATGTTACATTTTTAATTGTTAACATACTGAGAGCTATTTCCATGATAAATTTACACCAGCCATTGCCATCAATGTAGATTTTCCGTCGTCACCATGTTGTTTATCATTCCTAGGAAATAAGGCATTAACATAATTTCCATATTTCTCAAATATCAATTGTCACTGTGTGTGGCAGAATCTTCACTCCCACCACATTACAATGCAGAAACGCTACGTTGGTTATTAGTCGTATTAAATAAGTGCGGTAGCCTCCACAAACATGATGCTCATACATAGTATCGTGAAAATCCATCACTCGGTGACGTAAGCCTTGATATCACGAGTCTATCTTGAAATTAAAAAGCAGATGAACAGATATGCTCCACTGTTAAAGAAGTGTATAGTTTTCATTCGATGAAGCAAATTTCTTCACAACCCTTTGCAGAAGGAAGTGCGTGATCTTGATACAT
>NW_019060049.1:55549-76803 GCF_000696155.1 Zootermopsis nevadensis
CGAAATAAAAGTTGGCTGTGTGTATGGAAACTACAGGAGAAAGTCGTTGTGGTCTACTGTCAGCTTCTATACTAGTAACTGCTGTCACGGTAGATGGCATCCACTTCAGGGTTAAAAGTGGGGTTCTTCCAGGTAAGAAACAGCAGTTAACCGCTTTGTTTATTCTTAGGACTAATATACAGTGTGTTCGTAAAATAATGGTGCGGTAACAATCAGTCATAGTTTTGGAACAAAGCACGATAGAGACATGAACATCCGGTGTGATAGATGAAACAGCTTCAGAGATCCGTTCTTTCAAATGGTCCAAATTTGTTATTTGGACAGAGAACACTTGTTGCTTCACATAACCCCACAAATAAAAATCCATAGGGGTAAGATCTGGAAAGCGTAGAGACCAGGCTATCCACCCTCCTCGTCCGACCCATCGCTGAGGAAATGTTTGGTTTAGGTAATCCCGCACGAATGTGGCAAAATGTGAAGGAGCTCCATCTAACTGGAGAATGATATTCTCCGGTATTTGGGGCACTGCATACCCTTCTAATATATCCAGGAAGTTCTTTCCCGTCACAGTTTGTTCAGCAAAAAAGAAGGGGCCAATAACTCTGTCTCGTCCAATTGCGCACCACACATTAACTTTTGGGCTATCACGTTGATGTTCCATAATGACATATAGAGGTTCATTATCCCATATTCTAACATTATGCCGATGGACTCGTCCCGAAACATGAAACGTAGCCTCATCATTGAACATAAACTTGTCTAAAAATTGTCGGTCGTGTACGGCAGGAGCTTGAATATCGTCTTGATGTCTGCGGGGCAACTAAAGGAGCGCATATCGAAATCTTCTGAACAGGTAAGATTCTTGGAGAGTTTCTCTTTATTTTGACGTTTAGTACATGTCTCTATCTTGCTTTGTTCCAAAAATATGACTCTTTGTTACCCCACCATTATTTTACTTAACTCACAACTCAGTGATGGAAAACAAACAAACATTTCGGTATGCAGTGTTGAAGATAATAGAAAACGATACGAATGGTTTTATATTTCTGGAGAAAGCTGTTACAAAGTGAATTTATATTACATACGAACAATGAAAATAAAGATTATACTTAATAGAATGGGATCTGCTAAAGGGCATGCCAGGCGATGTAGCGAAATACCCAGAAAATGTCCCAGAGTCCACTACCACAAACTCCGCCTATAGCAATACGACCACAACTTCAGATTTATTTTGTGCTGGAAAACTTTTGTGATAAAATAAGTTTGTTTATCTTTTACTGTTTCCTTCCTACAGCTAGTTTTCTGAACCTTCACTCAATGTGGGAAATGACGGTCAATTGACAGCTGTGTATGTGATGGAGTTTCTCATATTAACCGCTTCCACACGGAAGAGAGCAGTCTGATCTCCACACACGACGTCCGTAACTGTAGTTCACAGCGTCTACTTCGGTTTTATTTCTTCTGAAGAAAATAAACTTTGTAGCCAAACTGTTACCTGTCAACAGTATGGCATTCGACTCTGTAATGTTTGTTCCCACAGAATATAATATTATCATAAGACTAATATAACAGCATATAACCTATTGTATGAATGTCGCCACAAGATAAAAAGGGAGTTTTAATAGGTATAAGGATATATTTATAAATGTATATTAAAGTACACAATGATTGTAATGTACAGTGTGTGAGCCAGTAAACTTATGATTCTGTAAATACAAGCAAGTGAGCAGTATGCACTACGAAATTATATAGATCCTTACTAAATAGCAGTTGTATTAAATGAAGACGATGATCATTTTGAAGCGAAAAGTTACCAAACTTCTAACAGGCATATTTCTCTGCGAATTAGTATCCTATCGTTGTTGACGTCAATCTTGACAGTAATTAGTACGACACTTCAAACTAGGAAATAATTGTTGTTACCGGTACACTGACACTCTAAAAGTTCGCGGTAGTGTCTAATTCCTCACACCAGTCTTTTATCGGTCACTACGGAATGTCTGAAACAAATATGATGTGCAGAACTTTTCGGGAATTTACTGTACAACCGTTTTCAGGTTATATGTTGTTCTTATATTGACCGACCATTAAGTCATATACATTTTGTTCTAATATTAGTTGAGATCTTTGTGAAAGATCTAAATGTAATAAATAAATATGTTAATATAATGAAAACAATTTACTGGAAGACGGGAATATAGCTATTATTGAAACGTCGTATATTTATAATATGAACAACATGTAACATTAATATTTGCGTATATGAATTCTATGCACAAAGATGCACATACAAGGACGTTCATATATAGATATTCACATCAGTAACACAGATTACATTTATTGGAAGTGGGAAAATGACACTGATATCATTATTACCTCACTAATTCTGGTAACACAATTCTACCAATACAGCAGATAGTACTTTCTATGATGGTAACTAATCGAGTGAGTAGTTGAAAGCAGAACATATGTCGGCAGAAAAACAAAGTTAGCCACTTCTATAAGTGTGTGTATATGAGTGGATGAATAACCGATTTGAGGATATCTAGGGCGTTTGTATGTGTAATTTATAACTGCAGCAGTAAATTGCTTTCCAGCGATTGAAATTAATTCAACCCCACCAGTGTACGAACAAGTCACACTTTTTCACAATGGTACTCGTATCAAAAGGGTGTGATAAGGGCTAAGGGATGGGTTGGTTGTTATATTGGATAATGTACGGTGGCTTTAACAAACCAATTACCATCATTCGCATCATCTCACGTGATTAATTATAGGCATTGTGATTGGTTGATCATACGTTCAAATCGTACCTTGTTATTTTGGAAACGTATTTCCTGCTGTTCATATATGTCGAGGAGATGGCTCCATTTATAATCACGTTACACTACACTTCAGTTGAGTTTGTAGTGGAGATCACACGGTCACACGATGCTGGTTTTAAATATCAACCTGCCGCCTGAAATCATCGTGTTGTTATTTAGTTTGCAGTGTCACGTTATTTTGGACCAATGTTCGTTATAGATTCCACAAAAAAATTTCAAAATAGAAACAGAAAGGGAAAATACCAGTTTGTAGAACCAAGGAACGAAGGAATAACTGATTATATTCTTTGAACAGATCATCCGATCCCTTTAGAAACAATGTAAAAATCTCTGAAGTCACAGCGTAAATTTCACTATTTACTAATTTACTAATAGGATTATCTTAAATTGGACAAACCTTTAGTCTTTCAGGGTAAATTATAAGAAAACTATAGTGTTTCGGATAAACGTACAGAAACCTTCCTTCATTTCATTTGTACCCTGAAGACGGAGGCAATAATTTATTCCATAACGTAAGAAGTTATTTAAAAACGTTTGTGGTTCTGAACCCAAACAAAAACCTTATTTTAAATTCAGAAATATCTCTTATTAGAAAGCAAATGAAACCCCCATTGTTAATATTATGACTCAGTAATATTTGCTTTAGGGATAAACTCTTTAAATCTAGCAAAGCAACGTAATTCTTGTTTGCTCAGCATGCCAAATTTCCCGCCTTTTATGAGCCGCATACATTCATTAACGTCTTCACAACAGAACGACATGTTTTAAGCCGAATACATCATCGTCCACATTGATAAGCCCCATCTATATAACATAAAATTCACCCATATAAGTCTATGTCTGTCAACTGACACCTCATCTTCAGAATTTGTAACCAAATCTCTTTACGAATTTCGTGTTTAAGTTGTAATAATTGCACGTGAAACTTATTTAACGTTATATTTGAACAATTTGACTGAAAGTTTGAAATAGAACAAAACATTGTCTGGTTCTTGAGACCGAAAAAACCTGTTTTGATACCAACGACAGAAAGATTATTGACCTAAGTTTACGCGGCAGTAGTTAAATAAGTATCTTTGACTTTCGCGCTTAGGACGCGTCGAATGTTGATAGTTGTTCTACGTTACGGCAGACAGTGCGGTTGCAATCTTCAGGTTAAAAGTGTTGATGCTGGCCAAGTAAACAACCAAGAAATTAATTTACAGAGGAGTCCTGCGCAGGCGTATTACATCGTCCGTTGCTAGGTTACACCATTCCTGCGAAAACCAAAGTTATAAATTGTAAACAGTGCTGTATTGTCCCATCAGGCCCCTTGCCATTCACAAGTAGGATTTGGTTTTGATGGCTCTCTGGGATTTGAACCCAGAAGTGTTGGGACTGATTTTTTCTGATGGCCTCTGCATGTTAGGGGAAATCACTTCAACTAGAGGCCTCCATGATAGAGAGGGCTGGCCGTGCTCCTTTCAATTATACCCTGGAATTTGCTTTACAACGTTGGAAAACCACGGAAGCGCTCTGTCAGGGTAGATGTTGGGCGTTCTTGGAATCCTTATTATGTAGGGTACGCAGTGGTTAGAATAGGGGTTCTCAACCTGTGTGTCGCGACACCCGGGTGTTCACGAGGGATAGCAAGGTGTGCTGCGAAATTAGAAATATAAAAATAAACAACTTAGTAGTATTGTACTTGAGCTGTCAATTACAGATTACTACATTTTCAGCTGTCCCCCTCTTTTCAGATCTCTGCTTTAGGTTTTTATAGAATTCCTTTTACTACAAACAGACTGAACAATATAATATTTAAAATCTGTAACCTACTGCAAAGTATAAGTCTTTGGCAACAACTTCAAATGTAATGCCAACAACAATTCGCACAAATTGCCAATTCTTGGTATGGTTGTTTAAATTTAATTCTGAAATCTGTTCGGCCTTTCTGTAATTTGAATATAAACGGAGAGAAATTGCTTATGTGCTATGCAGTTAATGGCAGTTTTTCAAGTCTGTCGGACCCGTAGACAGCTGATGTTTCTTTGTACTTCTTGTGAGTGCCAATACGGGCGCAGTGAATAACCGTGACCGTAATTGAAGCCTTAGTATTCTGCTGCCAATTGTGACATCTTACCTGTGTGAAGCAGCATTTTCAGCAATGAGGATCGCGAAAATGAAATACAAAAAAAGACTGAATTCCGTGGGTGATGAGTTGCGTGTAAGGTTATAAACAATTCCGCTACTAATCGAAACTAGAACACCAAGCTCAGATTTCACACAACCAAGTGAACGATGATGATTATTAACAATTAAACAAACAATTAAACTATTATGTACAAATTCTTGTTGGGATGCTTAAATGTGATGTCATAAGACTGAACTCAACCTTAAGGTACAATTTGGCTGCACGCGACAGAGACAAGCACCGAGGCAGGCGACAGAGACGGGAGACGGACACATCGCAGCTTGTCGCCACACACTTCTGAGGTGACGACCGAGACATGCGGCAAAGTGTTTGTTTTCTTTGTTTTGTTGAGACATACGTGCACATATTCTATGAAAAATGAGTACAAAAATGCTTCTAAAAAGGTTAATCGAAGAATAAGAAGAAGATGATGTGTTGCTGTGTTATTTGTTGCGAAAGAAACAAAGAAAACCTATGAGTTCAATATTCAAAACCAGACGCTTTGTCTCTCGCTCGTAATTGTACTTCATACGATTGTACAGAGAGCAGACAGGAAGCGACCAGTCTCGGTCTCGTAACTCTGTCGCCTGCCGCGGTCGCTTGTCTCTGTCGCGTGCAGCCAAATTGTACCTTTAGATACAATTAAATAGCAAAATCTAGTCGTCAAGTTGGTTTGTTTGTTTTTATTATGTTATTAAGTATTTTATTTTCTAGCCTTGTGGAAGGTGGGATTGTGGGGCTTATCGTGGGTGGTCTGTCATGGAATCGCGGATGTTTTGTCAAGTGTCACCATTCATAAAAGTTTGGGAGGTTTTAGAGGTTTGGGTTTGGTTGGTGCTGATTTGTGCAGCCAGCGGGGAGTTTCCAATGTTAAAATGGCACGTAGTTGAGGAAAAGAGGTGATGAAAAAGGAGTTTAGAAGAAGGGTAGAACCAAGAGAAAAATATGGGAGAAGTTTGTATTATTTTCTGTGGTTGGGGGGGGGGGGGGAAAAGAACATAATACTGTCGAAAGGTTTACAGACAATGCCCCCTTATGCTTCTGATAAGGGAAGAGTGAGAGTGAAGACGTTAGTGTGATAAGCATCGAGAGTTTGAGATAGAGACAAAGAATTCTTTATTTTCTTCGTAATGTTGTTATAATAGTTTATATAAGTATGTATTATCAGTGTTTGAGTGTCATTGGCTCCACTCTGTTGGCAAATACTTTAATAAGTGAATTTAATTGAATTAAAAAGTTGAGTAGTTTAGTGATCCCCATAGTAACGGAATTATGTAGATTGTTTTAAAACGGGTTGACTGCATTTGAATAAATCAGAAGCAATTGGGAACCAATCCAACATTTCCTTTAAGATAGAGAAAAATTAAGAAACCCTGTGTCGAGGTGGCCGGTCGCAAAAACGTCGGTTTGTATACTGGCTAGCAGCCAGTTATCTGGCAAACGAAGGAGTATACCAGCCCCCTAAAATGTGCCTTAGGCTTTATCGACAATTTTATAATATTTTGACATAAAAATTTAGAAATTCGTTTCCTAACGTAAATAAAACATTACGCGCCTCCAATATAAATTAGTTGGTTGATTTTAATGAAAATACTCGTTCTTTATTCTAAGAATTACATCACATTACTACTATTATCGGGCAAGTTTCTTTAAGCAGATGGTTCCCATAGTTACCACTGAGCTTTAAAAGGTTTATATTAATACGATCGTAGATGGCAATTCAAAGACGAATGAAGAGATTTTTCTGGTAGGTAATAATTACTATCTAATCGTCTATGTCTTAAATAAGTATTTTGAAAGAAGCAGATAAGATACAGGTTTACAGATTGAGTCGGATATAAAATGGGACGGAAACAGAAGGGATGTGTTAAGAGGACAAGGGCATTCAGGGTAATTAAATAGACGCAAAAATTATACTAGAGGCGATTCTAGTGTAAGGGTAATATGGAAACCCAGTTTCTTACCTCTGCATGGGGTAGATGTCTTGAAAAGACTATCATAACTAACACAAAAAACCAGCCAACAAGGTCATCGTTAGTAGTGTCTTGAAACAACAAATATCATTTTTACATTTTCTAGTATTGTAAATCTGAATGATCCCTTTTATGAAAATTCTATGCTTGAAGCCATTAAAATTATTCATGCTTATGAAATATAGTTTCCTTCTTTGAACTTATGTCTATCCTTTGTTTACCTTCGTTCTTTGATAATTAATTTACATTTTTAAACTACAATTCAATTGGTCCATTATTTAAATTTGTAAACTACTTCAGTTATTTACTTCCGTTTTTTGGTCCTTAATTTAAATTTACAAACTGCCATTTCAAACAGTACTCTCTGTCTGGCGAAACGTTTTACTTTTTGTACGCGAATAAAAGTTTCGGAAAAGATGCTATGCTAAATAAATTTTCTGAGGGTCTTTGTGTCAACCTTCAAATTTAATGAATTCGAAAGATGTTAAAAGCGTAAAATAAAATTGAGTTTCAAAATATCACGTTCTCTGATCGAGCCTTATCTCGCTTGTTATGTTTCCTATTTTATCTTGAAACTATTTTGATCAGTTAGCAACCGTAGTTTGTAGCCATTTAGTTGAACTTGGTGCTCTTCAGTGACAGCAATAGTAAGTTAAACTTCAACAATCCACTGACAAAAGTAAATGCGTGTAAATTTTAAACGTAAACAAGGATTGAATGTTTACTAGGAACGGGAAACTAGTCGCGTAGAGTGCCTTGAGTACAGCTGCCACCTGATCCCTTCAGCTTTGCATCTTGTTATCTTTGTAAGTTCATAAAACAAAGTGTCTGCGGCTCGTGTAGATATACATTTCCATTAGATTGTCATTGTTAATTTCGACGCAGCATTCAGAGTGTACCATGTGATCGTGCACAGTACACAGTAATGTTTGGATACGGCGTACACAACACGAAAATAAACTGCAAACTTATTCTTCTTCCAATCTAATTCCTCTTATATGACGTCATCCTCTGGTACAGCTAGACTGAACTCGGTATAAACGGCAACTTTCAGCATTTAGGCACCACTATTTAATCATCTTGAAGAAAAGAGAAGTTATCGAAGTCAGTGCACAATCTTCGGCTCTAGGGAATGAGCCTCGTTAAGTGCAATTGCTCAGACTTTAGCATAACGTAAAAGTCGTCGGCTCTTGAAACAAGTAAATCGACCTAGTAGTGAGTTGAAACTAGTGATGTTGGTTAGGTTCAAGTATACTTAATATTCGCTTGAGCCGACTACATCCGGCTCTGAGTTTGTGACGGCGAAACTTCGAAAGGGGTGCGTATGGTTTGGGCTGAACCCTTCTCGCCGGAACACAGACACTCTCTCTGGCTTTAGCTACAGATTCGGTCGGCAACGTCTCTCCGGCTGGGCACTCCCTTCGAGGCGACATTGGTTTGTATGTGTTTTCACGTTGTAGTTGGCCGTCCAGATTGGTATTGGATTTGTTGAGTTGGTGGACGGGGCAACCACTGTGTTTCAGAGTTGTTCTAGATCCCTCAGGATGGTCAAGGCCAGGGAGACGATTTGAGGTTTCTCGTGAGGCTTTATATTTATTTTTGTTTGTGTGTTTGTGAGTTTCTTTGTTTGTAGTGGGGCAATATATGCCCCCATGTAATGTACATGTATCATAATTTGTTTTAAGATAGTAAATGCTTTATTTTTCAATTGTATCTTGCTGTGTTTTGAGTACACTCTTTTCAGGGGCGTGGGCCAAGGGAACGTACGACATATAGAACTGAACACCTCCTCCCCCTTTCGACTGTTGTTGAGAAGGGGAGAGAGGATCACGCTACTTCCTGACAAAATTTTACTACACAAGTGACGACTTCTGTGACGTCATTCGTCACGTCTCCCCCTACCTGTTTCTGTAAAAAATTTGTATCATCATTTATCTTCTATTACTTGCTCACCACCAATTAAACAGCATCTAGCTTTTCCACCGATCACTAATCAGCATAACCAAATCCAATTTGCCACCTTCTGCCTACCCTGTTTAGGCCCAAAGATATTCACCCTGAAGATGGCGGCTCCTCTGTGATGAAACGCTGAATAATTATAAATTTTGGACGTCCACATTTCTGGTCGCATTCAAGACACATCATCAATTGTTCGTCAAATGCATGTTGACATTGCCAAACATCAAAGTAAATGTGCGTTTTGTGATTTTTACGAGACCTCAACGCATCATGACAAGGAAGCATGAATGTTCGTGTGTGCAACATATTATCTGAGCGGGTTTTGTCAGGTGACCACCTTCCCCGATCACCATACTTCTCATGACATGAATTACGTGGAAAAGTTAAAGTGTTGCCTCGATCCCTTGCCAACATCCTAACAAATACCGAATCAAGATTGTTTCTGCAGCGAACAACAGTTATAATCTGAGTTTGGCTTTTTCTTCCAAAGATTTTTATAGACTGCTAGTTTCTTAGTAATGCTCTTTCAATTACATCTTTTGCGCAGCGGCTTTTGTAAATTGGAAGGCGTGTGAAAGACACTGATCGCTGTTCATTTAAGGTACAGGTCTAATCCTAAGTAGTGCCTGGGTGGAGTGAGATAAAACACGGAGAATCCCAGGCAAAATATATCTTTATATTGACAAATTATCTTAGGTTCACCCAAATACAAAACAAAACTACTGTTCCCTCCAGAGTCACATTTGATTGCTGGAAGCGAGCTTGCCGAAATACGACACTCAAAATTAAAACTGAAAACAACTGATGGATTCACGTTTTAATTAAATACACAACAACAAGAGTTCCTGAGGATAGAACGGCAGGCCCGTGTACTTTCCTGCTATGCATTTCGTTAAGCCATTGGGATATAGAGGTTTGCCTTAAAGCTGTTTCGAATCGTTGCCCCTGAACGTATGAATATTTAAAGGAGAGAACAATACATAAATTTGTGCCCTTATATTTAATGAAGGTACATTACCAACTAAATCACCTCGCGATATTATGTAACAAGTATGTTTATTGCAGTGTTCATAATATTCCACTACACGACCATACTCTGAAATAAGTAAAATTTACAAACACATCCCTCTTTAACGTTTAATTAATCATTCTAGAAATATTTCCTGGTGTAATCTTGGGCTTTAGGAAAAGGGATTAAGAGCTACAAAATACTTCAAAAATGCTGTTTTTGAAATATTGTAACTCTGAGTAATTAATATGATTCTGCCTTCTTTATGCTATCACAAATTATGATTTATATTCAAATTTGGAATTCTGAGGTTTTCTGACGATGGTTCATTAGGACATGTAAAACTATTTCCTGTGGATATATCCAAAGTCTAAATTATATAACTACAACTATTTTATAATTAAGACGACGGACAACGTTTAAAACAAATTTAGAAGTCTTTAAGATATTTGATATGATCACGTAGAAGGGAATTCGGTTCATCTGAAGTCCTGTTCTGTCTCACGAAAACGCAGTCATATATTTATGTCCTAACCGGTATTGGAGCCGGCGATGTCGATGTCCAAAATATACAAAATTGTAGATAACTTACACCGACTGGCGGTATGATGGGGCAATAGGTCTCTTCAAATTAACTGATTAAAGTATTGTTCTACATATTTCAGTACTTTGACCATACAGACGAATATATACACACCTCCTCCAAATATTGTACAATTTTTCGTGGAAAGACTTGTGTCTTAAAAAAACACTTTACCTCGTGTGACACCAAATTCAATACTCGCATTTGATAGACGAAGTATAGAGTAAGGCGGTAGATTGCTACTTTTCATCTATTCATGAAATATAAGTATTTCCTAACTTATTAACGATCTGTTCGTGAATAGTGAGTGATGCGATGAAATCGCATTTAATATTTATGGTGTTCACTTCTATCTTTCTTACTTAGAGTGAGTAGAAAGACCGGAGAGCTTGTCTGTTTGAAGGCAACTTACAGAGCAGAAATTGATGGCACATTTCTTAGTCCAGTGCACTCAGAACATACCGACTTCATTACTTATTAAGCAGCACTCGAACTGTTCCCGATTGAAGGAGCTGGTTTTTGGTCTTTTACTTATAATCCTTCGCATTCATAAATAATTAAATAAATTTTAATTGCCTGTTAAAGTTGATAGCTTTATTAGTTTGTTATCCTAAACGGTAAAATTATTTATTTATTGTTCATACTGTATAACAGTCTGTTATTTCTTTATAAGTCAATGCATCACAAACATAGGGAACCGAATGTGCATGACCATGTTCATACACTGGATCTTGTCCAGGGCGAAAACAGTTTACAACCTTACCGCATATTCCTTTAACGCCCATTTTATTATTACCTTTCCAAAGTGCTCAGCATCCCGAAGTGGTCTTGTAGTGACACGTGTTTCACCATCCTCTTAAATAGTTTAATAAAAATAATATCTGGCGAAATTTACAAGTTTTTGAGATCTTCGTTTCGTAATTTCTTCAAGTTTCCTGATATTCCTTTTCTGTCAGATGTAAATACTCCCCTCAGATGTTCCCAAACATTTATAATGTATATTGTTGCTAGAGGAAGAGCGACCAACTTTCATATCCCAAAAAATCTCCAGGCTTTTCGACAGAAGTGGTAAATAAAAATATTGACCTGGATGGCAGAAAGCAATGTCTGAACTTAATCTGTGCCTAACTCATTGTAAAAGAACTTTGATTCGAAATAACAAATATTTGAATTTGTTACATTTTTAAAGATTTTATTAACTGTTTTTTTGTTAAACCATTGTTCTGCATTATAATGATGAGACAGAATACATCGACTTGGGTTCTTTCTGTGGCGTTGTTGTTTTCGAGGTACGAATTATTAACTCAACGGAGCTCAGCCCTTATAAAAAAAGTAATAGTCGCTTGGCTTATCTATAAATTTGTACAATTTCAGCTTCTGCTGACAGCCGAGTCGAATGTTGGAAATTACCAACATTTCAACGAGCATTTCATCTGCCATCTTCAGGGAAAATATCGTTTGGTGGTCTTGTAAGCCTTGTATAAGGCAGGAAATAGGTGGCGAATTGGTTATTACGGTGATGAATGACGGTAGGAAAAGCACCACCAATTACCTACTTTATATGGGGCTTCCAAAACGCTCAACCACATTAACTTCGAAGATGTTAACTGCAATGCTTGCCGAAACTTTGGACAATTTTTAATACTCTACACGGCTTTTCGCCAAAATTCAAAGATATACATTACATTCCAGCCGCTAAAAACGAAGGACAAGAATGATGTAAAATTTCCCTACTTTTTATATAACCTGAAGTTCCATTACAAGAATCAGCCACTGCTCCCTGATCCAGGTTAGTCTACTACACTCTCCCAAAATCCATTTCAGTTAGCCCTAGTCCTCTCATCTCCCAAATGGTGTTTTCCGATCACGTTTAATCAGTTAACATCACAAGTACACAGTGCATATGGCCAGTGTTCCACTCTAGGGGAACTTTCCGAACGCAAGGTAAACTAATCGGCAGAATTTGCACAAATTAAATTGTGGTACAGGTCAACATAAAATAAACCTGGTCAATATAAACAACTGATATTAAAACGCTACGCTACCAGATGATAGATTACACTGCTGAGCTTACTGATTCGATCCAAACAAAGTAGCTGAGTTTAAAATACCATAGTATTAAAGTTTAGAGCCGTCAACACAGAGTTTCGCCGTATAAGTCGATCTTTAACAGGTACACCCATCACAAATTATTTCAGCAATGTTAATTCCCACCTCCATGGTAACAAATGATTAGCACTCCTGCTTCATTTTCGGGAGGTTCCGTGTTTCAATCTCGGCCCACAAATCTGACACGTCCTTCATGGTTTTCTCAGTCCCTCCAGGCATTTATCAGGATAACACCTTAAATTAGACAACCAAAATAACATTCTGTATCGTTCTTAATTCATGCTTCATTAGTCATCATATCATTCCATTCTATAGAGTCAGAGATATTACCAGCATCGTAAAATTAAAAAAAGAATATTATAGATAACACTGAGTTTCCTGTCAGAATTAGGAATGATTATTTTGGGGGTTTTCAAAAAGAAATAGCACTCATAAGCCTGCCGTTTATAAAAGAACATTTAATAAAAAAATGATTAATATTTTTTCCACGTACCAATAATTTCTATACAGAATCAAATGCATTCAAACGTCTCATTAATTTCTTTAAAATTCTACATATTTCCCATGAAGCGTGTTTTGATAATTACACATAGGCCTGCACGGTTCTTGATTAGCCTCAGCAGGCTTAATATTCATTACATCAATTCAGAAACCATTATGGATATTAATTACAATATTAATTTTAGCACGATACATGAATCTATGTTTTATACACTGCATTGGAACCTATCCTACCATTCCCACATGCTCTCGTCTATTCGCACAATCATTAGCATCGTGACGAGCGCAGAGGCGTAATTTACTCACCTTCCTTTAGAAGGTAAAATAAACACTTTTCCTACAGCTTCAACATGACGTAATTTGTTCGCAGTTGAATTGTTGGACGCCGTTGAACCCGACACGCGAAAGTATATAAATAAGTTAATGGAAATGAATGTGTCCACTGAATGTAGATAGTAAATTTGAAAGACACAAACGCATCTAACATTTGTGGTATTAGTAAACTGAAAGCTGAAACGCAATCGACTTCTTAGCGTTTATCCTCAGAATAATATAGACTCGAACTAATTTAGCGCTGTATGCCACAAAGAAGATGATTTGAAACGACAGCCTGTGATTGATTACAATAATAAAATAAAGTTTCTGACTACACGGCGCGACATTCCAAAAGACAACCAGCTTTAAGACGGTATTAAAACAGAGAAGCGTAGGGTACGCGACCATAGACTTCTCTAGGAACTGGTCGTCAGTACTTGTAAACGATAAACAAAGGAATTACAGATTTCTGGGATAAGTGTCGTCGAATGCTAAAATTTGAACGGAAGTCATGTTCGCGGCATCACCAGGGAAGTAGGTGATGTACAAAAACACCTCCATAACTTCAACCACAAGCGTAGACACAGGCTAAGAAGATACTGACTTCACCTCTATCCCCCCACGTAGACACCTTCTTCATTAAACACCAGTTGAACATAACTTAAGCAGACGGAGACAATCAGTTCAAGTTTTCTTATTTTTTTAACTGTTCCCTTCTTCCTCCTGAACCGCCATCACTTTCTCATCCTTCTTGCCATCTCCTTCTATTCTAATACCACAAGTTGTTCATCATATCGTTTTCTGACCACGTGGTTCTCAAATATTTTTCATCTCCTCCCTTCCAAACCTTCTGATCCCTAACATTTTTCTTCTTCATAACCTCTTCTTTTCTATCACTCGGTCGTTTCACATTGTGAAGAACTCTGAACCTCTGTTCATCCAAGCACGTATTTCATCCTTCAATGTTACCTCGGTGGACTAAAAGTGCTTAATAAACCCCCTGAAGACTTTAACACTGAAGATGGCAGCTGCAATTTTTACTGAAAATATAAAACCATGGACATTCAGAGTGGCTTTTCCCGTAAACAGCATCTGTAGCTTCAGCCGCGTAGAACTAGCTAGAATTATTAACTACTATCTATTGTCAAAAATAATCCTTCTAAACCGAAAAATATATAATTTGGAGTCTATGTTGGTATTCTGGGCTAAGCGCTGTATTGACTTATAGATAAATACCAAGGTTTCGGAGGAGCATATTGTCTTCATCTTCAGGGATATCTGCAAGTCTATAGGACTTTACAACCCAAAAGACAAATACTTCGTTCTTGCACTCATGAGAACAGATTTCACAGAGGAAATATATAATTAAATCATTATTTTTTACAAACGGCTTAAAAGAGTCACAGTGCTCCCAAACATTGGTGGTCTCATCAAATATGTGTTAACTTTTTAACAATCCCTTATTTTAATGAACTAATGAAAGTAATTGTAATGTTCGTGACTGAAGGGTTAAACGTCCCGAAAGATTCAACTGTTTAAAAACAGTATCGTAATACTGATTCTGGATATTTTTTTCCGTAAGTGTGGTCTGTCTGGTTCCCCTTTGACTCTTTGACTCCAACTCCGTAATTATATTAGAATCCGAAATGCTAGGGTTCCTCAACGTTTACAGAGCACGACCAGTACCTTGAAAGTCACGCAAAACACGACTTGGTAATGCATATTGCTTCCAATTACTCATTTCCTTTCTACAAGGATTTTTGGCAGACCTCAGTTATAATGGGTTCTCATACTGTTAAAAGCTAACATTTAATATGTGCTTCCTAATGAAATGGATGCAGTGTTTCATTCTGTTTTCATAACCAGTATTATTTATATCACACTGGCTTAGGAACCAAGGGAAGTTTTCTTTTATGTCCATTTTTATATCATTCTGATTCATTTGGATTTATGTCAAACTAATTAAAGTTGTATTCTTACACCCTTCCTTATATTTGCGTTTAATTTCACAAATTGCCCATCATTTATTTCCACTTATCAAAGCTAAAGGCCGTAACAGTTGTTAGAAGGGAAACGTTTAAAACCGCAGATTATAATTTATGATGCTAATAGTAAATGGCGCCCAGGAAAACAAACGCTCAGTGAATTAATTTATTCGTTCCGTTGGTCATTAAATGTTACCCAAAATTTAAACAAATATTTGTAACATTTTCTTTTAATTCTTTTATTCAGAAAGAAGCAATCAGTTAAGTATATAACCCGGGAACCTGTAATTATATTCGCATAAATTTTATCCTATATTATCATAAGTTTAGGAAAAACAAATAAATATACAAAAATATAATTTTGCTTGTTGAATTCTTTAGGTGCAAACATCTGCTGTCAGTTAAAGAGAAGGACGCAGATTAAGAGCGTTTGAGAAAAAACCTCTGAATCAATATTTGGACATGAGGGTCAGAAAGAGTCTGAATAAAATAGCACTACACGAATCGTCATAATTTACACATTATTATTATCGTTTCATTTCTTCGCCATTTTACAGGGTATTTCTATCTACCTGAGACAAAAATTTGCCCCTGAGGGAGATAGTGCAGCAGCTACTTCTGAAATACATTTTGATTCTTAATATGTATTACATGTACAGGGTGATTCTAAAAGGAGTTAACAACTTTGAAAGTGTATAGAAATTTAATCAGAAAGCTTACAGAATCGGTTGAGGTGTCATCTTTTAGCAAAACAAATCACGTTTGACTCACATTGTGCTGTAGTGCCGAGTTCCGTCAGCGCGAGCGCAAGCGGCAGTACATTTCAAAATGGCTACTTTCACAGGTTCGGAGCGCGCTCGCTGTGTGCTTTGGTTTGAAGAAATTTTCGACAATGGTTCAAAGGAATTTTCGCACCCAGTATGGCAAAGATCCTCCCAGTAGAGCTACAATTTACTCTTGGCAACAGAATTTTGTTGAGAGTGGCTGTTCTGTTCGCCATGACAAATCTCCGGTCGCCCGCGTGTTTCTGATGCTATCGTGGAACGAGTGAGGGAGAGCTTTGTCCGTAGTCATGTAAAATCAACGCGACGTGCATCTCGTGAGACTGGCATTCCACAACCGACCGTTTGGCGCGTGTTATGAAAACGTTTCCACTTAAAACCATACAGACTTACCATTGTGCAAGAAATTACTGACTAAGATAAAGTGGCTCGTCAGGAATTCTGTGCAAAAATATTGCATCGGATAGGGGGAAGAAGAAACATTACTGGACTACATAATCTTTAGTGATGAATCGACATTTCATGTCAGTGGTAAGGTGAACACCTGCAACGGCAGGATTTGGGGTAGCGAAAATCCACGTGCATCTCTGGAACATGTTTGTGACAGCCCAAAGGTGAATGTGTTTCGTGCCCTTAACAATGTTCTTTTTCCATGAGAGAACCATCAACGGTATCGAGTATCTGGATATGCTAGAAAATGTTCTCGTACCTCAGTTAGACGAAGATGACCAAAAAGGACGCATTCACTTCCAGTAAGACGGCGCACCACCTCACTACCTCACAGAAGTCGGGATTCCTCAATAACCGTTTCCCAGGTCGGTGGATTGGTCGAACAGGGCCGATAGCATGGCCACCTCGTTCTCCGGATTTGACACTTCTCGATTTTTTCTTATGGGGTTTCATTAAAGATCGTGTGTTTGTTCAATCCTTACCTGCCAATCTCACTGAGCTCAAAGCTCGAATCACTGCCGCAGTTGCAGAAGGGACACCGGATATGCTGGATCGTGTTTGGCAAGAAATTGATTTCAGGTGGGATGTCTGCGGTATCACCAATGACAATCACATCGAATCAAAATGACTCTTTGAGGTAAAACGTGATTTTGCTACAAAATGGCACCTAGATCGATTCTGTAAGCCTTCTGAATAAATTTCTATACACTTTCAAAGTTGTAAAGTCCTTTTAGAATCATCCTGAATTATATAGATTTATTGTGAGGTATTACTATATGTATTATATATATTATATATTTTACATCAACGTCTTACGAATGATATGTTGTTATTGTTGTTGTTGTAAAGTAAAGGAGTAGAATAGGGCATGAACCCGGCAGGCACCATACGAGGTGCTACCCATAAGTTCAGAGAATTTGCCCATAAAAAAATTGCTTATCAGAACTCCTAGTTTTCACCGTTTCCTTCGAAGTAGTCCCCTTGGGCATGGATACAGCGACCCCAGCGTCTTTTCCATGATTCCATGAATCCCTGGAAGTCTTCAAGTGAGAGTGTTTTAAGCAACTCCTGCGATTCTGCCTGGATCTAATCAATTGTGTGAAAACGACGGCCATTCAATCGAAATTTCATTTTGGGGAACAGGAAAAAGTCGCAGGGGGCGAGGTCAGGCGAATAGGGTGGGTGTGGAACCACTGTCGTGTTTTTGGAAGCCAAAAACTGCCGAAAAACGAGCGATGTGTGGGCGGGCGTGTTGTCGTGGTGAAGAACCCAGCTGCTGTTCTCCCACTTTTCCGGACGTTTGCGCCTAATGTCCTTCCGTATGCGCTTCAAAACTTCACAATAAAACTTTTCGTTGACAGTTTGACCACGGGGGACAAATTCCTTGTGGACAATGCCTTGGATGTCAAAGAAAAACGATCAACATAAACTTTACATTGCTGCGAACTTGACGTGCTTTTATGGCCGCGGCGAATTTGGCGACTTCCACTGCGACGACTGCTGCTTGTTCTCAGGGTCATAACCGTAAACCCATGACTCATCACCGGTTATGACCTTGGAAATGAAGTTGGGTCATCTCTGGCTTCATCTTTGAGTTCTTTTCGGTCGTTGCTCAGCAGTCTCGGCACAAATTTTGCAGCAATGCGTCTCATGTTCAAATCGTCTGACAAGATGCGTTGCACGGACCCGTATGATATTCCTACGATCGCACAAACATCATGGATTGTTTGTCTACGATCTGCAATCACAGCCTCTCGCACTTTCGCGATATTTTCCGGTGTTGTGCTTGTCGATGGTCGTCCTGAACGCTCATACCTCTGACCGTGCAGTACACGGAAGGTGCATGCGAAGGAAGGCCGTGTGCTTCTATTGCGGTCTCTCACGTAGGACACAACAAGCGATTCCCCGCTTCATATGACACCTCATGCTGCTTATGCAGCTAGCATGGCTCGCTTGTTATCGCTTACGTAGGACATCGCCTTAAAGCGTTTTCACCACAAAAAAGTTTTACTTTGACTCATAGCATTCTCACCAAATGCTTCCACAAGAATGCGGTGGGTTTCTACAGCAGTTATTTTAAGCTTAAAGCAAAATTTGATGCAGATTCTTTGCTCCTTAAAATCTGTCATTTATGCAGGTTTAAAAAATCACCGAACCACTACAACACAACGTTACAAAACGCACGAGACTCAAGAACGCGGGCTCTCGCCTTCACGGCTGTTGGCACACTAATTCACAAAGGGTACTGCTCGCCCAATCTAGCGGCGGCAGGCCATTCCACAACCGGTTCTCGCGTGGAATTCAAATTCCCCGAACTTTTGCGTAGCACCTCGTATGTGGGGGGGGGGGGGGTCTCTGAATACACATGCTAAAATTTTAAGTGTATGAACTGAGTAGAAATGTCCGTTTCGTAGGCACAGCTGTAGATGGAACTGTAATACTAAAATCATCTTAAATAAACAGTTACGGTATGGATTCACTTAGCTCATAAGGAGTCTAATGCGAGCTCCTCGGAATACGATGATCAACGTCTGTGTTCTATAAAAGACAATTCAGTCCTTAGTAAATACTAGTTTCCCCCAAATTCTGATATATGGAGTTAGTTGTCAGCGAAATACAATCGTAACTACGTGTTTACTTGGTGTAATGTGATTAGTATTTGATTGTAAGTTTGTCGAATTGCCATAGGATCCATACACTACATAATTTATCCCTGCTACCGATTAGTAACTGTGACAAATCTCACAGATAAATAGTTCCGCCCTTTCGTTATCTTAACAAGATGTCTCTCATTATAAGTTTCGCCAATAGCATCCATGTCAGTAACGAGTTTACTGGGACTCGTACTCCGAATCCAATCCTAACTCAATTAACTATTAGCATTGTTCGAGGAAATGTATACAGAATTTCGTACTATAGAACACTAACACCACCTACAGTCTAAATGAAGACATTACTAGGTAGATTTTTACAGAACACACATTCACAGTATTATATGTTCGTGCAAGTGCACAGTGCTCATTTGCATTTAGATAGAGTTTTCATCATCGAAGCCAGCTACAGCTGCTCATTGACACCAGTAAGAAAAGTTGCGCTAACTTGTCACCAGAAGCAGCAGCAGCTATACTGTATGCATACTCGTAACTTCATGCTGTCTGTTCCCATAACACCGCATTTCCCGCGTTGAACTGAAAAATTACAGGTGACAAATGACGCTCGGTGAAGCAGTATCAGGAAAGCCCCAGTGAAAAGGAAGATTATAAATTTAAAGATCACGCTAACTGTAACGCGAGCTGTTTAAGTATATTATATGTTGCGACATAATTACTCCAGAAGTGTTGATAGAGATGTCATTTGTTCGTACATTTAATACACTACACTGTAGTAAGTATGCCTTCTTTGCACGATTTGCATGGAATGAATGCATATAGGGATGGCCATGTCTGTCTCTCCATCTGTCATTTCGTATGATTAAACTAGAAAACCAGCCATGTCTGTCTCTCCGTCTATCATTTCGTATGATTAAACTAGAAAACCGCCGGACAGACTTGGAAATTTAATGTTGATATTATTCCATTGGTGACTTCCCAAAAATCGAAATTTTTACTTTTCTATAATCGGTGATACCAACATGGCGGACGAACAAACTTGTGAGGTTGGATCGACACCAGCGCCACTTGCATTAGTGTTGTTTGGTTATAGATTTTCAGAAATAACAAACTTTTGTCCATTACTTCTCTGTATAATACAAAATTACAACATGGCGGCTAAAGTAAAGAAAATAGTGACACCGGGATTCTAATCTACAAACCTATGCGTAAGAGTTAAGTTGTTTGTGTTAACACGGCTAAGGTGCCGTATGATGTCATTAGGATTACTGAATAACGGTACATAGAGAAGCCTATAGAACGGCTTCATTTGTGTAGATTGAAAGTAGTGTTTTCTGAGTAAAATAACTGGCATAATATATTATTAAGAACCAAGATTTTGTAAAGAATTCATGCTTGTATTCTGATACGGATGGATGTTTCTCCGCGTATTTCTATGTTGTGCCGTCCTGTGTACAGGTAGAGGCCTTGCGACGGGCTGATCACTCGTCCAAGGAGTCCTACCGAATGTCTATAGACCAAGCCAACGAAAAGTTTGGACCCGCAGTTCTCAGGCACTGAAGAACGGGTCGTCCAAGTATCATTAGCATTATTATTATTATGTGTATTGAATTATATTACTTAGGTATTGTATTAGCTCATTTATTTGTGAAATTTGATTCAATAAATGAATCGAATTATTATTGTTATTAATATGTTACATTTATATATTTAGTTTCAATTTTTGTTTTACTTTTATTATTATTGAAATAAATAAATTATTTATTATATTTTATCCTTTACTTTGGTTTAGTGCTTGGCTGTTATTGGCCTTTTTGGCTGTTGTCAGGCACTTAAATAAATGAATTGAATTGAATTATCATAGGTTTTTTGTGTTCCTGTTACATATTCTCTCGCGCCTCACGATTAAGGCTTTAAGTTTCACTTTCCTCTTTGTGTGATGCTCCTGGTACACCTATGTTTTGTAGAGAAATCTATTCGATGC
>NW_019060049.1:80671-119888 GCF_000696155.1 Zootermopsis nevadensis
TGTTTGGCCGTATAGTCTGGTAAAGAATACAGACGTTTCGGAGGTCCTTGCTGCCTTCATCTACTCATCGCCTTGATGATGGCTGCAGCAAGGACCTATGAAAGATAGGCAAACATTTACCAGACTACACGGCGATAAAACCCAGAAGACAACCTTCTTCAACCTTTTAAATTGTTGTACCAGAACTTTGAATCGTCCTGTGTACACTCTTATTTCAGTTGAGGAGGTTCAGGTTATTTACCTGCGTGTTAGTCCAGTACAATTTCAATAATTCTGAGGTTGAAGAAGTCACGAAGATCAGTCTTAAGGCTAATGCATTTACTTAACTTTTCGTTTACTTTCATATCGTATGCGGATGTTAGATGTGGCAATAATTACTATGTGTGTTATTTTTGTTACCCTTATTAAGGAATTTGATGTCGTATCTATTACTTTACGTCGTTTTGTTTCTTGTCACTTTTATATCCCAATATACTTGCAATTTATTATTATTAGTATTGTTATAATGCATATTATCTATTATTACTTTAAATTTCGATATTTAATTTACTTTAAATAAGTGTGTGTGCATCTTTGATTAATAATGCCCATGTACGGTAATTGTCGTAATGAAACAAACTAAGAAGAACATTTAAAAATTGCTGGCTTGTGGAAAGTCGCGCTTTGTCATCATGTACGAAGAACAAACAACCACACGACAGCCATCTTCATTCTCATCGCCGGGTAAAATCTGATATTTTATTACGACAAAATATTTTGTGTAGTTTACCAAAAATTACTGTCTGACGTGTATACTCTAAAGCGAAAATGTAAGGAATAAATATACATGCTGTTTAATATAAAGTTGCACTTCTAAAGCATTGGTGTCCAGGAGATCAGAAAATAGTGTTTTACACTTCCTGTCTGTGGAAAATTATCGAGCTAAACGCAAAGTTGGAGAGAAACATGTTACACGATAAAATTGCTGTTTTCAAGAGCCTCTTTTAAAACTTCTATCTGCCACAGGATTCTCAAAAACGTGTCGGAGATACATTTGTCACCAAAAGCATGAATCGAGATAAGAATTGAAGAGAAGGGAACAGATAAATTACCCGCCCTTAACACATCACGTAAAAAAGTTATTGATCTAATAATACCAGAGACATTGGGCTGAAAATGAATTCACAAAGGTCTTTTAAATCATAAGTTTACACTTTCATGTGTCACCTCTTTGCGAAATATATGTTGTCTAAGTTCTCCGGGTAAAATTTTTTATATGCTTATTCAAATTTATAGGAGTTCAACCTTCGTATTTTTGAAATTAAATTTTAAGCCCATGCATAACACAAAAACTTTATATGAAAACATGTTTCGTAAATTCTAAACGGATTGAGTATGAAGTTTAATTCCATTAATATCTTTAATTATTGGTTTATACTCGAAAATATAATATTTAATCAACATGTGTGCAGGATTCTCTTATTAAAGCAAACTCCGGATGACCGAAAACTATCCTAGTTTTCAGATGATGCCGAGATCTCAACTTCAGAATATACCGTGTTACATAAGACCTGTCGAAGAATTTAATATCCCTCGAGGCTTTTGAGAAGCTCGCAGTGCAATAATACAACATGCAAGATACCACCCTTCGGGAAAGACCCCTGTGTACCGATACCAATTTCTGCTCCTATATGCCAGTTCTACTCGACAGCGTTAAAGCCTTTGGGACTTCTAACTTCATACTCCCAGGCCCCACAGCTTTTAGCCACCGAATTCAAGAACAGTAAAACGCGGTTTATTGGGTCACTGTCTCAGACGCTGCTAGCTACTGTCTGCAGTGCATAAGGAAAATCGTCTGCCGCTCGTGATTCCTATGTTGAATGCGAGAAACAAACGAGATACTATAAAAGGTGAACTGAAGTTACAATTGGTCAGCGGGGTCTTTTCAAAAGTTTGTTCCGGTGGGGTTTCAGTGTGAAAGAATCCCAACAAGAACTGTATAAAGTAAATGTTACTAATATATTGACAGTAGAATCAGTAAAGAAAAGAAAGAAATCCAGGTGTATACAAAAAAACTTGTGAATGTTTAAACCATTCGATTTAACAGACTAACGCCTCTGAAACAATAACCTGCCAATGAGCGTAACAATGAGCCACAAACAACCATCTTTAATCGTAACAATATACTTCCCCTTTATCCTCATATCTCCTTCAAAGTTTTTCCAAGTGGCTGCCCTCCAATTGGTGTACCCAAAAATATCTACATGTGATATTGTCCCAGAAATACACTCATGTCAGACCATCATGACCTGTCAGACTTCATTATCTTTCTCCAGTATGTCTATCCTACAACTACAGATAACTTCAAGGCCTGGACTTTGTTGTTAACATTCCTACTGAACTGGGAATAATAAACAAAATGATGAAGGTGAAGGAATGAGTGATTGGCTGATTTGATAGAGAGTTGGTTAATTTTTATAATAAGGGATATTTTATAAATACTACATAACAATGGCGACAGTGGGAAATGTTTCGATGTTAAAAATCGTGATTTGTTGGGAACTGTTAAGTAGCATTTGTATTATTACATATCACAAGTCATCAACAAATGTTGTGTAACGCTGTGTTTATTGGGACCTTACAAAATCCACATAAAGTGGCTCGGTTTGCAGTTTACATGGATAGTAATAATGGCGAAGTAATGCAGCAAAAAAAAAATTATAATGGCAAATGATGAGGGCTGAAAATAAATTTATAATTTTAAGAGGGCAGATATATGACGTAATAATATATATACATATATATACATAAAAGCCCAATATTTGGATTATTCTAAATTGTACAGAATGCAACATCAGCTATACATTACTGTTACAAATCAAGACACGAGTCAGAACATGAGAAGCCAGAGGGTCTGAGAAGACGAAGGCCGATTGTATTAGTTTAATACCCAAAATAATTCAAATCCCGTTAAAGAGAAACTCTTTTTCCACCACAAACATTGGCGTTAACGGAGTAATCTTGGTAAATTGAATGTTTTATTTTGTGCTTTATATTTATTTATCAGTGTATTAAACTGCCATATAGTGTGAGAATTATTTTGTTAGGAACTTTATAGTAAAACAAGAGGTAGAGTTGCGGGGTATATATCTGTAGTATTATGAAATGGGGTACAGTCGGAACAGTGACTAAGGACTGGACTAGGATTCGATCCCCAGCAGGGCAAAGAATTTTATTTTCTAGTGTCTGCGTCCAGATCGGACCCACCGAGGCCCTTAACCTCTTCTTCCCCTCAAGAGCCTCAATGACGTGTAGCGGGACGGCTTTACTTCATGTGTCTACTTTATAAGAGTGAACGTACAATCTTACTTGTATCTTTGTTATATTAGGGAGAAATACGTAGGATCAGTTATGCTTACAAAATTTTCCACACTCATCAGCTGTCTAATAACTTTCGCTCTTTTCTTAATAACTTTATCAGTTGTCCTTCCATTTTTCGCATATAATTGCCCTGTCCAAATAACTAATTTATCCTCAACGTCTTAAAGTTTGCACATTCAAACTATTTCACAATTTCTCATGTCTCGATTTTTTTTCCATTTCTCCCCCCCCAAAAAAACCCATTAAGATTGACTCCAACACAGAGCTGACTGATGGATGGGCTTACCATGAGAAAAAAAGAGAAATAGCCTGCACTCGTATATTGCCTTTCGAAGGAGCCACTTTTTTTTAAGCAACACTTTCCAGAGCTCTTTTCTCACGTCACACAAATTCAAGCGACTGTGATTAATACGAACCCGAATTTGTGTGTGCCTAACTTCCTTACTCTGTGACTAGTCTAGCGACTGTATTGAAACTGAATTGTTTCTGTACTGTATCTTAGTCACTCAAATGATATGTGAAAAAATCTTTTCACTACTAGAAGATTCTACTAAACCTGTCAAACGTATAAAATTATTATATCTGTAACTGTTCTAACAGAATATCAGGAATTAAACTTGTTGTTGCATGTAGCATATTCTGGGTAATGTTTCTTCAAATTAATGTCTCTTGTAACAGCGGGTCCATTTATTGCAATTGCCTCCATACGGAATGTTGCAATTTATACTGCCGATCACGGAAAACAATATAACATTATCCCAAAGTCGCTATAAGTGGTTTCTTACCTGAACAGAACTTCGTGTACAGAATTTTTGTAACTGAATATTCCACAGAGTGTTTGTATACCGGTGGAAACATGACAGCATGGCGCTCTATAGGACATAATTATAACGCATAACGGTTCACATGTATTGCCACGGACGCTGGCTAATGGCGGCTAGCGGGGATTGCGCTTTGAAACTGCATTGGGGATTTCTGTTAAAAGGTTTTTACGCACTTCGAGGGTCGCGGTAAATAGAGGGGTTCTGTACCCGAAGTTGACCGTTTGAGACTAAAATTGCTAAGGTAAAAGTACTTTCATGCGTACACAAAACCCGCTTCAACAATTTTGTGAGCTTATTTAAGGTGAAGGGGGCGATACCTCGCCCCGACTGTGAAACTAATCACGTTTCGACCCTTTCATTTTCGTTGACTTTTGTATTCACATTTGTAGTACACTCTAAACACGAATCTGTTATTAAGCATTAGAGTACAATAACAGATTGAGGAAACAGTGAAACGAGGATCACAATCATAACAGTTTTTCAGACATCTTCGTTTCTTTTGCCGTCATAATTATCGTCAACAGTTTTATCATTATTGCAGTTATCGTCTCATGACTGTTATACTTTAATCGGTGATATCGTAATGATCATAATTGACACATTCGTGTTTATCATCACAAATTTCGTGTCTTTATTGACATAATGCACACGGGGTTTTCGGTTCTCACGACGGAATGTATGAAGATGACTGTCTTCTGGGTTTATGTGTCATATAGTCTGGTAGAATTTTACCAGCGTTTTAGAGGTAACTGCTACCTTCATTATCAGGACATCCTCCTGTTGATAGAGATTGCAAACATTTCTGTATCGTCGTTAAACTTCTACCAGTCTATAGTTTTCTTTTTTTTTAATCATATTCATTGGTTGCAATTGTCATCGGTATCTTTACAGTTCGCACCGTTACTTTAACATCCCACCATTAATACTGTATTATCATAAGAAGTTTGTGTAACATCGTTGAAAAATAACATCTTTAGAGTCTTAATCCCTCATCCTCAATCATCCTTTCATTTAACCCTTTCAAAAACCTATCTCCTTTACTAAACTTTCTGGTATGTTTTTATCCCCTCCATACATAAATATCCTCGTCCTTTCCCACCGTTCCTTGTTACCGTATCGCTCTTTTAATTTCACACATCACTTCATCACAATGCAACATGGTGACTTGATTATTTCCTGCGATAAAGCAAGGCTCCGGAACAGATAATTTTCTCCCCCAGCGTTTTTAAATGTAGTACCTTCCATTTTTACACAAAAGTAAACCTTAAACTACCTAATTGAAAAATATGACACAGACATAATTAAAGCAGACGTAGTGTACCGTATTATAAATATATAATAATTTACAACTGATAGAAGATATGCTCAAAACAAGCCGGTGACTGAGAACAATGAAAAATGTACAGCAGTGTTACCTTGATAATTTCTGCCAGGCTTTCATGGTCTCTATGAGAGACCAAAGTAAATAAGAAAACATCAAATTGGTATTTATGCATAACTAGTAATTTACTCGTCAAGAATGGCGAAACAGTTTGCAGTATTACCTAAAAACATATTTTATTGAAAATTTTAACAAGCAACATAAAATATTAAAATCTTTTATCTTTGCTGAACCAAAGAATACAATATGATTTAATTCAGATAAAATAGCGATTGTAAGATAAAATTACGTATCTACATATAGTACATGCAGATGCAAATTACCGTCTTTGGTGATGTTCTGCAATAGAAATATAATGGCTAGTAGAGGATATATTATTTCATGTAAAGTAAAGCTGTCTCATTATGCGCCATGTAGGCGCTTGGGAGGAGAGAGTTTTCAGCTTCTACTTACTCTTAACCTCGCAATTAGATAGGGATAAGCGGTCATCATCATGCTTTACCACCGGGAAATGACCCCGGTCCTCATTGTGTAGGAGGCTGGGTGGATATTACCACGCCAATTTTCGGGGTCATTAGACAAAAATTTATTATCATTTAATTATTAAACAGGAACCACGATTTGTGTTTATTTTTTCCGTTTCCTGAAACTTTAGGACTTCTCCACTTTCTACACGATACCGCCAAATTACCATAATATTCATCACAGGTTTGTCGCCGTAGTCAAAATCATGTCCAAATGGATGACGTAGTCGCTTTTCAGTTTACGTTTTAAATCTTTCCCGACAAACGACAGTACACAATGCACTACTTCCAATAAACCGTTTGGTGGTGCCTTCAACACCTCTCTCTCTCTTAAAATTCTAAGAGACAACAAATTTTAATGAGTTGTATGTATCGGAAATGAAACTAATCAATTCTTATGTATTTTCGTCCGCTAAACTCGAAAATGACAATAAAGAGCTTAGTTAGTTCGCGTTTTAATGGCATTTTGTACTTTGTAAAATATCACAAATAAATTCGTCTATATGATATGAAAATGTTTAAATTTTTTCACCTACCTTATAGACGTTGTCTTTTGGCCTTTCTTCTGTATTTTACCTCAGGGGCATCTGTTACCACCGACCAGCAGTAATCAGCTATCATTGATTCGCTCCATTGCCCCTGATAACGCCTTTCAAGAGTAGAAATATCTTGGTGAAATCGTTCGCCATGTTCATCACTAACCGATCCAAGATTATCAGGGAAAAATTCCAAGTGAGAGTGGAGGAAATGCATTTTAAGAGACATATTGCACCCCATTTTACTGTATGCTTTCAACAATTTGTCTACTAATTCCCTATAGTTTGTTTGTTTATTTCCAAGAAAATTCCTAACAACTGACTTGAAAGATTCCCATGCAATTTTCTCCTCTCCCATAAAAATGTTCATCAACAATCAGGTTTCTTATTTGGGAACCTACGAAAACTCCTTCTTTGATTTTAGCTTAACTTAGTCGGGGAAATTTGTGAAAGAGGTACCTAAAGGCTTCTCCATTTCGGTATTATTTTGCTTTGATCTACCAGTGGTTCACGGACAATATTTTTTAGTGCGTGGTTCCAAGTTCTGTCGAAGGGGTCACTGTTTAGTTTCATAATGTATATTCCTTGCACGACTGTCCCACTCACAAAGGTAGCAGCGATATTTTGTGTAACCCTGCTGAAGGCCTAGTATGATAGCCACCACGTTTAAATCTGCACATATACACCACTTATATTTGTCATAATTAACCCTGTTAATTAATTGTGTAATGTTACCGTACATCTCTTTCATATGAACCGCACGTGCTACAGGAATACTGGGTTATTTATTGCCATTGTGCAATAATACTGCTTTCAAGCTGACTTTTGAGGAATCTATAAAAGCCGCCACTCTTTTGTGGTATGTTCTATATGCAGGACATCCATAAGACCATCTACGTCATCAATAAATACGAGATAATCCTGCATGGAAAAAAAATTGTAAAGGAATCTGACGAACGCGATAACAAGATATTTTAACATTTTCTTCAAGTACATTCCATTGCCTAAGTCGCGATCCTAGCAACTCTACCTTATATTTAGGCGAGTCTAAATCTCTCACTAGATCATTCAGTTTACTTTAAGTTACTTTGTGAGATGTAGAAGGTAACGTTTCTGGCACAAAACTCTTTATCTTGAGATGCCGATGATCTTGGAATGGCGTCATTTGATGGCGGTGATGGTGAGAATTCTTCAGGTGTGTAGGAGATACGAGGGACAGGTACAGGTAGTTCATGATTGTGGGGTATAGGACGAATGGTTGAGGGGATGTTTGGATAGATCAAAGCATATTTTTTTCTTATTGTTTATACCGATGACAGGAGGAATCATACAGAAGTGGCAGTCGTTTACATGATTATGCGGTTCCCGCCACACCATGGGCACAGCGAAGGGCATAGACTGCATTTTTCCTTTTAGCCACTCACGTAGATTTGTAGAACACTTTAGACAGCAAATATGGGGTGCCCATGCCCTGTTCATGTCACCCACTTTGCAGCCAAAATAAAGGTTGTGCGCTATCTTAACGATGGGGGCCAAGTTTCGTTTTTGTGATTTAAAAGTCACTTCTCCACGGATATAACAAAAGTTGTTAGGATTATTGACACATCTACGCAACATTTTGTATATTTTAGTGTTACAAATATCTCATTTAAGTACTAACAACGACGTTTTTGCTGTATACTACATAAGTATTCTAAGACGAAGTGAAACACAAAATCCGCAGTCCACAAAACATTTGTTTGACAAACAGAACCACAAGGACAAATGAACCAATTTATTAAACATCCCTTAGGGATATTGACTAGACCTCCAGGAAGCAATAAAACCATCTCCACCCCTGTACAGGCTGTTTCTGAAGTAAGTAGTCCATTACAATTACGAAAATTACGAAAATTACGAAAATTGAGCGAAAGAGCTTGGTATGAATATCTTCGAAATGCGAGCCAATCATGCAAAATGAATGTCATTTTCGTGTTTAGCAGCTCAAAATTAGTAAAAGTTTCATCTCCGATATATTTTGGCTGTTGAACAGTGGAATTAGTCAATGAGGTCACAGGAATGGGAGGGGTAGTAGGCACAGAAGCATTTTCTGTCCAAACTACAAACATTATTTCCTAGCTGCAGTATTTTGTAGCCCTGTATGTAAGGCAATATTTTGGCCTCACTTAGTGTATGCGTTTGTTTCTACCCGCAATCTAATGGCGTATTCAAAACTCACGGTTTTGCCCCGACTACTGTAAAAGAAATGAAGCGACATACAGGGTTCGCTCTGGTTATGAGTTTGCATCCCTGGTTCATTGGCGATTATTACATGTTCCTATGCCACCAGCACATGCTATGTTTGGGGCTAATTTATTTATTTATGTATTATTTATTATTTATGGTTTATTTAACGATGTTGTCAGTAGCTCAAACGCTATAACATCCACTGACAGAATGTTAAATGAATAATCAGTTGAGAATGACATGGAAGGACGTGGCAGTCGTCTAACACAAAAGAACTGTCCTAGGTTTTACCTAGAAGGACCGAGGGAAACCATGAAAACTTATATAATCCATTTTGAATATCCAGAATTACGTGCGCCACCAATAGAATACGAAGCAGAAGTGTAAAATGTCGGCCGTGAACTTCAATAGCGAATGCCCAGTCTTAGTAGCATAATACACGACTCATATCTACTGTGTAAGATTTGATATTCCGTGGAATTCAATCGTAAGCTGCATTTCTTTGTTCACTGTTTGAATATATTGTAATCAAATATAAAAGTTCTTGACGATGGTGATGAGTCATTTGAATAAAAATTTTCGTGGATATTATCCATCGTCTAGTAAATAAAATATAAAACGTAAAACGACGTTTTGGAGATGGGTCCCTATCTCCGTCCTCAGGTGCCTACTCAGTTGGGCCCACTAGATAGAGCTAATCCCTATCTCCGGACAAAGTAAGTGGTGGGGTGATGTTCTTGTATTCTGAGACTTTCACTTTTTTACTTTGTCCGGAGATAGGTATTAGCTCTATCTAGTGGGCCCAACTGAGTAGGAATCTGAAGATGGAGATAGAGCCCCATCTCCGAAACGTCGTTTTACGTTTTATATTTTATTTACTAGACGATGGATAATATCCAAGAAAATTTTTATTCAAATATTGTAATCACTTTGAAATAAAAAAATACTACAATTTTAACTTTTTTAATAGGATCAAAATAATTCCGTGATCGAAAGGAGAGAAAGTGATTAGATGAGTTTCATAATTCTTACTCTTTAGCAAACAGTACTAAAATTATGTGTTGAAACAGTATGAGAAAGGCGGGAAAGCTAGCACAAATGGGAAAGATGATAAATATGTAAAGAATTTGGTCGGAAAACTTGAATTAAAGTACCTTTTCGGTGACATATTTGTGAGAGAATATATTAACACGGGTCTCAAGAAATTACATTTTGAGGATGTGGACTGATTTAATCTTGGTGTATACAGGGAGACGTCAAGGGCTCTTGTGAACACGATAATGAATGGGGTAAGCGTTCTCAATAGATGAACAATTACTTTCATGAATAAGAACTCTGTTCCACGGAGTTAGTTCGTTAGTTAACGAAACTTGGGCGAAAAGTCAGGGTTTGTGACCACACACTGACTCAGTGGCCACTCACTTCTATCCTCGAAACCTGTTGTGACCATATGGTCACACACCGCACGTTCATTTCAGACCACAATAAAGCGTTCCATTAAAGATCAAGACTTCAACGTCACGAGGTATGACATAATACGTGATTAGTTCCTTTAGGATCTGGCGGCTTATAAGAAGTTTGATGAAAATTTTTGTCTTAAGCAATTGTGCAAGTAGCGGAAAAACAGTAATCGTGGCGATCTGCAAAGATAGTCTCATACAAACACTGGTGCTGATATGTATTTCATTCTTGTTCTGAATTTTTTAAAAATATTAAGCATTTAAATTACATACATTTAAGATCTCTGCCACTGTTACTAAAATCAGCTATTATTATATGCATTAACTTATAGTCATGGTAGGCTTTTTTCCGGTGCTGGTTTTGTAGGTGAAATTTTAAATCATGATTTCAGAACGTATTTCATCCTTTTTATAAACAAGTACAATAACAGATTTGTACCACGGTTATGGCTTCTCCCTTATTTTAAACAGAATAATTGACTTGATTGTGTCTGAGAAAGTAATAAGTACATCCTGCTCGAATCAGTTCTGTCGGAAATTTATCGATTTCTATCGATATATTTCCTTTCACTCCGAAACTTCAAAATCCAGGAGCAGGTAGTATAATGACTCAGCTGTGTGTAGTTCAGTCTGCCTTCCACAATTAAAACTCTGAAGTCGAATGGTAACGATATGTACCCCCTGCTTTAACAAAATACACTGCATTTTTTATTTGCGTATTTCATATGACTCTCAGTGTAAACCGTTATTATTTCCTTAAAGAATAAGCATTAAACAGACAATATTTGTTTGTGTGAAATGGGGCATATTGTTTATTTATTCTTTAATTTCCCAAGTTATTTCTAGGATGATAACTGTTCTTAAGATACGAAGAGTATGGTGTCATTATTCTACACATATAGAATACATCGCACATAGGTACCACGTCTTATAGCACAGCTGCACCATGGCTTTTACCTACAGGCGGCTGCAACACGGTACCGTTTATGTACACAGTCGCCTTTACTGCTTTCATTAATCAAAAAGTTACCGTATTTCCTAGAAGACGCCATCGATTTAAAATGTGCCCTTCTTTTAAACATACGTTCCCAGAAAGAAAATGCTATATATATTCTTGGACGCTATCAAATATAAGAAGCACCCCGATTTCAGAAATGTTAAAATATAAAAAAGCATCTCAAATCGAGGTTACACAGTAATACTCAGTTATTCATTGGCTGGTCTGACGCATTATCATTTTTTATTGAGATGTTGTCCAAACGCTGTTACATGCACGGAACTAACTGGGATTGTTCTATTTTCCAGTTTATCCAATTGTTATTCGTGTACTGACAAAAGCATGACAGTCGTCATATAGGAATGTCGAGCTGTCAGAGATATGTGACATGAAGTACGTACATATTTACTCACGAGAAGTGACAACGATGTATCAGAGCCATAAATAACCAGCGTCCTATAAGCCACGGTAGTCGATCGTTTTACAGCTGTTGATTTGTAGTAAAAATGTCAACGTATCTGAAAACTAAAGACAGAAAGATATTTACAAAAATATGGTATGTATGTACAACTATCTGGTCCACTGTGAGTATTCCAATGGGCAGAGTACGTCAGGACCCAGAGACAAATGATCGAAAGTTACCACAACCCTTATTAAAATATTTATTCACAGTTTCAGTTCAGCTCAATTTGATTGAATTAATAAACATTAAATATCGCATTGACAAACAGGATCACTCGTCGTTGACGTCATGTAACCTATTGGCGCGACAGTCAGTCGTCTATAGACAGTCGAAGTACAAGGATGGCAGTGAGTGTTCATTGTGAAACAAAATATTGATCTCTGTATTTTAAACGTCGCTACAGAAACGTTTCACAGGTTTGCATAAATTATGAGAAAATAGTGAATGTATTGACTGATATGTCCTACACTTAATATAACACTGCTTTTTATAATTTCTTCCTAATTTCTATTTTGACAAATATATCATGTTTCAGGATTGGGTTGTGTGACTAATAAAACTCTGTTTTAGTTGTTACTCTGATTAGTTACATGTTATATAATTATAAACATTCTGTTTTAGAATTAATAATTATTTTATATACATCATAAAATTATAAGTAAGCCGTGAAACGTAGATTGTTTTTGGGAAGTTTTTTTACATATATATTTAAAGCAAAACTTAAAAACCGCATTTTTCTTACGGCCATACATTTATTCGAATCATGTGAATGCATAGGAACTAGTCCTATGAAATTTATATTTTTACAAAACATGTATCAAGGTTTGAAAATAGTTCATATAATGTTAAATGACAAAAAAGTTTCCTACGTGAAACTGCTTGTATGATAGAGACTCTAAAACAAAATAAATATTTCGCTTACCAAAATGTTAGTGACTGGTGTTTTCATCGTTATAGGAAGACGCTTCCACATGAAGTAAAATCAGGGAAAAAGAACTGAAAGTGGAAATGACATACATGTGATGATTATAAACGAAACAGACTAGGAAATTTTACTCATTTGTTATTGAGAGATCCGGTGATGCTCCTCGGCGTGTTATTCAGGCACATTGCTTACACAAAGTCAGACGTAAAGGTTATTGTTAATGGTTTGAAAATTTATAAAAAGCACACTGTCGTGGCAATCTTTAATGTTCCACCCTACTCTTTTCCTTGCGAGGTTAGGGAAAACCACTAAAGAAGTGGTCGTATGGTACACAGTCCGTCTTAGCACTTAAACAACCCGTTCATCAGAGAGATACAGTTTATTAATATCTTCCATTTGAAGCAAAGGTCTTCTAAGTTGCAAACTTCGCCTGAGGCTTTAAAAAATTCTGTACGCATATTTCGTCTTCCCTATGTCCCACGCATCAGATTCTTCAAGTCTGTCTTGGTGTCGAGTCCCTCCTGTGACTGATGAGATTCATATTATCTTTGATCACACTTCCTTTGTCACGGCAGTTTGCCTCTGTACTCAAAATCATCCCCAGAACCAATAATAGGCAGAACTATTGCGACGTTGTGCTATTTGGTAACTGAAAAGAAGTAAACAAAGCAACGTAAGTATACTCCGACCCATTTGACATATTCAAGTATGGCACAGCATACTGCTGTTTAAATTCTCAAATTTTTCGAAGATGACACTTGCCAATAAACAAATACACTGTTTTCAAACTTCAAATAACTAATTCTTAAGTACGGGCAATGCCTTGCTGTATGCATCTTAACCTGGACCGTCTTTATGTCCACAGGAAACTACGCGAGCCCGAATAATTTTATTTCGATTAATTTTTTTTTATTTAAGAACTGTGTGAAAAAATATCGAGTATTTTATTTAACTTGCATTCGATAACTGCATTTATCACTTCATATCAGAGGATAGCCTAATACATACTCGTATAAAAAGATTAACCTGCGCGAAAAATCAATTTTTGTCAAAATATCGTGACAATTAAAAACAACAAAGTTCTGAATAACTTTGGTCTGTGTTCAAATTAGATTTGTTTCATTCCGTTAATTTAGTGATGTACTACAATATGACTTCGAAGCATACGATAAATTGAATTTATATTAACTTGTGCAAGTGAGTGAAGTGTAAATCATCAAGGAAACTTTATTACCCAATGGAAAGATCTTACATTCGTCGACTAATGTGGTGTATAGTACAAGCCATATAGCCTCGGAACGGGATATCCTGCCCAATTCAATACAAGGAAGATGAAGAGATAGAATTGCGTGTTAATAATTCCAACACTGTATTATATTATTATTCTTCTTCTTCACTGGCTATACTGACCACATAGGTCTTGACTTGTATTTGACAGTTTATCAAATTCTTTGTAAGATAACTGGCAGGACTCTTTAACGGGGCTATTGGTTTTCACCCACACAGGAAAACATAGACACATCCGTGCTACAATTAGGATTCGAACTCACTACCCCAATGTTCGATATCTAGATTCATGCCCTAGAGCACGCTGTGACTGTGATCGACCACTGTGTAATCAACTCAACAGATTATCTCATCAGCTAATGAAACAGTTTACAATAGAAAGCAGTGTTTTGTAATCACTTTATTTAAACGTCATTAAACATTGGCACAGTTAGTAAAATGTATAGGGCACCTCTTTCTTATTTTATTATATATTGTGGCTTACCATATGCCACACAATCATGTTGTCAGTAACCAACTATTAACTTCAAATAATGTACGATACTATAAAATTAACCATTAAGTCAAAATACTTTTCAAAAAAATAAAAATAGGTATAAAACATTGTTCATAATATCACTTATGACATAACTGAAATTTCTGTGACGAAACACCGTGTCGTGTAATAATTTTACAAAAGGACACAAATAGCGTTGTAAAATAAAATACTTGTTCTTCATTGGGATTTCAGGTTTTAACGGCGATGACTAAATAGATGACTGTATTTTGGGTTGGTAGACGTTGGATGATGAAATCAGCAAGCACCGGTAAACTTCTTCCAAATACACGACGTAACAAATCAGAAAATGGCCATTTTCTTTTTCCCTGCCATGTAAACCCAAAATCTCGCATTATTATTAATTAATTTTTATGAAATTTTATAAGGCATCTGTCCATGAGCTAGAGTAAAACTGCACGTAAAGCCTATTATTATTATTATTATTACATGAATTGTTTAATTGGTCCACAAGCAGCCAAAAACTTCAGGCGTGTTGCCGTCATAACTCGGATGCTTGCAGGCCAGATGAAACTGTAGTCACGGCTCGAACCACGAGATAGGCGGCTACAGTGAGTTGGGGTCGTGCGCACGTAGTAGTCGGAGCGACCCAAGAAGCACGGCCTTTTGCATCCGGCTGAGTAGTGCTTCAGCGTTACGCTGGCATGCCGGAATGAGCTTGATGTTAGCAGCATCTGTCAGTACAAAGACTGTCCAGGGCACGCCACGAGGAGGCTGCTGATCCGATTTGTGCCCCTTATTATTATTATTATTATTATTATTATATCGGAGTATTAGCGATGTTGATGACTGTAAACTGTTACAGGACGATATTTATTCAGTGCAAAATTGGTGTCTCGTGAATGGGATGCAACTTAATTTAAGTAAAACGACTGTTATATCATTCACCCGAAAGACAAACAGTATTTACTTTAATTACAAATTGTGTAACAACCTGGTGGCACGTTCTTATTGTATTAAAGATCTCGGTGTTCTACTGGACTGTAAGCTTGGCTTGATTCGGTATATTACTTCTTCCTTCTCCACTGTTGATAGCCTATTGATTCAAAAATTGAGCATGCTTCCGTTGTTTGGAAGTCTATCACTAACACTGACTTCTTTAAATTGAAAAGGATTCAAAGGAAATTTGTAGCTCTATGTGCGCTAGATTCTTTAATGGCGTTTGTGCCTATAATTGTGATGATATATTAGTCAGATTAAATTTTTTATCGTTGCATTTAAGGAGGGGGCTTTTGGATGCTCTTTTCCTCGTTAATGTTTTTAAAGGCAAAATTAGTTGCTCATCTGTTGTTGATACAGTTAGTCTCTGCATACCCATTAGGTCTATCAGAGACTACTCTACCTTTACTGTACAACGTAATTTCAAGGCCAGTCCCTCTGCCAGATGTGTTTCTGCTGCCAATGCAGTCTGTAGGAGCATCGACATCTTTAACAAAGATCGTATTTTGCTTACTGAGGTCAGTCAACTTTTTAAACAATAATCATCGTTTTTTTTGTTTATTCATTTTCTGTGCTGACTGTATTTTATCTTATTTTGTGGTATTAATTTTATAAGTTTTTTCTGTTTTGTTTTCTTTAGTATTTTTAATTGAATTATATTACTTAGGTATATTTAGTTCATTTACTTATTATTATTTTGTAATAAATTAAAACTGTACATTTATATATTTAGTTTATTGTTTGTTTGTTTTTGTATCGTAATGTTTGTATTGTTAGTGCTTGGCTGTTATTGGCCTTTTTGGCTGTTGTTAAGCACTTTAATAAATTAATTGAATTGAATTGAATTATGCACCATCTAACAATGCATCCGTCCATGGGCGTGGGTGAGGTCTCTGAGGCATATTAGATATTTGTTCCTGAAAAATACATTTGAAATATATGAAGTGATAGTTAATATCCTCCTCATCATCATGATATGTGCCGGTGTTATAAAGTCTGTCTTTTGTAGTTACACGTTGAAATATTTACCAGGGATGCCATCAAAATACTTCTGAAATTATCATGACAAGCTTCCTGTTTCACTGATAATTATCTATGTCATGTTCAACTTCACATACCATGCGGTCTATATATGAGGCAGTAGTTTGTCCTTGTAATTTAATATTTTTCGTCTCGTTTCTATTGTAAATTTCCATTTATTAGTATAGAAAACTTAATTAGTAAAGAGGATTTATTATTAATTTTTTATTTTGAGGTATTTAAATTTTTGAAAATGTTTTCCCCAGACAACGATAACATTATCGGCAAGCTTCATTTCTTATTAAAGTTTACAATGGCAAAATAAATTTCCATTCCATTACGGACACTGTTAATATTTGTGTGTCTAAAAGGCAAATATTTTTCAACTTTAAGCCTGAGCAATGCATTAAGAGACAGTACTTTAGATAGATAAGTCATTATTGCAACAGACATGGAGATTTTTTGTTTTTAGCAAAACCGTTTTCTCCTTTGAGGAAACTTTTTCAGTATGTGAAAGTATTTAGACTGATTAAATGTACAAGTACTTATTTTAAATTACTTTCTATTCTTTATATTTACTTAGTTTCTTGTGCTAGATCTGTAACTGGCTCTTGTATAGCTGTTGAGTTGGCACGTAAAATAAGGAACTGAAATATTATATTCCTTTGAACTAACGTCGTAAATCTCTGTGTTTCCGCACTGCTTTCGCTGACAGCCTCCTCAACATAACAAAATAACATAACGTTGCACAACGTAGCAGTTACCATAATTCCAAATCCTATTTAACTTCGTGATATGTGTTTGGTTATTATTATTTTTTGTTACAGGTAAGTGTCAACTCGTTCATCTGTTTCAAAGGGTCACTGTTCTCTCCATTTTGACGTCACAGTAGCTGCTGCATTGAAATGGGTCAGCTGTACCGTATCGGAAAATCATTAGCACCAGATTATCAGCTGATATTCAAGCATGAAACACAGTCGAAGTGGCAGGTACTGTAGTAGCGAAGTACATCTTCAGATACATTGTTTGACTTTAAAAATTTAATTTTACTTACTCATTGACTTGAATTTAACTCTGAGACACCAAACCAAGGACTCGTTTTGGGAAAATATTTGATCATCCTATTTATCAAAACAAAAATATTAACTACAGTATTTTCAACGAGGATATATATATATATATATATATATATCACTAGGATGGTAAAAAAGTATTTGAGAAAAATTTCACAAATTATGCTTTTCATCCTGTGGGATTATGAGATTGAGTACAAATAATGTCTGCCGGTAATATTAGAAGGAACAAGAAGTATTAGTATTAATTTACCATGAAGAGGGTCCATACGGCGAGGTTGGAGATAAATATTATATTAATTATTTATTAGATAATTAAGGTATTTAAGGACGTTGCCTTGAAGCGCTAATGAAACACGTGTTTCTTAAAACCATGAATGAATACTGACACAATTGTTAATGTTGAGACTATAATAAACATACATTTATACTTATTAATATATAGTTTGTATACCCACGTTATTTCAGTAGAGAAAACTGTTCTTTTTTATGATTCGATGGTAATTCTTTCAAAGATTGTTTACTAACTTAAAAATATTGTAAAGACAGCTCAATACAGGGACAGTTCCTCTTATATACACGGTAATGAACTTTCAGTTTCCATAAGCTGCGGTGTAATTCTCGACAGGTAATGAGACGCTGTGTTTCTCAGAAACGACTGTAATTCAATTAGTAGTACAGAACAAATGACATTTGTTTCTACCCAATTAATATGGAAGCAGGACTAAAAAAAATAAATAATACGGCTCAGTACAAAGCAACCTAAAGACGACAACATATTTGTGTGTGCACTTGCATGGAGTAATAGCTTGGCTACAATACGAAAACAGTTTTTCAGGCTTTACGCGTCCGTTGTTAGTCTAAATGGCCACAAGAGTGCGAAGAATGTAAGTTTATTTGAAAATTATTTTGTGGTGAAATATTTTCCTTCGGTAATACTGATAAGGACATAACGACGAAACAGACGAATAAATACAATGTAATGCGAGAAAAAAGCTTTACACAGAATACATCTTCCGAAAAACTGAAGTTCTTATCTTGCGGTACACAGTATGTATTTTGGGTTCAAAAAAAGGCGTTGAAGCAATTTATTTAGTAATAGTATGTTGGTCCATTTAAATACATCAAATTATAGGTTCATATGCAGTTGAGGGGATAATTGGTAATTGTCAGAACGAGCGCTACCAAAATTTTCCTATCACAACTTTTTATTCAACAGTAGACTAAATGATTACACAGTCTGTCTCAGAGCACAACAGCTCTATTAAGACTGTGTGTTCTATATTTTAAAAAATAATTAATAATTTAAATTTTTATCTAAGTAACAGTATTGTTTGTTAGTACTGGAACATATTTCTAAATTATAACGAATCATCAAATTATATGAATGTTTTATCTAGATTTCATTGATAATATATATACACCACAATTAACAAATTCTCTACGTACACAATTAACTGTCTATGGAAGTTAAGAATTCTAAGTCATTTTCCAGTAGTAATAATACAACGTTGAGTAAGAATGATGAAAGATGTGCTATTGTTAAGAAATAATTACACGAAAGTCAGAACACAACAACAGCATCGTATTATCTGTTTGAAATGTCCACTGTGTTTAACTATGCATACATGCACTCTCTTTCTTACGTTTAAAGAAACCCGCTGAACAGCTTCTGCAGTGAAATTTTCAATGCACAACCCAATATATTTACTCAATTCCTCTCATGTTACTGGTTGTTTTCCTTCGAACTCAACGCCGCAAAACATTCAGATCGTTAACATCTGCCCCACCGTCTTGTTTGTCACATTCTAAAGGGGAAATTAAATTCATAATCAGTTCCTGGTAACGAAAGTTTCACCCAAGAAGTTGCTACCAATTGTCCTCCGTGTTGAGACAGCACACTATTCTCCGACTTCTAAGGAGTGTAACGGTGCTTCATGGAAGGTTTGCGAATTTTTATAACTCCATGTAATTTTGTTTTGGCTACTAATGAATCCATTTAGGCGAAACCATGCTTCATCACAAAGTAAAACTTTATCTAAAATGTGTATGCCCTTAAAATTAAGTACTAAACCATCTGCAGTATTTAAGTCGTTTCCCTTATTAGGTTCTTTGTATTCGTGCATGACATGTACAGAGTATGGACGAATTTTTAAAATACTTTCAGCCTTATGTATACTTTCGTAGGATAATCCACTTGAAGAAAAGGTTTTCTCACTGACTTAAAGAAGCTAAGTTTAATGGATTTTCTGCAAAATGTCGTCACTTAACACAGAAGGTCAACCACAACCCTTTCTGTTTTACATGCTTTCTGTGTTACAGAAAGTGTTCACCAAACGAGGTACTGTTAATTTTTTTTGGCTCAAGGGAATCGGGAAATTTTTTCCTGAACTCATCTGGCAAATTAAGTAAGAACGAGATGTCAGGTAGTGTTCGACAAAGAACACTCATAGCACTTGTAGAAAAAAGCATCCTTTCACTTCGAATTTTGAAAGACAACTGACGTACTGTCGCTAGGAGGTTACAACATGGCGTGACCTGCGTGGGCTGTTGAATAGTCACATCGATATTTTCTGTTCATTAATCCAGTCTAATTACAATGAATTGCATCGCCGAGATATATTTTGATACGGGTTTCGTGACTCCTCCTTAACTACGCACTTAACGTTTTCTATATTCACTATTATTTAGAGTAATATTTAATTGTAAAGTAAATTCTTATTTATTATATCTAGAGACGTTTCGACGGTCACAAGTAAAGAAGGAAACGAAGTATATCTAAAGATGACATAAATACAAAATAAAGCATAGCTTGAATTGGGTTAGGATAATACACAAGTATCCATGTGACAGAATGCAGATAATAAGGAACCCTGGACATTCGAAACGGGCCATGACGAGTCGAAGTTACATTAAGCACAGCCGCGTTCAGCCCTAGTTTAATAGAAACAATCCGCGGCCATGGCAGCATGCAGTGAGTTTACCGTGACCACGGTGGACAGAAATGTCTGTTTTATGTAATTGTATGTCACCATCATGTTTAGTTTGTGCCCAGTGTCACGTGGCAAATGGCCAGTCTGTGAAATTGATTTGGCGAGCATTAAAGTTGAAAATCTAGTGTGTACTGCATTTTGAAATTTACCACATTCGCATACAGTTCATAGAGATAACATGAAATTGTTAATGAAACAACACCTCTTTGCGTTACTGTCACAGAACATTCCGTTACGAACCAAATAGGAGCTGCAGGTTTCAGGACTCTACCTCACGATCTTTTACTTGGGTGAGAAGAGACACAATGAGGATCATACGTATTATGTATAATTTCCGGGAATAACTTTCACTTATTGTTATGTTGACTCGTCATTGAAGGGTTGTAGAGGAAATATTAGGACCAAACCGAAATGTAATTCTTTAAAATTAAAAACATCGTCAACTCAACTGCACTCTAAACAATATAAGAACTTTTACTCTTTTGATATGCTAATGAAAAAAATTATTTATAGAAATTCAGACACCACGTCGCGGTTATTACCGCATTTACGTATTCTGAAGTTTCTGGGTACAGACTTCGACTCGAAGAATGTCTTTTCTGACTGAGGTAATTCGTGGCTTTACTAAGTCCCCCCAGGCAAATTCTGATATAGCACCTTAAATTAGGCCACAGAATCTTCTTTCTACATATTTTCAAATTCATTATACATTAATCATGCAACCGTTTACACTATACACCTGAATTATTGACAGCCTCGTTGGGCATTACAAGAGCAAATACTTGTAGATATTCTGCTACTTTATGACCATGCATCAGTATTAAGACTGATGTGAAAGAAATTGTTTTTGGCCTACGTCGAGATAGTAACGAACAATCACCAGAATATAATAATAAAATAACTAAACTTATACCCGACCCTTGCCACAGGACGCCATCTTTATTCAAGTGGTACATTCTTCTATGGAATATTCAAGCTTTGTCGTCGTTTCGTGGCTAGTGGGTGGTTGGTATACGGTTTTGCCAGGAGCTTCGTTCGTAGAGGCGAGATTAAAACAGGGCGCATTACGAGTGTCTGAATTACAGACTGTAAGGATCGAAGGCGGTGACTGGTTGTAGGGTTGGGTTGTACATGCTCGACACAAAATATAGCAAACAATTTCTTGTTCAAACGACTAGTATCTTTCCAGACTGCACACTGAGTGTTCACTCACAACTGACTGTTTGCTCTCTGGCGACCTTCTGGCTCACTGTCGAAATTCTGAATAATTTTTGATATTCTTTGATTACCTTATGACTCACTGTTCACTAATTATTTCCTGGCGCAAGTCGGATTCGTTTACATTGTACTGAGAAGCCTGATTGCTTGATTATACACGCTTGCTAGGCATTTAACAAGTTCACGGACTTAAAAATATGATTCATAACTTCAATATGCTGCCTAAATTACTAAAACGTTATCATTAAAATGAAAATAACTCATTTAATCTTGAGTATGGAGACTTAGCGTAATATTACCATTATTACAGCATTGTTTAATAACACTATAAACGCTCAACATATTTTACATAACATAAATTTGCAGCTTTTATTTTGAAGCCTCTACAGAAGTATCGTCAAGTGTAGCAAAATTTCGATAAGTTATTAGCTAAGTGCTTGATAATATAAGTCGCACTGTAAGTGAAAAATGTTGAATAAGGACAATATATATAGAAACATTTTGTCTGCTAATAAATGCTATGATATAATAGAACATAAAAATGTGTTTATCGATGTTTCGTTTCAGATAACTTTTACTTGAAAATCAAATTTTATGAAACTTTCAGGGAAGTTTAATATTTGAAAGAATGCCAGCTCGAAACTTTATGGAAATTTAGAAAAACTTCAACACAAATAAGACTATTATGTGCCTTTGAAGTTGGTGGAATTTAAAAAAAATACAGTGGAGGTACCGATGTCAATTGGAACAGAACAATATTCTTTTCATTTTGGGTGTGTCTTAATAAGTATCTTACTTCAATTTTTTAAACAATCTCCACAACTCAAATAATGCATTGTATTTTCTTCTGCTATCATTTCTTATTTGATCCTTTGTTACTTACACTCGATTGAAACAGTTATATGATATTTAGTACGTGCTTACCATTGAGATCTCGACGACCGGGGTTCGATCCCCGACGGGGGCAGAGAATTTTTCCTCTAGCCTCTGCGTCCAGACCGGCTCTGGGGCCCACCCAGCCTCCTCTACAATGGGTACCGGGGGTACTTTCCCGGGGGTAAAGCCGGCCGGGGCGTGATGCTGACCACTCACCCCCATCTAGTGCCGAGGTAAAGGAAGGGAGGAGCTATACCTCCACTCACCCCAAAAGCCTACATGGCGTATAGTGGGACAAACTTTACTTTACTTTTTACCATTGTGATGCACTAGGTTCAATTTACATTGAATTGTATGAAAATATAGTCAACATAAATTTGTTATAGACTGTGCCCTATAAAAATATGTTTGTGAATATATACTTCAGCCATAGACTATGCAATATACAGAGCGATCGGGAAGTCAGGCATTCCAATATCGACACATGTTATATTTGTCAAAAAAATAATTATATGAAAATCATTAATAAACATCGTTATATTAAGTGTTTTTCCCTTCTTTGTTACAACCCGGTGAACAGTTTATGCAGTGAATTTTCTACTGCAGAGAGCAGTATTCTCCTAATATGTACGGGCGTTTTTTTATACCTTCCCCTCCATAAACCGATAAAGACAGAAATCAGGTAGTCATTGATACGTGGGACGAGAGGGCCACAAGTTTCGGGAAATAATGTTACCACCACAGAACTCACTTAACACCTTGTTTAATTTTCTGAATACACAGCAGTCCCATCTTAACTGAATTCAGTAGTCTTCTCCGCCGAATTGCAAAAGGTAAACAAACATCATAACCAGTTTCTGGTAAAAAGAACTTTATCTAATAAGTCTAAATCCTCTAAAACCGAACCGAATTCATACATGACATGCATGAATACACGATATGTATACGATTTAAGAATCTTTGTAGCCTTATGTACATTTCCATACGATAATCTACTGTTAAGAGAAAGTTCTATCAGCAACGTTCATGGACAGCGTATGAAATATTCATAGATGTTGTCCAAAATAACATCACTTAATACCGTAGTTCGACCGAAACCGTTTGTGCCCTGCACGCTTCCTGTGTCACGAAAATGTTCACCACACGAGATCATGATGATTTGTTTGGCACAGGAGAATCGGGAAATATATCCTTAAACGCATTCCCGCAAGTTAAGTGTTCTGCAATGAATATTCGTTGTACTAGTGAAAAAGATATTCGTCCTCTTCGACTGTTGAAATGCAACTGACGTACTTGCGGTAGCAGGTTACAACATGATGTTACATGCGTGGACTATTCTATAGGTGCAGCGATATTTTGTATTTATTAATCCGATCAAACTATACTGATTTGCAACAATAAATAAATGTTGGTTACGTAACTTTTCTATCTCTCTGTACAACAGTAAAAGGCTTGAAGTGAAAATGAAAGGGTGCAAAATTTTAAATTTTTACTCCGTTATATCATAAAACGAATGACAGTAATCCTAAGAATAGTTTGCTTCACGTACAGACTAAGACAGATAAATTTTATTGTATATATATTTTACATATAATTCAATGTAGTGTAAACCTAGTGTATCACAGTGAAAAACGGACAAAGACTTTTGTAACTAGCCGAAACATATATACGTAATAAGGAATTAAATGTGAAGTGGTAGCATTTGAAAATATAAATTATAGTTTGAACATTAGATGAACTAAAATTTAGATTAATATATTAAACAGAGTAATCCCTTAAAAACCCTATAAACTAACTTTGTGATTAGCGACAGATCGACAAACATGCATGTACCTAACATTGAAGAGTTCCAGAGTGTCACTTTGGATTTAACCAACAGAATGAAAAACCAATCCACTATGATTTCGCAAGTGGATTATACTAATGTACAAGGATATCTTGCTAGGGCAGCTTTGTGGTCTACTAACTTGTGTCTTATAACTATATAACTAACTAACTAACTAACTAACTAGATGGCTTACCGAACCCGAAGGTTCATCACCGAATTAACCAAAGCCCTCCACCGGACCCTGTCAGCTTGTGTCTTATGTGACCGTAAATTTTGGAATGTATGAATACAGATCAGAAAAAACATATTATTTAATTGCAGACTTTATGTTTATGCACATTATAGTCCGGTGAATTTTCAAATGACCGGAATACCGATGATTACACTGCCCAAAGCATTCGAAATCATTACATTTTAAATTACTGCGTGGTGATTTTAAATTTCTTTTTCTCATCCACATTACCAGAATATATTGTCGTCGGCTTACATTATCGCGCCGTTGATTTCATTACATAATACTTATCAGAATTTTTAAACGGCTGTATGATATTTCAAAATAATTTTTGACGATCGTCTCTTAGAATCATAACGACAGGAATTGGTTCGGTAGGTTTTCAGTTTCTCCCGTCATGCATCATAACGCTGTGAGACCTGATGATGAAGACACAACAGTCGCCTTTCAAACGTCGGCAAACATCACCCAGACTGCACGGTCCTACAGTTCAGAAGACAGCCATCTTTAAAAATACCCTTGTTTAAAACTAGGTTTATCGCAAAAGAAAAGCATCTTGCTCTCTGCTGCATACAGTTTGACACTGCAGTATTTTTGCAACACCGAGGTGTCTGTGCTATTATGCTGCTGGGAGGCAGTCACGAGCTACGCTGAAGTCTTATATAGACAACTAGCGTTATTAATTATGCAAGCAGAATGACAATGACCGCGAACAGTGACACCTAGGGGGGATGAGGACAGGAAGACAGGAAAGAGAGTGACGGGAATTAATAGGAAGAGGTGGAGATATGAAGATAGAGATAATGAGAGTCAGAGATGGCGTGAAGTAAACGCAGTTCTGTAGACAGAGTCATTATGAGCTGCGAGAGGAAGGGAAATATGATATTTTTTCTCGGAGGAGAGAAACTAAGAAGCAGAGAAAGAAGGTGGAAGATTTGCAAATGTGAAAGAAGTAGCAGATGTATAAACTGATGTGACAGCTCAAAAAATGTATGAATGCAAATTACTATTTATGGGAAAGAAATACCAAGGCTGTTTTAAATGAGGAAACTGGAGATGTGATCATCACAGTCCTTTCATTAGTTATGGTGAGCTAATACTTTTTTTAATTATCTGTCCAACTTGATTATTATTTCTTCTATAATTTTACTTATTTTCACCCCTTGTCTGTACAGCTGGATTTTTGTGCTCTGTCATTCGAGTATTCTACGCATTTATCTTAAAAATCCTGACAATGGATAATGATTATAACAGGCAGGCATTCATTTGCTGTGGGCTGCATCACATGTCACTGGTGACGTACTGCATTTCATTCGCAAGAAAAGTTGCCTATAAACTAAACTAATTGCGAAAATAAATTAGAAATACGTCTTAACTAACTAACCATACAAATTTTAAGTAATTTAACACGTTAACGATGTGTAAGAAGGAAGACTGTGGGCTATTTCATATTTGAATCTTTGCGAAATCCGGAGAGCCTGATGAAAATCATTAAGAAATTGAAAAGGGTGCAAATTGAAAGTTATCCGGAAAATTTAATTTCGGTTCGTTTGGGTCGAGCACAGATTTGACTCAACAAGTCATTACAATCAGTCTGCCACATCTTAGACCAGTGACTTCTCAAGCCTCATGCCAGTCTTTCAGGACCTCCCCAGTCTTAATTAGGAGCTTGAAATCAGATTTTTGAGCAGGGCATTCGAAGAAGATAATTTTTCTAGGAAGGTCTATAATTTTATATGAATTCCATGGTTAGTTGTATATTTAATTATGTCACTATCTTCAGCTATTTCTATAGTCGACTTGAGTATCAAATTAGGTTCTCTGATGGTCTTAAAACTTAATTTTTGTTGCTATACTCCTTTCCTCTGTCTTGCATGTAGAATGAGCGTCTTTACATAAGGCAGTGTTTATAATGCTAAAGTTTTGAACACTTTAAGTCTTTTAAGGTTCTGAAAAAAACTGGTTTGAACGCTTGGTTTATTATTCTCCTTATTCTTTTGTATGTTAGAAGTTTTTAAGTTTTCATTTAGCTACGTAGTTTTATTTCCATATATGATTAAAAACTGAGATATTTAAAACATGTACCTGGTTCATTAAAAATCTTAGGGCATAAATATAAGTTTTGCTTTAAATGAAATCGTTCCCTTTTTCGTTTGTTTTAGTGTTCTGTATTACAGTCACGAGCAATGTTTTTTAAATCTACATTGACCTTCAAAATTCGCACCGTTTTTGTGAATTTAATATATTCTGTATATATTGTAATCTGATTAATGTTACACGTAAAAGTACAAATAGGTCCACTGGTTCATTTAAGAAATAATTCTGTGAGATAAAATAGTCTCCTTTGTACTTTGATCACGGTATAGAGTTATGTTTAAGACTTTTGTAGTTGTGTTATAGATAATCTCTTTCAATCTTACAAAATCTTCGGTAAGAGAGGCTAAGACAATTTTTGGAGGCACTTTTCTCGGAGAAAATGAATATCAGACAGAAACTTACCCCAGTTTCCAAATTATGAGACTGATCTACTTTAAGTTTATTTTCAAATGAATGACATTTAAATGAAAGTGGTGTAACGACTCACAGTCCTAGTTCGATAATTACAAAACCACAAAATCCAACTCTGTAGCATAATCGGCGAGGGAATGGATCGCCCCAGTTTCGCGTCCATAAATATTCCGTGGTTAAAACCCAATATTTTATTAATACTTAGGGGTTCTAGTTAATAATAATGTCATTAGCATTTAAGTTTGATTTAATTTATGTTTCCACTGAATTAAGTCTATCAATACTGTAGATTACTTGCAACCATCTTCGTCACCTCTACAGTATTAGTAAAGTAACCGAATTCTTTTTTTTTATATTTCATAATGACTTAAAAGTTCACTAAATATGCTGTCCTTCTGCTTCATGTTTTCAGTTACTAACATAGTATATAATATTAATTGAATTATAAATATCACGCAGTATAATGACATTATTAATGACCAGAATATGAGGTAAAATAAGACACTAAAGTTATTTAGGACATTCGCCTCTTTCAGAGAGACATTTTATATAAGTGTTAAATAACTGAGTTCATACATTTGATGATATGATGGAAAACAATCGTCTAATTGCCGACTACAGTATTTTCAAAAGTGATGAACAACACATCAAAATAAGTTAGGTACATAAACACGAGAAAATCTAATTTGAAACATGTTGGGAAATTTTTGTCTGCCTGCATTAATTCTGAGCAGCACACAGCTTTCTGGCATTGCTTATATTTTGCAATACAACATAAACATAAGTATAGGCATTAATTTTAGGGGCTACGTGTAAATTAATATTCCATTAAAGTTGTCTTCTTATCGCTACCTCTCTCACAACAATTTTAATTGTAACGGTTCGTAAGGTTTACCTTCGATCCACCGGCCTCGGAATATCCTATATGTGGATCTTGTCACTAATCACACATAACTAAGTAAAATATAGTTGATATCACACATGTGAAATGTTTGAATTAGAAAGTAACAGAAATACAATTAATGCATTTTTCAAGAAAAATACACTCCATTGTATTGAAAAACGTTTGTAATCAAAGAATAAAATGGTTGATTATTCATCTTAATCTTTGAAGAGTTTTAATTTTATGTTTCGTAATATTCTCGAACATATTAGAATTTGTAAATCAGAATTCTGAATGACATTTTTTTTCCAAAGTGAATTTTGCATTTCCTGACTTCGTTCGTGTAAAGTAGTTTAAACTTTTATTGCAAATTTATTTTATAAAATCTGAAACACCATAGCATGTTACTGTACTTAAATTTTAAATTTAATTGTGATATCTATTTCTTCAAACTCTCAATAAAGTCGGGTTTTGAAACATTCGCCGTCTCCACATTTGACGTTTGCAGTTAATCCCCACTTCAGAGAGTGCTACACACTTACAGCGTGACCGGAATTTTAACAGGCAGGAGAGAATTTAATTTTGCATGCACTGGATATCAGAATCCGTAAGAGGTAATTCCAAATCTCTGTTATTAACATGTCTTGCTGAAAAAGCTAATAGTTACTTCGGCAGACACGAAATAATCCGCTTTTTATGGAATCCAAAGATTTATTACCTTGTCCACAAGAGCTCACAAATTTTCCCTATCCTGAGCCAGTTGAATCCAGTCCATACTTCCCAAACCACCGTGTTACGATCTCATTTTAATATTCAAGGCCCTGCATGGACCAAAGAGTTTATAAGACGGTGTATTCTTATGGTGAGGAGTTGTCAGGTCCCAGGTCAACCGTAAAGCTGGGGGAACATCCAGTTTCAGAAGCCTGTGGCTGCTTGGTCGATATATTTCAGATGTGGAGGACGAATCCTCCATCCGTTATCTGCAGGAGCGCATAGAATGACGTGACAAGCAGGATATATTAGTCTTCAAAAGACAAAGTTCAGTATTAAGGAAAATCAACATCTGGAAGTTCAGAGTAGCAATGGAACATGAATGTCAAACTCGTGTAGTTTTGTAAGATTTGAGGTTTTCACAGCGATGAGTATGAAGATTTCTGTCTTCTGGATTGTTGCGCTGTGTAGTCTGGTCGATGTTAACCAACGTTTCAGAGGTCATACTGCCTGTCATTAGGGTTTTATTTCCGATCTAAATTTAGTTACTTAACCTCGTGGCCAGGGTCACGTCATAAGATGGAAATTAGAAAGAAATAAAGTAGAGTACAATTAATGGCAACCGTTATTTGTCCATACTGAGTTAACTATTTTATCGTTTTAAGTCTGATACGATGTAAAGTGACTACAAGACACACAAACATTTCTTTTCATTAAAGCATCATTTAACCTAAGTTATATTTCTAAAAGTTGTGAAAGGAACTAAAATGAGGTCTGGACGAACTAGCATCTTTAGATGACTGTGTTTACCGTGTGATTCACACATTATATTGGGATACTGGGACGACCCGTTCTTCTAGTGCCTGAGCACTGCGGGTCCCAACTTTTCGTTGGCTTTGACGTTTAGACATTCGGTAGGACTCCTTGGACGAGGGATCGGCCTGTCGCAAGGCCTCTACCTGTACACAGGACAGCACGACACAGAAAAACGCGGACAAACATCCATAGCTTGAGTGGGATTCGAACCCACGGTCCCAGCGACCAAGCGGCACAAGGCCCACGCCTTAGACCGCGCGGCCACTGTGATCCCACATTTATTATAAGTAGATAATAAAGGAGCTTTAGAAATTACGTAATTATATATATATATATCCCTCCGTTTTAATTAAGTAGCGACGTACCACGCTGAAGCAACTGTATTTATGGTCAAAGAATCAATGTAATTTTTGTGTCAATCTTAATACGTGCTGATTTAAGTAATTAACTGTTTCTCACAACCGTATTATGTAACTAGAAATATAGTATCATCTAATATGTTGGCATGTGATGTTAGAACACGGCACAAATTCATCTTCACTCGTCAGGTCAGTTTGCCCTAGTTCATTATCAAGCAGCCTACGATGCCATAAAGACGTACCGTGCTGCTTAGTTAAACAACATTTACTGAAAATATTTACCAAATGGAGGTATAGCTTGAAGCTTTTCTCTGTTTGGCACTAATTTCATGTTAGTGGTAGCTACAACCAGTGGCTGAGTGAGAGCAATCATTTACCTTCAAAATAGCACAAACCCTATTAAACAGCAGCACAGTTTTATTTAATTTCCAAACTAGGAAGAAGTACAGGATTACCTATAAAGACATCTATTTTTAAGTCTAAGACATGAAGTGTTAAACCATGACACGATGCATCCTTCATCTGTCTACACGCTCGTGATAATGAAACAATATGGAAAACTAAACAACCTGATAATATTGACATTATCAGTAAGCATTCGTAAAATATTTTTCAGACTCGACATACCATAAAGAGAGCAAGAGCCATAAATGGGGCACAAACAGATAAATTTTAAAAAATATCACACGGAGCAATGCATTCTCACTAATCATGACGATTTAATTTTACAATATTTTTTTTTAGTTTACAATAAACTGACAACGTTGTTACATCCGTATCTTGCTGTCGTACCTATCAAAAAGATAATTGTGTGTCAGTAGTTGTACTCCAGATGGAAGCAAATGGATACGTCTTAATAACGCAGACAGTGTTTTGGTCGCAGTCGGGAAATTCAATCTGTTCACTTGAATAGTGTACGACTCACAATTAGCGCATAAAGTAAGTTGCCTATCATCATAACGACATTCTTCTCTATTTTCAACAGGGACATTCAGCGTCTTTTAATAATAATGCTTCCTTTAACTTAGCTAAATTATATTATTTTCTATTCATTTATTACCGAGAGCAACTTAATTCCGGCAGTACCATTGGTTTTACGTTGTTATTTATATGTACTTTTCACCATACCTCTATCACAGATTTAGTCCGTTTGCACTCTCATAAGAATTCAAAGAGTTATATATGATTTGATGCTTTCGCGGCGACGTAACTTAATAAAATTCTATAGGTAATCAGTCGTTTCAGATGGTTAAACGATGAAACCGACGTTTCTGACACCATCTCTGTACCCATCACCAGGGCTCAGAACCCTCATGATGCGGGACAAAAATGATTCCTGAAACGTCCGTTTCATCGGTTAATCATCTGACGCGGCTGATCACTTGAGAAAACTTTATTAATTTTCAAAGAATTTCTTACTTTCAAGTATATATAATATCATCTAATTCAACGTCATTCCTATTCATACAGTTTAAGAAGTATACCATTTTTTGTACTTCCTAGCTATGAAATATTTTAGTATTTTTCTTCAATTACAGCTTGATATTAAATTCTTCTAGTATGCGACATCGTGTAATATTCATTTTAGTTTTCGCGCACATAATGCTGAATTAAATTGGCATAGAATAGAGTTTAAAGCCAGACTGTTGTACGTACAGATATAGCTATTTAGTTAGTTACATTTATTTGTATTATTTCTCTTTAAACTAATTTGGCAAATGTCTCCTAGTTTCATACAAGCACATACCGCATTTGGACTATTTTAATATTAGTATAGCAATTTAATATCCTTAACAAACGTGACGACTTAATTTAGTAATTTTCAAAATTAATATTTTCCTCAGTTCATTCCGCAGTTGAATGAAAACCGCTCTGTTTTAATCTAAAACAATTGGAATAAGCTGAGAGACAAAGGTCAGAAACAGGTACGTACAGAGGTATATAGAATATTTTTCCGTGAGTGTAACAAAGAAAAAGAAATGGAACTGTAGCTCAGTTTCACACCCACGCGCTCGTAGCTGAAGTACTTCGAGAGGAGTCGGAAGCTGACAGTTACCGTTAGCTATACCAAATATTGCAGAAAATATTACGTAACATAGCGCTGGTGTAATGATACCTTATAAAGCCTCATTTCTCACTTCGCATTCCAAGAGATATGAGCATTTCTACGTACTTGTTCATTATTATAACACCGGAGAAACTGTTTAAACTAAATTCCAAACCCTTATCTTCTAATATATTTCATCTAGATTACGTTACCCACTTGCCAATGCCAAACGGAGCTAAGGAAATATTAGCAGTAACGAAATTTGCAAGAGAGCAGTTAGCACTTCTGCTTCGTATTACAAAAAACGTGATTTCTAATACAGGCGCAGACATCGGCTGTACTCAAAGATTCTTCGTGGTTATCTTCAGTTCCTGAGGCAAATAGTGGCAAGAAGCCTTAAAATATGCCACGACACCTTAGTTCTATACGATTTCCAATTCATCATTCACACAATCATATTAGCATTCGGCGCTCCTACGTTTTAAAATAAATAACGATAAATAACCACCTAAAAATAAATTAATTAAATAATTAATCCATAAATTAAAACCTCTGATCTCAATGTTAAATATTTCGGAAAACAAACGTAACTCCCTCTTTAATTTTACTTATTTTACATAATACACCTACGTAATTTATATTTCAACATTCATTGAATTTAGAACGATATTTAAATGATGACTGCTGTCTTTTGGGTTATTTCGGCGTGTACTCTGTTACGCGTTTGCCTCTAGTGATGCTGTACCAGATTATACGGCGACAAAATCCAGAAAACAGTCATCATTATACCCATCGCTATGAGAACCTCATATATCACGACATTAATTTATACTTACCATTGGTCTCTGTTAACTCACTGAGAGTGGGTCTCTTTATTTCTTAGGTCAATGGTCGCCACGAAATGGTAAATACGACATCAGTATTAATTATGTAAACGATTTGTTGATAAGATACTGCTCTAGCATTCACTTAAAATGAAAGCGAAAAATCAGAGTATGAATCATATTCTTAGTAGACGAGTGGTACGAGAATCTGGAAAAGGGGATCTTTGTATGAGCTGATAACTATTCGTTTGCTTATTTGGTTTCATTATTGCATGTTATGTTACAGATATTGAAAACTTCACTTTCTGTAATCATTAAAGAGATTTAAAGATCGTTTAATGTTGACTGTTTGAAAGAGTAATTTAGTCTGTCTGACAGTCAGTCAAGTAAATCAGACAGCATCACCAGTTGCTTGAAGTCACTGTACGTAAGCAGCAGGGCCTACATGTCTAAGTTCACTTCTAATATGGGTGATATGAAACATGAAAATATTGTATAATTAATTTTTCCACGAAAAACTCCGAGTTTCAAACGGTATACAGTACATAACCAAATAAAACAGTAATTTTAAACATGACACAAAGGAAAAATCTGACTATATTTTGTACATGAACAAAATTACAGACCAGTTTTAATTTAACTCATCAACTTCGCTAATGAAATTCTAAATCAGTGAATATGACGAATAATGATTTTGTTTGTGCAACATTGAGACTTTTCTCCTAACACCATCCCGGCCTATTAAGTCTATTTAGGGTTCAGGGAAACAAATAAACGTATTTACCATTTTAGTTCATTCTGTATCCTGTTTTCACAAAGAGGTCCTCACTTTAAAATTATTAAACCGAATTATGTTGGTGCCGTGCGGGCTGCATTCATGCGAGCTCAGGCACCAACCTGCTTGCAGCTGTTTAGTGAGGCAGGGGGAATGATGACAGCGCCACCATTGTTTGAACAGTGGAATAACTACATACAAGAACATACAGTAAGCAACTGGCTGTAAACAGTACAATAGTAATTGCACACACATTCTCGTTTGCGATAATTTGTATGTGCATTAGATAACCAAGTAATTAAACTAACTTTATGAAGCAGAGTCCACTTTCAAACGCACCAGTCGTCAAGAAATTCCCCGCCATATCTAGAACCAGAAACTTCATTACTACTTCCCAAAAAGTCAGCCATTAGTCCCTATTCAAAGCCAGTTCAATCCAAATGTTATAATTTTTTCTTAACATTCATTTTCATGTTAACCATTCATCCACGCCTGTGTCTCTCAGGTGATCTCTTTTCTTCAGGTTTTTCATTCAATAACATAACACATGTGTTTGGGAGAATCATTGAATTAGCCGAGGAAACCATAGTTTATATGACAGGCATATAGAAGCTGTATTGTCATATAGTGTTCCGGCTGACAATAGTAGTTAAACCGTGAATCGACACCAGATCAGAATGGTGTTGTTTGATAAGTGGAATAAATTGAACTAAGTGGGTGATGTTGAAAATATTTTGCCAAGTTCAAGCATTATTAAACCCAAGACAAATAAATTACTACATTGCACTTAACTCAACTTGGTCAAATGAATGAAAATTTATTGCTAGGAAACAATATTTTTATATAAATTTTGTATAATTTAAATATATACCTACTACGATATAGAATACATTCTTGTCTTTAATCCTCAACAAACCTGAGTTTATTTTAAAATCACAGAACGCTCCACTTTCTGACATACCGCTCAAATTTCCAAGCACACAATAAAATATTTTAACATTTAAATTCAAAATCAGAAATGGTAAAATAAACACACGAGTCTTTGAAGGGGTTAAATATAATACATAGAGAAGTGTCCACGGTGGTCTAGCGGTTAGAACGCTGGCCTTGTAATCCTGGGGTCTCGGGTTCGATTCCCGGCGGTGACTGAATTTATAACTTGTGTTGGGCAAGGCCGTGGTCTATGCAACACGGAGTTTTCCTTCGGGGGCTTCTCCGGTTTCTCCGTGGCATCCCAACAATTACTCCATTCACACACAGAAGAAGGCAATGGCAAACCACTTCTAGATCATCTGCCAAGAACGTATATGAACAGGTCCCAGTCCGAGAAAAGGATGGAAGGATCCTGTACATATGGACCTGTCGTCAGACAGAACACCAAATAAATAAAACCTGCCTTACAACTTGCCGATTTAATATCCGGGCATTTGCCCAGTTCAGTTTAATTATATTGGACATAACAAATGTTTGTGAAACCCGATAACATCCGTCCATTGTGGTGTTCTGGGGTGTACAGCCGTGTTAACTTGCATATGTGTGCCAACGTTTCGGAAGAACGTTCATTTTCAGCCCTGAAAAGTTGTTACCCAGTTACATGTCCCTGTAACCTCACGACCCAGAAAGCCACCCTGAAAAACCTCACTGTCGTATAAACCTCTAGTCTTATAATACCGATTAATGAAACTAAGCAAATGATCCTAACTTCTGGAAAGAGCCTATCTTTACAATGGTGTATTTCTATAAGAACATTTTGTTTCTTCAGCTTTTACGGATTAATCCCTCTGTTCTGTTCCGACTCAGAATTAATTATGACTTATTTTATTTTTAAACAATTGGCAGGGCATCTTGGCCCATTTCGAAGGTTCTACCTTTACGGAACAGCATTTCAGGCGAGACACACAGACGAGCATGCATGCCTCGAGCGGAATTCGAACACCCAGTTTTCGAGTGTTCTACGATTCAATTTTCTCCTAGTTACGAACAGAGAAATACGTGACCAGTAAGTCTGTAATCAGGCAACCTTTTCCACCATTTCATCGTTTCTCGACTCGTGCAGATGCAGTAGTCTAGAGGTTGGAACTCCCAGTTTGTTGGAGTCGACTGGCACTCACGAACTTTCGGTGCCGATATATTAAACATTCCGCACAAGAATATATTATCCCACAAGACTTTCAGCCATTCTGCGATGCATTAGTTTCTGTCCTGTAGACATACAACTGCTGTACAGACATAATCTGCAATCGGAAATAAGGAGAGGCTTTTGAAATATTTATAAATTTTCCCGCCTGATGTATTATATTTATTGTCCTTTTTAGAACCATTTACAGATACCATTAAGTGCTTGCATTGATTATATATATAGTTTAATTCTGTTTTCAATTGTACTTTATTGTATTCTTTTATATGTATATATTTTATCTTCTTGTTCTGGCTGTAATTGCTACTGCTTCAGATATTGTAGGTTAAAATAAAGAACTGTAGTAAATTGAATTACTGCATAGCAGAGTCCCTTGTCACCACAACACTAGATGCAGATGGAGAAGCCTCTAAATACGCATGTTATCTGCTAATATGCTGAATACGCAGCAAAGGATAGCCGACAAGTTTAGACCTGCAGCTTTAGGGCGGACGTATTTGACAACTCTTCACTGAAAAAGGCCAACATATCACTGAATGGTACTCACAGTTTCGGTGAATGCGGATTTTAAGGGGAATGCGGAGGCTGTGTACTGGATTCACATGGCTTTTTTACATACATCTGGTGGGCACTTGTGGACACATTCTATATTCTGGCATACCGGGTGTCTATTAAAAATTTAAAATTAGCTTTGAGGTAAGAATACGTTAACGGAACTAACTTTATTAGGTTATTGTTCAGCATTATAAGCTTTCATGTTTCAGTGTTCTACACAAACACCACAAAAATCACTCCAAACACAACTAATGTAAACTCAAACCACTTCGGTCAATGTGTGTATATGCCTATAATGTGTATACACATATTTAGTTATTAAAAACATTTGGTAGTCAATCAACAAACAACTACATATATGCATGCGCTTTATAGATATACAGGAATTATTAAGCATGCTTGACCTGACGCTGGTATTTGTAGAACACCGAAATCTGGAGAATAGAAATATCAGACAGTCGAAACCCTTGGAAGAGAAAAGCCAATGACAGTATTTTCCCAAACTGTGTTTTTATGGAATATCATTATTTAAGCGTAGATCCCTTAATTGTTTTAAAAATCGTGTGGTAAGTACCCATACCACTGATTTATGACGTTTTCATAACTAATGTTAAATAAAAACCGTAAAATTGACCGATTCGATACATTTTTATGAGCAATGAGTATACGAATTTTGAATCTATTAATCTAAAAATAATGTCACATGTCACGAGCTAAGATTGGACCCGATGAAACATGTTGTTTATTATCGCAGCACAGCACTTACCCCGCACCTAAAACTGTCAAAGAATTGCATACTTTTTTCGATAGATGTCGTTGTCAGATGTGAAACCTCATTGTTTTCAGATTCTTAGTAACGTTAGCTGCTAATTGGAGTTTCAACTAAACATTTCGGAGTTTCCCTGTCAGATGATATTCTTTTCTATCCTGTGACAGGGGCTTTGAACTTGTTAAAAATGTTAAACAAAGTAGATAGGGTGTATTCACAAGACGAGTATCGCGAATTTATTAGGGAATGAAGCAGCGAAGGGACGTTTTCAGTGACCATGTGAAACGAAAAGTTCAGCAGAAGGTATAATCGTTGGTGTAAAAAAAATTTACTGAAAGAACGCCATCTTACTATAGTCCTACAGTACAGCTGTTTTTAGTACAAATAAATACAGGTGGGAGAGAGACAATAACATATTCAACTTTAACAAATATAGTGTTCTGGAATGTAAACTAAATATTTAGTTTGGTAATTCTGATAAATAATATAAAATGTTGTTGAATATCTTAAATATTCCATCCTATTAAACCACTTATATTTACATCAGGTGTAAAAGGGACATATGTAAAAAAAAAGAAAAAATTGACAGGCAGTGTCGGACACTGCCGCAGTTATTTTCGTGAAAACGTCAATCGTGTATACGAAGTAGTATATTGAAATTAAACAAAATTTTTGTTTTGAATCGTTTAATTCATTTGAAACTTACATTTATTGAATACAGGGTAGTGGTATGAGAAGTAGAATATATATGGCTTTGAAATTGTTTGAATACCTCTTGAAAATGTCAAATCTATACAAGTTTTCCCTTGCGTGGTTGGTTTGTCCAAATCATTCACTAGTTCAAGTTTAAAGAATTTCTGAAGGTATGCACGTAAGCGTTCTAAATTTTCGTCACTAGTGTTGAAATCGCCCATCAATACGAGCGGCATGTCACTATTATAGGCTCGTCAGATGCCGCCTGAGTTGTCCGAGCGCGCTTACGTTACCTATTTTCGCGGCAGTACTGCGCGTTGGTTTTGGGTCCGGGCTCGGCATTTTCGGTGTCATTCTGTTTGGAATTTTGTGCTCTACGCATTCTTGCCCGAGTTTTGTAATTCTGGTTTTACTTTGCCCTCATATATCGCGACATTTTAAGAAAATCGGGAAATTTTCACACGTTTTCAAATTCACAGCCTCGTATCTTTTTGCGATTTTGAGATACATACTTGGAGGGCAGGATGAGTTGTAACATATACACTCCTATTCAAAACAACACTTGGTTCATTCGGATCGGATAATTAGTCTCTGAGATATGATCCCGTTTATGGACACGTGTCGAATCCGCAAAGTCGAAAATCGTGGGTTCACTTTGCGCTTGCGCAGTTCGCGATGTCCGGCCGCCACGAATGTCGGAGCGATACTGGCACAAACGTTCATGATGGCGGCGCTATGTCTATTTTTAGCCGAGTTATTGAAGTTTGAAATTACTTTTACAGAAACTGTCGCTCATTTGGGCGCGAAGTTTTCACGTCAAAAAAATCATACGGACTGCAGATACAGAAACGATAGTTTCAAGGTTTAAATACGTCAGTATTCATAACTGGAAATCGCGAAAAAGCGTTACTTGTTTTCTTAATTCTCTGACACATTATTAACAGAATTTTCCACTTTGTTTAAAGCTTCGTTTTTGTGGCATGCATGTCCTCATAATCAGTTATAAAATAAGTTACGGTGATAGAATTTTTTAATTAGAACTTTATTGTCTTAAAGCTAATTTACATATTTAAACTAAATATAAGTAGATATTACAAAATACAAACTTAAAAACATATTATTTTTGTATTTTCTCAATAAGTAGTGAAATTGTTCTTGTCAACGTCCTCAGATCTACTGTACTTTAAACTATTTATGTCTTAGGATTCACATACGCCCATTTCCCCGTAGCAACTTCTTTCCCAAGGCCAATAATCATGGATATATTTGCGATTTGCTTGTAAAACTATGCTTCCTGGATACATTAAGATAGAATTGACTTGGCCCTTTCCAATTCCCGAACCGAATATCCTGGATTCGACGTTTCGTGATATCTGTCTTTTATTCTAGTCCGATATTCCTGACGACCACATTCACACTCTT
>NW_019060049.1:122738-146624 GCF_000696155.1 Zootermopsis nevadensis
CCATCTCCGAAACGTCGTTTTACGTTTTTTACGTTTTATTACTAGACGATGGATAATATCCAAGTAAATTTTTATTCAATTGTCTAGTCATCTAGTAAACACTTTTATTACCATCATTTAATTACTACTTGTTCTTCCATGCGGTCTGTTTCCTTGCATTACTTCGATTGAAATTTTCTCTCGTCTTTACCATTCGTGCTACGTATCGCGCCCACATCGTATTCCTTTATTTAGTCACTCTAACAGTATTTCGTTAATTTTAAGATTGTAAAGTTCCGCGTTGTGAAATTTATCCCTGAAGCCACTGCCCTGAACACCCTGTTCCCAAACTGTCAGATGTACGTTTTTGTCCTAGGGTTAGGCAGCAAGTCTCGTTTTAAAATGCTATAAAATAACAGGTGTATTGTGCGATTTCAGGCTCTCACGGCGACTAGTATAAATATGAAAATTTTGTGGGATAATGTGCCGTGTAGTCCCATAGAATTTGAACTTTACGAGAATAAACGTCGCAGTATACCAGAAGCTATGATCCCAAAAAGGTACCATACGTGGATAACTTACATCTCGCTTTATTTATTGTAACAAATTTCACTGGAATTTAAATACTTGGATGTCAGGTCTCAGTCACTGTAGCGCGGCGCATAAGACACGCCTTCAAAAGGGTAGTCTGAGCTCCCCGGGCAGAAGACTCGTGGGCGGCGGGGGGGGGGGGGGGACGTGACGTGAAAATAACGCAATAATTGCGATGGAAGGAGCGACGTCCAGATATCGAACTACTGCGTGTTACTCAGTACGAGGGTCTCAGGATGTCTAGAGAACATCTGTAAACGAAGTAATTTATTTAAAGATGACACCGGGAGGTATGAACGAGCCGGGAAGCTCAGTCATTATAGTGAGTAATGCGGGCTGGACGAACGGGATTCAATTGCCGTAGGGGCAGAGGATTTTTTCTAGACTGTGGGTCCAACCGTCTCTCCGGCCCTCCCAAACTCCTGTCCAATGGGTACCGGGGCCCTTTCCTCGCGAGCAAAGGAAGCTGACCACTCACCCCCATCTAGTGACAAGGTTGGGAATTAGTAGGAGTTGTAAACCTCTCCTCCTGAGTCCTACATGGCGCGTAGCGGGATAGATTTAACTCAGAAATTTGTCATTGAAACTCATTTTTCTTCTTCCTCTTTATATTTAGTAGCTGAATTTTGCTTTTTATTGCATCAACTTCAGTTTAAATATGCCATAATTTACAAAGTTACACACAAGTTCGTGTCCGTTTATCAACACAACTTTATATTACCACAGAACGACGTAATCTGTTTAATACATACAGTCATTATGGAGAAACGCCATACGGAAGTGTTCTTCTGGAGAAGCTCTGTTAGTCAATAAATTTCAATAGCTCTCATGGAACCTGTGGTGTTCACAAGAACTCGCCAAAGATTCTATCCTGAACCACATGATTAAAGTAAGAATCCTCACATGTTATTCGTTTAAAATACATTTTAATATAGTTTTCCCATCAAAGCTTACGACCTCTAAATGGTCTTATCCCTGCAATGTCTTCGGACTAAAATCTTTATGAATTACGCCCGCTACATTTTCCGCCAATCTCACCCTCTATGATGTGGTAAACTTAGTCACAGTTCCTGAGTGGTACAAATTACGAAACTCTGTTTTTCGTAAATTACTACAAACGTATGCTCTTTTCTTTATCCCTGAAGAAGAATACATAATTCTCAATAAATTTATACGTCATAAATGTCGATGTTAATATTCTGGGTTGTTACGCAGTGTGAAATTGTAGGTACACAACAACGTTTCCGAGAAATATACTTCTTCCATTTTGAGAGCCGAATATGAAAGATGGAGACATTAAGTTTCTCGGAAACATTAATATCAACCTAAAATACACACGGGTCTAAAACCCAATAAAGACCAATATTAACATTTTCAGTGATATGAGAACCTCAGTTTTTAATAAAACATTTTAATTTGGGAAGTCTGTAGCTGCACACACTGTGTGCGAATTATGATAAAGACGATTAGCTTATGTTTGAATCACATGGTACCCACACTTTGTTTTGCAAACCCACAACACAGCTATCCGCAAAATAGTCGCTTCAGGACTTCTGCAACCTGTCGTTATAACAGTCATTACTGTTATAGCTAACATTAAAACCGTAAGCACATTACTACTGATCGAACTGAAGTTCTAGAAACACAATTATTAGAAATGTTTCTACGTGTATCTGCTTTGTTGTAAGTGCCTGTCTGCATAACTGGAAGTAGCAGATTCACAATTAGGGCGTGAGGGTGTGGACGGGTGCCATATCGTTCGGGACAAGTCGCAGTGGCGGAATATTATAAGCAGCTTTGCAACCATTTTTATTCACAGAAGACATGGAATTTCTTTACCAGCTGAGCGACTATTTGATTCGCAAGACTTTAGATGAAATGACTGGCTAGTTTGACACCACGATATTTCAACCCCATATCCAAGGAACACCCTCCTCGTCTCAGTGGTGAAGAAGAATGACCCTTCTCATATTGGGAACTAAACCCCTGCCTTCCAGGTTGCCATTATAGTAATGTATCACTCATAAACGCGTTCTAAGAATTTTAAAGCGTTGCCACAGTCAGAAAACATTTTTTATAAGAAATTATGCACTACTTGTAAATACTTGTTAGTGAAGATGGAAGTCCTAACTTAATTCATACTGAAGCACGTCCATTCCTATAGTGCAAATGCAAAATAATATTGTCATAGGTGGTAGAGTGATGTGACATGGAAAAACAAACAGCAACACGAGTGTACAGAAAATTTTCTTTGTAAGCACATATTATTAAACATAATAGTAATTTGTTTCATGCATACAGCTATTGAAATCATCTGAATTGAAAGCGTGGACAATATAAATGATTGCATGTAATATATTTTATATCGGCATTAATTTAATATTCGCTTACCAAAGCGAATTTTACATCAGAATTATCTTTCCTTCAACCAATGGAGTTTTAAAAACAACATACATGGTCGTGATTAATGCATTTTAAATGATGGGTGCATACACAAGAAGATGATTACCACTAACTAGATAAAAAAATAGGATGTTTGGTGTAAAACCGGCACAAATTATTGTGAAGATTATTCTGTTAGTATAAACTGACATAAGTAAATGAGCTGACTTCAATGTTGTTTGGAATCTATTTAAAACTGGATGAAGGCGGAATAATTTTCAGCTTTATAAAAGCTTCCATATCAAGATAAATTTTTGGAACTTTTCCTTTGTGACAAAAATTAATTCTTTAAAATTGTTTGATGATTATTATCTTAATGACGGAGACAGCAAGTACCTATGACACGTTGGTAAACTTCTTACAGACTACACAGGGTTACCAACACAGAAGAGCGCCTAAATTTTAGTCCCTAGTGTTTTATTAATAAGACTGAAAGTAACAAAGTCGAATAAATGAGACCCACCCTTTTTAAAAGTATTGATACTGGCTCATGTTAGGTTAGTTCCTGACCTCACAGCATGGCGCGTCCTCAGGTTGCGGATAGAGGAACAGCCATGAGTTACGGAGGTTAGGTGCGAATATATTGAATAAGCAGTCGCGGACAGCCCGCAGGGGTGGTCCTCTAGCTTGCGGGTTGGGCGTGAGGCTAACAAACTTTAACCGTAAAAACAGCATTGTTACGAACAAATTAACTAAGCCTTGTAGGTGTTTGAGAATAGGATGTTGAGGGTTATATTTGGGCCTGAGAGAGTAGACGATGGGGCGTGGAGAAAGCTGCATAATGATGAGCTTAAAAATTTGTACTCCTCCCCCCAATATCGTCAGAGTCATTAAGTCAAGAACAATGACATGGGCTGGGCATGTAGCGCGCATGGATGGGGTAAGAGGAGTGCACCGGGTATTGGTCGGGAAGCCTGATGGGAAGAGACCTCTGGGGAGACCTAGACGTAGATGGGAGGATAATCTCAGGCGGAATCTTTCGGAGATAAGAGTTGAAGAAGATTGGATTATTTTGGCCCAGGACCGGTGGAGGTCTTTGGTTAATTCGGTGATGAACCTTCGGTTTCCGTAAGCCATCTAATTACTTAGTTAGATACGGTTAGGCAGCTTCTATAAATACTTCTAAAGACGAGAGAAGTTCAAAAGTGGCACAGAAGAGGATTAAATTGGGCAAGGAATATAAATGTAGACAAGGAAAACACATTGTTCTCGATTTTGGACAGCTAGAGAAATAAAATAACGAGTTTGAATCCCGCTCGGTGTTTGAGATTTTTCCAATAGCCTGATGCTGTCCTGTACGTATGAAAGTCTTGAAATTGAAACATTCCACATATAAGCGATTACGAAATGTTTGATTCAATAAAACATAATTCCACGTATAGTAAATAAAGGTCATAGAAGATCGGGAAGGATAATATTACATTACTAAACCAGAGTTACTCAGACCATTGAGCCCAATTGTCTGGTGTGACATTTGAGACAAAAGTTATACGTATTTTAGGACTAAGAAAACGACCGCTTTCTTTACATTTAGCTTTAAAAGATTTGACTTTAGTTAAACTGAAAAGTAAGTAGAAAGATGATACGGCAAAGCCAATAATCGTTTCTCTTTCCATTATGAAGCACGTCTGAAGCAGAAGTTGTGTTCCCTTACAAAGAAACAGGAGGTTCGCATTTCTGAGCAGAAGCCAGTTCTCAGAGAGTATACTGTAGGGACGAAGAAGGTTATAAATGGAGAAAAAGAGATAACACATTTCAAACAGAGATAAAATCACTCACGTATTACTCCCACTGAGTTGCGGGAAACGGTAAGTAGCTGCAAACAGTTCCAGGTGGCGAACATCTCATAGGGAATAATTTTTTGGAACTCAAAATCAAAGAAAACTTAAAGACGGAAATAATGTTTGCTCATTCTTTGTTTAGCGAACGTTTTCTTCTTAAAAACGCCACTTTTTAAGATAATTATAGATTACGACACAAGAAAGGATGAAGGAAAGAGTCGTAGTCTATTATAAGATACTATCCCTTAATAAACCATAAAGGTCTCAAACGAAAAACAGAATATCGCTTATATTCGTTTCTGGACTGAGTGGTTAGAACGCTTGTTTCGTGATCGGAATCTATCGGGTTAAATTCTAGGCCTGAAATCTTTGTCCCCATTGAGGTTTTTCGTGAATAAATACATTCTAAACCATAATAATGGCCGACACATCTACAATTGTTCTAATTCGTTACTTAAAACAAATATTATGGGTATGATTATCCTACATAAATACTTTATAAAGACAAGAATATAAAGGATCTTCAGTAGGACTGGAGCAAAGTCCTTAAAAAGCCGACTGTAAATCAGTTTGTCCAGAAATTATCCGTTATCACTACTGCATTAATAATAATACACCACGTTTTTCTCTAGTAGCCACGGTGGTCTAGCGGTTAGAACGCTGGCCTTGTAATCCTGGGGTCTCGGGTTCGATTTCCGGCGGTGCCCGAATTTATAACTTGTGTTGGGCAAGGCCGTGGTCTAGGCAACACGGAGTTTTCCTCCGGGGCTTCCCCGGTTTCTCCGTGGCATCCAAACAATTACACAGAAGAAGGCAATGGCAAACCACTTCTGGATCATCTGCCAAGAACGTATATGAACAGGTCCCAGTCCGAGAAATGGAGGGAAGGATCCTGTTCATATGGACTTGTCGTCAGACAGAACACTAATAATAATAACCACGTTTCTCTATTCTGAATAACTTGAATCCAGTCCACACAATCGCGCATTATTTTTAAAATTTATTTTAATATTATTGTCCCGTATACTGCTATTTCTTCTGCAACTGGGCTCTTCCAAAAGTTTTCTACTGTAAATATTTCATACAAGCCACATATATTCAATGCGTGCTATATGTTGTTCCTCCATACTATATATTTTCTCTCTGTAATGTTGCATCCAAATATTTTTCCCAGTGCTTTTCTTTGAAACACTGCCAATATGTGTAATTTTCTTAGGTTTGAAGCCAAATTTCACACCCATAAAAACACGTTTGTAGTGTTGCGATCTGAGGTTTTAAAGAGCAGGATTTTGATCACAAGGAACTGTAAGACGATCAACAAGATTTGTTAACCAGTGTAAATTTTAAAGAAAAATACATAGATTACGATCATTATTCTTGTTATCTCTGGCATAACATATGTTAAAAGTCCCAGATTCGATTATGGAATCGATACAGAAGGTGGCTAGCCTTCTATTTCTCTTCCACTTTTGGATATATCTTTAGTCCCCGTAGGAACATGGGCGACATTACTTTACGACAGTCTCTTCTTTCGCTAAACTTCAAAATCTTTGACGGAATTACGGAAACGTAGTTAAATAAAATAAAAATCAATCTTGACCTTTCTGATAATTAAATCGTTATTAAAATTATGAGTTGTCTCCATGTATTGAGGTACAGATAGCTACTTAGGTTGTACAGTCACGGATCATATAAAACCTCGAACAAAAATTAGACAGCTGAATGTACAGATTACCGCATCATTTATCCACTTCTCAAAATAACGTCATACAAAATATATAGTACTGTTAATACCTTAATTTAAATAAACTGTGATCCTGCTCCTCAAAAACCATAGAAATTATTCAGATACATGAAACTGTAGTCGGTAAAATCAAAGTGATTATGTCGGAGCATATAAAATCTGCATTAATTGGAGCTGGACTTGAGTGGTATGAGAGATTGCTTGTGCTTCAACTAATTACCGGATATAGACCAGTCAAGTATCATGACCGCATTCTGTAATAAATACCATTTGGTATAAACCCTTCAGTATTAAATTGCCATTAGGTTTAACCTGAGAAATGGTGTCAACCGAAACGTTGTGAGGGTTTCATATTTTCGACCCGGCGCAAAAACTGAAAGATAATGCACAAAAATATACACCACTGTGAAAAGTCAAACGTAATGAACCTGGATAAGCAACCTTGCCACACAGCTCCTTCAGAGACGTAAAATTACACACCGAGACGTATTCAGTTTTAGAAGACGGTTATTTATGCAGATCGACAGTACCTTACATGATACCAAAAGAGCAGGAGATCTCAACCGTGTCCGAACTTGGGGCTACATACAAATATTCGTATCGAATTGCGTGCCGAAATCTATTTAACATTTATTATGTCTAAATTAGACTTACTGCTGCAAACAGTTTCACATATTTCTGAATAATTTTGTTCAAAATAATACCAGACGTCAGTGAGATATCTGGCACTGTTTTCGCTTCAAAATTCTTCCAGTACCAGTCTTAATTTCCTTCGCTGCGATTTGCATGAATCGCTCATAATATTTAACAGTAAGATGAGTCCTAGTTCTTGATATGACGTTCTTCATTAGTCTTAAATTGTTACAGGAACAATTACTGTCAACACTGACACATTAATTTCTGATACAGGTAAGCATTTTCCATCATGCAGAGTGACACAATATTACGTGGGCCGAACGAAAGGAATCTTTGGGTCATGGGTTGAGAATATTCCTCAAAGGCATTCAAAATAATGATAATTCGCGGCTGATGGGTCCGAAAACTCATTAGAGTGAAGAGATTTTAAATTCATCTGAACAATGTGAACTGCAAGACTTGGGGAAAAGTGTTCCAGTTATAAAATGCATGTTTCAGTTTTCTCTACAACTTTAAGTCAAAAGCATTTTCACTCCATAAATATTGAAGTATCAATACTGGAAATGAGCGTTGAAGTGTTAGTAGCCGTTCGTATAAAAAGTCCGTTATCTTCTGTTTAAACAAATTTCAGTGAAGCTCCCCGATATAAAAGTTCATGAAAATCCGTTCACTGATTCTCCAGCTACTATATACTAAAGGACGGGCGGACAGACAAACGTATCGAAACTAATATGCGCATTCTTAAAATTTTCGTTGCAAACACTTCAAGAAAATTTAAATTTTCCTCTTCGTAATGTTAAATACTCTTTAACTTTTTAGTTCTATTTTGGTGCTGTAAAACCCCTTATTCCTACCAGTAAAATAACTCGGTAAGAATCTGGTTTAACTACCAGAGCGGTGTAATCTTGCAATATTTTAAATACGGCTGGCATGTTACAAACGAGCAGTGGCTATTAGATGGGTCAAAACCATCTACTGCTACTGTACAAACTTTACTCGTTCATTGTTAATTCTGTAAAGGACCGGGTGGGATTGTGTTTTACGATGGACTATCGCGCTACGTTCATTGTACAAATATTTGCGCAGTTTTACCCTTGCAAACGGCTGTTCTAAAATGTAGAGTTACAGTCGCTATCCTACTTAATGTCTCAGTACACGCCCGTATTATTGCGTTCATGTAGCCCACCAGAATTAAATTTGTACACGATGTAACGTCAAGAAATTTAAAGATACTGTGGTCAGTCTGTTTATTCGAGTTGTAAGATTTTTGCTGTTCATATAAACTTCTTAATTTCCATTACATTTGAAATGCGACAATTCTTTAAAATGATGAGTTTTGAAAAGGACTAAATGCAGTCGTAATCATTAAATTATGAAGGTCTATTGAATTAGTGTTATCAGGTATTGCCATTTCGATACAAGATAAAATTACAACGAAATTTTGGATATTTAAGACATAAAATCCGGATTATTTCTAGGACGGGATGATGCATAATTGTTGAGGTCACTATATAGGGTCAGAAGGAGACAGCCGTGGAAAAAACCCAGCATAGCTATCATCGACTATACAACCCTAAGTAAACCTTTAACTTGAATGAATTGCTATATTTCACTCACTGCAGCCTCAGAGCAGTCACCAGGTACAAGTAATTTCTTATGGTCTTTATATATAACATAATATTCTTGTATACTTCATCACTTGATAATAAAATGATGACTATGTTATACGATCCTTATGTCAACCTATCTGAGGACGTTCAATTTTTTCTAAGGGCCAAGAACATTTATTTCGCTTTCGTTAAGTACTATACCCTTATATTTATGACGAACAGTATGTAAAAAAATTACAAAAATCTTCACTGGAATGCACCTTTGTACTCTTGGAAACTTCTATAAAGTAAGTTAGGCCTTATTAGTCTATAATGTTGGACGAAACATACTTCCATTTCTATTAATAGCCTTTCAAATAGCCTGATTCTTATATTGCTTGCATCACACGTCACCTGTAGATAATTTCTCATAAATATCATAAATTTTAGTTCTAAATTCAGAGCAGTATTCCTCTAAGAATTACAGGTAGTAGTTACTCGACATAGCGATCAATAAATACGTGGTACTCAAACACATAAATTGACTTTAGATTTTCTGGTTCATGCAAACTTATGTAGTAAACAAATAAATAATTTAAAAGTTCTGCTTATTTGCTGATAAATATGTAATAATAGAGATAAATACTTCATTCTACATGCATTATAATTCCAACGGTATATGAAATAATCCAGATAATTTGAAGTAATTTATCTAATACACTTTTCCGTTTTAACACAATTTATTTTACACTAGTCTACAGCACTGCCCACATTCTACATTTATTATGTGGCTTACGGGCCAGTGTTTCACAATTCTGCCATAGAAAGTTAGTAGAGTAATATGTATACAATACCACTCCAAATAAATGTGTGTGTTCTTATGTCAATTTATGAACACTTTACCAACGTAAGAAGAGAAAATGAAGCAAACTGGTAAGGATCTGAAAAAAGATTTCCGAGGTCTTATAAAAGTTAACAGCATTACATCTGAGAGATAGAAAAAACAAATTATCTCAGAAGTCATTGAGAGCAATCTGAACTAATGCAAGTTTACGGCTTTAGAGCTACATCGCCCTGCTCAGTAGACTTTAATAAATGTTAATATGTCTACAAAAGTAACCATAATCACAGTATAGATTCAGCTAATCAGAAAGTACAGCGGAAATTGAGCTTAGAACATAACTGATTCATAAGCCAATTCTCGGTTGGAACAGGATCTTTAATGTTCCCGAAGAAATAATACTTTGATCCCTAGGAACGTATATATAACTTTATAGTTTTAATTAAAATTTCAAAGTGGAGCTAAAAGAGAAAATTAGGTCAGCGCAGCAGTGGTGTAATCTTTATCAATCAGAGATTTGGGGTCGGGCGGTGGAGTGGGTAGTCGAGTGGTCACCAACATCAGGGGTGCTCTATTAACTTGAATTTCAGGCACTTAGCAGCGCACTAAATTAATTTCAGCAGTCAGCCCCATTCCTGTTTTCAGCTTTACATGGAAGTGTTAGTGCATGTAGTGGAGCCAAATGCTTGACGCGCCGGAAGACACCGCTATAGTCCATCCGCTTGTACAATTCTGTAAATAAAGAAATACGCAACAATTTTTTCCCAGTTCTTTCGTAAGGGTGTGAAAGCCAGTTAAAGCTAGTGATTTGAGAAAGAAGCATAACAAAGCCTTAGAGACTTTCATTCTTTGTAGATCTGATTCAAGTTTATTTTAAGATAATTTTCAACGTAATAAAATTTTTGAAATTTGTTTATTCTGGAATATTGCATAGTTTAATCTCATAGATATTGACCGATGTTTCTATCTGTTAACAATAACTTCCTTTTGCTTTATTATGTATACGTTTTCGGTCTTCGGCCATCATCAGTACCAGAGTGTCATATTTAACTAAATTCAACACTGATAAATGAGTCAATATGTTCTGACAGTGGCAGAAGACCGAAAAAATAAAGTGAAAGAAGTGTTAGCATGTGAAAATATGCTTATAATTTAAATCTTACATTACTTACAATTTTAGCAACAAATGAAACATTACTGTCTGAAAACAAATTTATTAAATATATTTTTTTGATTTAAAAAGGATTTTGAAGGCTTGTTATAAAATGGACAATGAATACTACACTGATCAGGAACTTTATCCGTATAGAAAGTGTAAATCTGGGAAAAATTGGCTAGAATGGGGAGTCATTTGAAAAACGTGAAAAATGGCACTAGAATAGATTTTGGGAATATAGGGAATGTGGAAGGAATAATAGCTAATGACGGGCTTTGTTACTAGGGGTTTTCAACTTTCAACAGCGGGAATTAGTTTAAAGCATCACTCCTTGATGAAAATACTTTTATGAATGGAGGTTGTGTAACTAACATGTTGCTGTGTATTTCTTCGTAAATGTTATGACTTTTCGATTAATCGATGTTTAAATGTGTCTAGAGTACTGAAACAAAATAATTTAATGCAGTTTCAATGGTCATGTTACATATATGTATATGCTTAAAATTACTGGTCCACAATAATACAAACACAGAAATAACTTTTAAGTAATGTGTATGCAGGTGATCAGCAAAACTAATGCATGTTATGGAAGGAGCAGACTATTGCACTTGGTATGAAAAAGTAAAAGAATAAGAATTGAGTCAATCAAAGGTAAGAGGAACATTTGACCTAAAATTCCAAAGACGTAACCGAAAATGTGTTCTAGAAGCAGAAAATTGACAACCTATATAAGAAAAGGAAAATGTTATGATTAGATGAACGAAAAAAGGTAATAAAAGTTCTATGTGTACGGTAATTAAGAAACGTAGTTACATTACAGACAGAGATCCTGATAAAGTAAAGCCACGAATATCTGTGAAAAGCAGAGAAAATCACCGATCTGCAATGGAAAGTAATGCCTCGTTATATTCAAGTTTGCTCTTCTGTTACCCTGAAACCGAAAATTATCTTTATGCATTTGATTCCTTATACGTTTTTACAACTTCATACGACAAAAATTTACAAATAAGTAAACAAATTAGAAAACGTATGTAGTATCAGTTCTTATGGCTGTTATTGCGTCCAGATATTAAATTTCTAAATGGTATATTTTATGCTGTCATATAGACTAAATATTATCAATGAACGCAACGGTGAAGTAAGGCCCTATAGTATAAAATTTGTTTAAAATCAAGCCATTGTTTCCGAATTGATTTAACACAGAATAAAATCCGAGTTCTTTAATTATCTCAAAAACCGTTACACTTAACTCAGCAGAATATGTGATTAATTTTTCTATGCGTTTAAGCGAAACTTTTTTTTTTCATTCTAGTGACTATTGAGGGAGATAAGCTAGATACGTCTGCAAGGAACTTGCAAAAGTGTGTCTATAACATAAGCCATTTATATCTTATTCTATAATAAGCACTCGAGAACTATTGAACAGATTTTCATAAAGTGTCTTTTTCGGAAATTTATTAAATTTTATCAGGAGCTTGGTTAAAATCTTGCCACAATAATGGATATTTAGAAGTCCTACAATCTTTCCTGTGCCTGTGACTATACTACTACTGAAACAGTAAACTGAATTTGCCTCTACGCTAATTCATTCTGAATCTACACACCTTACTGAAAGGGACTGGCATGAATAAAGGACGACCCATTTTCCTCAAGAGATTAAGAACAATAGCTGTAGTAAAAGCTGCAGATGATTTCAAAGGTGTCTTTCATAGGAGAACATTTCCTTGACTTTGCATACCTCAGCGGCAATTCTGTCCATTAACAGACTTTGCATTACACGTTTTACAGAATGATCGGATAGTGATGCAACCAATTCCCGACATATTTTCTATTTGTCAAAAAACAAATTAAAATGAAATCGGAAAGTAAAGAACACAGCTATATTAATTGTTGTAAATCTCCACTGGGTTCAGCATTACATGAGCTCTTTCATTTCGTCACGTCTAACGCAACCGACAAAGAGTTTCTACATCAGGAAAACGGTTCGCTAGACGAGACATCGTCGATTTGCTTGGCACAGGAGCATCTCAAAATATTCCATAAACTCATTCAATAACGAGATAACAGTTAGTGTTCGACAGTGAACACTCGTTGCACTTGTGAATAAGACATCCTTGCACTTTGACTCTTTGAAGACAATTGACTGACGAACTGGTTTGAGCATGTTAAAATATGGCGCGGCCTGCGTGGTTATTTTAGAGTCACGGCATTATTATATTTATTAATCCGTTAAAATTGTATTGAATTGCAACCAAAAATAAATATTTTAATTAATATGAGTTGCGTGACTTTTCAAACAACTGTATTTAAATTAATTTTGTATACTGACTATGTCCTGTGTCCATATGAACGAAAATTGGATTCGCTTAATATAAATGTTTTCCTTCAATATCAGTCTCATTGCCATTTTTCGGTAGTAAAAAATATGACACACTGAAAGACGAATAGACACGACCTAACCTACATGAATTCATTTTATGCAGTTGGATGAATAACGCGTTACATAAACTGTGTAAAACACATGGTTTTCTCTATATAAGTCATAAGATAATTATCTGAGTCTTCTACAACGTTCATTAAGTGACGTAATTCATGTAATATGATATGATAAAACCGGGAAGTGGGACATTTTACAGAAATGGTTATTATTTCCAAAAGCTATCACACGTCCTGGAGGTAAAAGAACTTGCCGACCATTTAGCAGTTTGTTAAGATATCCTTACGTTGCAAATATCTTTCGGACAGTTTCAGAATCTGTTCGTCAGTACGGAAATAATTCATTTAACTTCTTTTCGTGAAGATAATACATTATTCTCAGTAATATTTCTGTGAAAATTACTGTGAAAACACAAATTAATATTAATAATCTCAGAGAAAAAATTGCGTAAATTCAAAGAATTGTAAATAAGATGTCCAACAATAAACATAAATACATATCACAAACAGACACGAATAAATTGAGCTGCTATTGATGGCCGGTGCCACATCAAACATATTTGGACAGCATATTTATTCTATCAACCCTTCCATTCTTCTCTTGTTATTGATTTTTTGATCTATAATATTGCAGCTCTACTTGCATTTCAAAGTACTTGAAGTAGAGTCCTCCTTTTGAAGCCAAACATCTCATCTGGTCAAGAAACACCCCACGTTTTATGCTACGGACTGATCATTGTTTTGTTCATGCGAGTGTCCTCTGGCCCCTTATTCTCAGCCGCATGAATAATTTCACACACTCATTTCCAACTTCTTCAAACTTTATTAAAATATCTTTGCATCTACGTAAAATTCTACCAAATTATTTGTTTCATTCACGTTTCGTAACAGAAACTTTCATTTTTCCTTCATGAATGTTCTGTCCTTGTCTACAATATCCCCCTTGATTTCATCACCTGAAGTAAAATTCTTTAAAGAGTACAAATTATGAATCCCCTCATTATACAGTTTTCTTCAGCATTTTTACACTCCTCTTGTAAGAGGTAAATATACGAACAAACTATTTGGACAGTGGGAGAAAGTCACTAACGCCTCGTAACGGTCGCGGCGGAAGTTTTATCACAAAATGATGAAATTCTTTCAACGGAATTCAAATCTGGACAGCAGTTAAAGTTGTGGTTTCGAGTCCATAGAGAGACTGACGTAAAAATTCTGTTTGTGTTTTAACATCTCCTTTTATTGATAATGAATATTTTATTTTTATTCAGAATCTCATTTTTATTCACTTCTTGAGACAAGTTAAGTTCTGAATAGCTATTAGAATTGATACCAACTCTATCCACACGCCAAATTGTTTTCCCACATGTGAAGCTAATAAAAATGTATGTACGAGTCCTACAATGCCCAACCGCGTTCGGACATCTGCAAATATTATTAAAATCTTAATATCAGTTAATATTACTATAGGATAAAAAAATTCTCTGTAAGAATTTTTCAAGGACATTGTACGCTGTTGTTAAATTGAAACAGAATGCGTGTAAGAAGGGGCCACTTTTTTACAAATATAAAACAGTTTTATATGTGATGTGGCAGCGAGTTTACGATAAAAACTTTAGAAAATCTTCATAATTCATTTTTCTGGTATTGTTGTTATAGTAATTCTTGTGATGGTTTCAAAGTTTTTGATTTGTTGTATTACAGCACTCCCCGACGCCAACCCAATTATGGCCGCCATTATAATAATTGAATCGTAATCTCCCCCACTCAATATAGTGTACATATATATTACAAAGCATCTAGGATGTCTTTGCTTGCACGCAAACGATATGTCACAAGTCGGACGATTTGAGATCTGCCAAGTATAACCAATGATCCTATCTTAAAAAGTAATAATTTCTGTTAGAACTTCTGTAGAAGTCTTTAAGTTCTAGATATTATGCGATCCAGTCTCCTATCAAGAAATCTTTCTAAAGTAAAAAATCACCTAACTTTGTATCTCACGCGGATAGAAGGTACATGAGAGAAAGAGGTGTAAATTGAGATCTAATGCAGAAGAGGGAGATGGGGGTGAGAGGAAACTGCATAATGAGGAGCTTCATAATTTTTCTTTCACCAAATATGACTGGATAACAAATTGTTACATTATGGACAAAAATTCCCCACTTTTAATAAATTGATTTTTATGATAATGAAAAGTTTTAACACGTAAAGCTACTTCTTTTCCTTAATTTTTATTTTACTTTTAATATATAAGCTTACATCTTACCTTTTGTTCAGTGTGCTAGTTGGACGTTATTTAACTGAGATTCTTTACCTTTTATGTTTTTATTGTGTTCGTGTGCTCATCTCTGTGCTGTATCTGTAATTGACCTTCTGACTGTTGATACAGCACACTAATAATAAAGAATTAAATTGAATTTAATTATACTTTAAATAATATATTCATATTATGGTTGCAAGTATAATAAGGACGCCAAGAAAAGTACGAAGATGAAAGAATATGCACTTCGAGTCCATTGATAAAACAACGTACTCTCACACTATTTTTTTAGAAATACAATAAACACTCGAAAGAATAAGTGGAAGAAGCATGTAATTCTGACTCTAAAGTCATAAAAGTGTTATGTTTTTCTCACATGAGCAAAGTTATATTCTTTTCTTTTGTAAAATTTGACGTGATGTAACATTTAAAAGTTTAGATCTGCAATAAGCATATCAGAATTATATCAAAAGCTATTTTCAATCAAGTTACAAAAATGTTATATACTAATATTAATATTACGAAGACAAAATAAAAAACGAGTGACTTGTAAGAGGCAGTGAAATTAAATGAGAAAAACATAAAGAATTTTGATCCAATAAGGGAAGGTGTAAGCATAGGTCCGAGAATATTACTAGAATATTAACATTAATAATGAATAAAAATAATATATGCTTTTGCGGACGTGCGTCAAGGTTGTTCATCCACTGATGACGAAAACAGAATTGTTCTCTGAAAAGTTTTTTACTTTCGAGTCCACACAGCGCCACAACCTATAAAAACACTATCTTCACCGCAGTGAGAACCTCAAATTTCACAAGAATTTATCTTGCTCAGGAACAAGTGATGGGTTTTTTTGAAGATTGTACTGAACCTTCGAATACCGTAAAGTATAGGAAGACGAAAATCATTTAACAGCTGAGCGACTACTAGCCTGTCAAGGAGGAATCTGTCCGAAAGAGTTAGTTTGTTAATATCTACAAGTTTCAAAACATAACATCTTCCGATTGTGTATGTACCAGGTCGTCATTGTTTAGAGAACTTGCTTTGTGTAGGGATTCGTTAATTTAAACTTAATAATCAACAAGACCTGTGACGGAAATTTGGTGAAAACTAGGGAGAGAAACAGATGGTCCCTTTATGCATGCATATCAACGCTATACTGTGTTGTAGGAGATGAGATTTACCACATGAATAACAATGCAAGGACTGTGTTTGGATGTTAGTATGCTTCCACTACGTCGTCATGAATACACTAAGATCAAGACTCTTAATACAAACTTGACGTCTCGCCGTATTCAGCTCAATCTGCACAGTCAAATCTAAGCCCAGACGTTCACAGGAAGCAGATATTTTATGGTATCCTCGTTATACTATAACTGTATTCAGTGCATAAAGTGACCGCACAGGGGAGATATGTTACAGTTCGATCCCCTGGCATGTTTATATTCCAAATTAATTTTGAGCCAGATGATAGTTTCAATGACCTTATTGTCTTTTGTAAAATAAACCGGACGGTAATGGCGTAACCTGTACCAAGAAAGTGTGAAAAATATTTCCTCAGTCCTATTGTCATTGACTGAAATTCTGGCTTACCCGAAACATACAAATTGGCAACACACTTGGCACGTAACATACATAACAATTGAAACGACAATATTTAACTTTCATCGTGAATGAAACAGCTCTGCAAATAATTATAAAACTTTTGTGACATTTTACAAAACAGAGACTTTTCATTTGCGAAAATAATGTTTATATCCCAATCATGAGGATGTATGCTACCTTAAGGATTTTGCAAAAATTATATACTCAATTAATTCGAGGGTATGTTTAACATAACATGAAATTTATGACGTAATTGACGTCTGCGTAAATGACTACATTCACGAACATCCGCTGCGTTAATGAATGAAGAATTGAATGTTACGGAACGCAAGGGATGTTTTGAAAGGAACTGTATACAGCACTAAAGCTGAGTTTATTTAGTGGAAACTGACGATGTACTGGAGGTTTAAAATCAGGCATTTATATGCTCTAAAGTTCATTTAAAATTTCGCTTTTGTGTCTGACGTAAACTAAGAAATCCGGAGAAATGAGCAATTTATGACATAATATGATAGGAACCAATAAATATAAGCAAATTAAATCACAGCAATTGACGCTGGTCGCATTAAAACTACTTATATAAGAATACTTATTAACTATATGTTTAGCCTATTTTCCTCAGTTTTAATTAATCACAGGCTTAGTGGTATCGTTACGTACAATCGTGTTAGTCCTCCACAAATTTTAAAACTCGTTATCAAAACGATATCATTACGCAATGTTCCACCTAATTATCGTCAAATTTTCAGCCCAGTAATAAAAATATGACATCGGTGCGAAATTGTACGATAGAAGAGACACTGGCAAGAAGAAGCCACGCTCCTCTGGAAATATTTTCAACACCCACACGCTTAAATTGGCAGCAACAGCCGACACAGCCACAATCCGAAACTAGTAAAACTAATATTCTAAAATTTTCCACTATAAATATACTTTATAAAAATGCGACTCTGATTCACAAAGGAGAAGATATTGGATAATGACTTGGCAAGCTCAGTTTGACGGCAATAAATGATGAATACTGGATATCGATTTATAAATACTGATATAGTGATACAACAGATACACGCTACAAAATTTGATATTGACAGAAGCATGTAAGCCAAAAGTAATAAAAGCAAAAAGAGTAAGGAAGATGGCTGTCTTCTTGGTTGTTGCGCCTTGTAGTCTGGTACGAGCGTGCAAACGTTTCAGTAGTCCTTGCTGCTTACATAATTTTGGCGATGAACCCTGACGACAGATGCAGCAATGGTGTTTTTCAAAGGGAAACAAATGGGTATCCTTTATCTATGTTTTTACATTCAAAATATCTGATAAGGCATACGTTAATTTTAATTTTCAATAATTTACTTCCCTGAAACTCACCCTTTTTAACTATCGCCTGTCTTAATTGAACAAAATTTTACCTAATTTTCTTTGAACTATCCTTACTGAGAAGCTGTGCCATTGAAGAATTTTGTGACCCTTCATAGAACGCGTAGTTTCATTACCGTGTTCCTAACACCCTAACACTGGACTATAATCTGAGCGAAATAAATCCAGACCACACTCTCACGCTCTGTTATTTTAAGAAAGTATACAATCGACACGCTAGCATGTTTTTACACAATTCTCAATTTACAATTACCTCTAATTCAAATTTACTCACAAATTAATTTCGTATCTCAATAACATTTCTGTCATTGACTAGTAGCGAAATGCTACTAAAATCAATACTTCAAGTTACTAACAAGCTTCAGGCCGCTAGATCATTCGCAGTTAGGTTACTAACTATTAATCACGATTGAGATCACAGCACATGCTTTTAGGATACAAACTAGAGATTCAGTTTGGTAAGTGGAACTGGGGATACTGGGAACGACCTGTTCTTCAAGTGCCTGAGCACTGCGGGTCCCAAATTTTAGTTGGCTTCTTCTATAGACATTCGGTAGGACTCCTTGGACGAGGGATCGGCCCGTCGCAAGGCCTCTACCTGTACACAGGACAGCACAACAGATAAAAACGCGGATAAACATCCATGGCTCAGACCGCGCGGCCACTGCGGATCCCGGTAAGTGGAACAGGCGACAGAATTACTACATGATGTTCCATAAACATAAATGTTGATTAAATCGTAAATATCTGTATGTGTTTCCTAATAATCCTAACCTTAAAAGTAGCCACGTAAGCAGTCACATACATAGTCAAAAAATGCTACAACAAATATCCAAAATTCGAAGTATGTAAAGACTAGCTATTTCGTTTAAAGTGACAGAGTTTTATGTCTGAGATCTGGGACGAAAGGAGAGCCTAATTTAAAGTAAGCCACTCTTTAATTATTCATCCTTTCATCCGACGCTGTGAAATACGAGCCACTAACAGCGTCATTAAAAAGAAAATAACTAAATAAATAACATAATCTATTCAACACAGTTCTTCCTGAAAACCTAGCAGTAGCCCAGCTAGTCTTACAAGTTTTCATGGAACCTGAAAGTTCATTATCACGTTCATGAGAGCTTGTCACTGGATCCTGTCATCTCAAACAGATGTATCCAGTCCACATCTTGGCACCTTATTTCTTTACCTTCCATTTGTGCCTAGGTTTCCCACATTTTCCCCCCTTTGAGTTCTATTCTAAACAGTAAATGCGTTTTCCCACGAAATCGGTATTATTTGCAACACACTGGGAAAAAATATTTATTCTGATATCCTACCAGTTTCCACTGGCCATATTTTCCTCTCAGCAAATATATTAATAAGTGCAGACATTAGAAATACAGTCATTTAATAAAATGTGTACTGTATAAAAATACCACAGCCTAATGTAAATTTCAGATTCTATTTCTCCTAAAATATCCTTAATTCTAAATCGCAAAATGCGAGTACTGGGATTATTGTTTTTCCTATGATCCTGATTTCCGTCTGAACTTGTTGTTTAGGGACGGAAAGGGCTTTTTATATGGACTTCTTATATGTTACTTTTTGGTGCAGTCTATCAGTAAAAAGTATTATGCCGGATACTTGTGCAACTTGTAAAGGGAAGCATAAATTTCGTTATTTATATTCTATGTTAGCACCTGCGTACTTGTGATAAACTATTTAAACCAATTACACAACACAGCGACACTAATTTATATGTCTAGTATTTGTGAAAACTCGCTTCCAAATAGGCCGATCTACTCAGCCATCTACCTTTCATTTTCTGCTGACTTCCTAGGTCTCTTTAGGTGTGTACCGGAACGTTATTAGTAAAGCTATCCTTATACATTCACCTTCCTATCCAATTCGCTACTTATATATTAAACACCGTAAAACTTTACATAATTTGTCTGAATCAACAAAAGAAAATAGACCTACTAGAATTCATCTAAAAGTTGTAAGGGTTTCTTACAAGGCAGTAGTTAATGTTATAAACTATATATCAATTTCAGCAGAAAATTAGTAGCATCAGTCTTCGTCATTACATTTCTTGGAATTCTTTCACTTTTTATTTTTTAAATATGTAAATCCAGGCACATTATAGGCACGCTATGCGAACTACGTATGATGACATAGAACTTGATACAATTTTCAACGGATAAAATGTTAAAATTGCATGATAAACGGAGACATTTGAGAAAATCTGTTCAATTCTAGTTACTATCGTAAACCTCACGTGGCTAGTACTGTATTTGGTAACGAACTGTGAATATCCACACGAGTGAGCTATGAAGTTTTATGACTAACCTCTAAACCATACTACCCTGTGAATGCTTTCATGCATGCTGAATTCTGTGAACGTCTCCCTCTTCTACGTACTTGAAATTCTCTTGAATCTGTGTCTCCACTCGTTTTCCACTCGTATTTCAGTGCCACCATTGTTCATTGTCCATTATAAAATACGACAGAGAGGGGAAGCTGTTCAGGGGCATTTCCCGTTACTGAGAATGGCTTAACTCTTTAATTAATATATTCCTTTTATGAAATTTGCAGTAACTTACATCGACAGCAATAGCGTTACTAATGGAAATATAACAGTGTAAACAGAAACCTGGGTGCAAAAATGACAGTATCTTTTGGATAAATAGGTTCTGACAAGCGTTAAAACACGTTCATCAGGTTGTACCTCTCTGGTCTAAAGGGCGCTTTCTGCTTCATTAAAACGTAGTGCAGATAATGGGATTAGATTCAGTAGATAATGTCAACAGTCGATACCTCTTATCTCATTACTTCCAATCACAATTCTTGTGTTATTTTGTTTGTATTAGTGTACTATGTATTTGCTCATAAAGTAGAAATAATTTAAAAAACTATGCAGCTGTTTACAGAAATATAAACATTACTATCATTTTAGCTTTTTTCCAAGAAAGTGCCTGAACCGCATTATTAAACTGAGTGAGTGTTACAATGAAATTTAATTACTTTTCCTACCTATATTTTGTCCGCGCTTTTATTAAATGTAATTTACTTTCCTTATAATTACGTACAATGAGAAATTTCCCACTCTATAAAAATTTATTATTTAAAGCATAATGAGCTACACGCAATATTTGTAACAAACGACGTGTACTTTCGGCTATGAGCACCATCGAGTAAAAAGAATTTTCAGTTTTGACAAACAGTGCAGTTGCATGTATACACTGTTTGGGCGTTTTTGAAACCTAATTCTCAATTTATAAATTCACAGTTCACATCAATTTACATCACATTTCTCTTTTAAAGCCGCCCCCTTATTATCTATCACTTTCGCATATTAGAACATATCTGAAAAGCTATGTGGCTTCTTAAAAACGAAGGAAAATTTCCATGAACATGCATAAGTTTATTTAAACATCTTGATTAGGTATTTTAGACTAAACATACTCTAACTTATACATGATTCAGCATGTTCTTACATATTTTACATTGATCGTATCATTACATTTATTCATATGTAAAGTTCTCAAGAATCAGTAGACTTAGTATGAATTTGAATAAAATGACGTGGATTATTGTGAAAACATGTTATTACAGCTTATATAAAAATTTTATGGAAAGCTATAAAGTGTACCTCACTCAAATACCAGCAGTAGGTCATTGTAAATGTGGATAACGAATTTTAGAATTCTATAAAAGGCTACTGATTTCACTACCAGCTGATAAACTACAAATTTCTCAACAAAAAAAACCTTTGTCCCATCGAGTTATCTGAGTGTTGAGGGGACAAACAGCAACACTAGGGCACAGTGCAACTAAGATTACTCCCGTGACCTAACTACGGCAAAGTCTAATGCAAGTATGGAAATACGATGGGCCAGGCTCACAGCACCATAATATTTGTCTGTTATTAAATTGGTTAGCTGAAGAAAGACATTAATCTTTTAAGGCTCATATATTTTCACACATATCGCAGCATTAGTTACATTTTATGCCGTCTGACATTCAAAACTTTTGGACCTTTTGAATTTTGCATTGGAATGCCATTTTCGGAGATGGCAGGATGAGTCACGCAAATTACTTTATTCCAGACCGAGTTATCTGACCACATAAATAACCACTAAACCTAATTTCAATTTCCATTTCAATTTTAAAGATGTCACGATTGTGGCGATGACTAGAAATTAGTGGATTTTCGTTATCATCTACTCGATAATGATTTCTGAATATTATCTGAAACAATGCTAATTTCGCTTACTGTATCACTTATTCAAATGGAATTGAAACATATACAATCAAAGGTGTTGAAAATTTCTATTAAATTAGTGAACATATGTAGGGTTTATTTGGGCCAAAACAATTTTGTGAAAGTAATTAATTTCATATCTCAAAGTTATTTAAATTTTTCAAATCTGTTTAATTATATATTTGCGGTTTCACCTAACTCAGTGTCTGTGCGTACAGTATACATTTACTTCATACTAGCATTTGAAGCTTTGTTCATAGCATCATATAACGCATAATGCGTGAAAGAACACAAAGTATGATGAAGTAAAATTTGACGTAAAATTTATAAACTGATGTGCTGATGTTCACTCGTATATGAAACGGTCCAAACAACGGCGAGGCATATGATGTCACTAGAAATAATACCTCACAATATTTATTAATTATATAAGAGCAAGCATGAGGTAACAAAATACATACAATTTTAAGTTGAAATTCTCTGTAAAATAATGCCTCTGGATATGAAATTCCACAAGTTAAGGAACGGTGACATCAGTTATGAATTGGTGAAAATCATCTAACATCACAAAAGCATCGCTTTAACTATCAAGGTTTAAAAACTGGCAGTCGCCAAGTTGTTCCAGAGAATCCTCCTTTCAATTAAACTCGAAAGTTGAATGCCGTTCTCTCAGATGCTCACGAATGGATGCTATTCTTAGCCATTTTAATCCATATGTGACAGAAACTGTTACTTTAATACCCATTTTAATAGCGTCTTTCCTTCTACGAATAGGTGTCTGAAATGTACCTTTCTTCAGATTTTTAGACTAAAATTCCCATGTGTGACACATTCAAACCACTTCAGATCCCTCGATCTGCTTAACCTCAAATATCTGACACAATTTACCAAGCATGATGCTTGTCATTCTGTAGTTTCTTTCATATTCCTCAAAAACATGGTTTCCAGCACTTTAAATGTATATTTTTGCATTCTGCCTTCTTTCTATTAAACCACAATATTCTGTTTATGGCGTCACACACTAAGTTGCGTTGCTCCGTTTACAAGTTTAACGCTGCTTTGTATTTCGTTACAAGTTTAATGACGCTTCATTTAAGCTCTCGGAAACCTGACACACAAGAATGCAATACTATTAACATACTGGACAGAGTCTCCAGTGCACGTTGGTCGAAAACAGCCGTTCGTTCTTGTTACTGAAGAAGC
>NW_019060049.1:146707-222670 GCF_000696155.1 Zootermopsis nevadensis
AGAAAACTTTCAATAAGTGAAGGGCTTTAGAAGCTGAACTAGATTAAACAACTCGTGTGTGCCTTGCTTTCCCTGAAGTCCACTGCAAGGTGAATTATTAAGAAGGCGAGTCCGGAAGAGAAGAGTGGTTCCCTCCAGGTCCATGTTGATTTACAGGACTTCGGTTGTATTGTACCTAAGTAGCCTACTTATGTGTTGAAGTATTTAATTTTTAAAGTACTAGAACATAAAATGTTAGTCTGTCTCAAAACTTTTACAATAAGAAATCGCTACGTTATTATTTTTAACGTAAACACTAGAAAGATATTACAGAAAGAGAATATTCTTATTTTTAAATTCGTCCCACAGTTTATGCAAAAATTGAAAATATAATTTGAATATGTTCACTCAATAGGTCCATGACTGTCCCTGTTACATCCAATACCGTCCGAGCCTCACATTCTCACTGCTGTGAAGATGTGAATTGTAGGATTTTTATTTTTTACAGCACGTAGCTTTGTTTCTGCTCCATCTCAGCCTATAGCCTGTCGCCTCCATCTTCATCCTTCTGGGAATAATTACAGCAGTGCTTGATGAAAGACTCTCGGAGTACAAGCCGCATCATGTGGCTGAATGGTGAATACACCACATCCAGTGCCGGAGAGTCCTTCATGAACTTCAGTCCCCGCGAAAGCTTCACTTACAAATTACAACAATACTTATTTATAGCATGTTATTGAAAGTATATTATTACGAAGAAGTAGATATGTTGTTTTTGGTTTCAAAAATCCGGCTGCATAAGGCGTTATTCTTGGCTACTCGAGTACTGGGAACATAGTTTAGAACCCCACTAGAGGCATGGATGTATGTCCGTGTCGTTCAGTATCGTGCTGACCTTTTTAGGCAAGGGTTTTGCAACCGACTGATTCCCCGTTCAAGGATTTTCTGACGCCGTTTCATTTCCAGCTAGTAACCGTATTTGATTTTATGAATCTTGACGTTGTCATATTTTTCGTCTAAATTATTACAGTCGCCGTTCTTCAGACACGTTCTTGGCAATAAACTGTAAACAAAAGCCGAATTTCTCGGTGGTTATAATTTATTACATATTTACATACATACATAGGCAAGAGCCTTTTCCATTTCGGAAGCATGTAGTAAATGTTGCCAGCATCCTGTTGTTCAGTAAGCTCGTGACAGAAAAGTTTTAAGTTATATGGTCTGTTGAGATTCACAACACCAATCTTCGTCTGCGGAGGGCGGTTAGTAGCCAAACATATTATTTTTCTGTGATTATATTTCCTGTGACTTCACGTGTCCGTGAAGCTCTTACTGTGTAGGTGGGATGCTACAACATCGCCAACTCAGCTATCTTCACAAGAGGACTGAAGGAGGCTGTGCTTAATCCACAACACTCACCCTTCCTGACCAATAGTTACAAAGAGTTCACTTTCTTCCTGTACATTATCGTAAATTACAGTCAGGAAATTGCCCCTTCCTGCTATTAAGAGTTAGAAACCGTTGCTATTGTTAACATTCGTAGCAAATCTAACAACTCAATAAATTTACTCCTCCCACATTAATTAGCCCTTTCGTGTTATACTGTCCCACAGTAATTTACAGTGGTGGGCTGCAGTTTTGTGAAATACAAATAAAACAATTCCTTTCACTTCGAAGGATTTAGGATGTATTTCTGAAGCATAGATTATATTTAGTTATAATTTTAGTTTCGCTTGGACTATTTCACAGTTTTCACAAAGTACATTAAAGTAACATTTTGGATTTGTAACATAAATATTACTTATCATACAACTGATCCATTACGCAGTTGAACATGACAATAGCACGCAGTTTATTCTGCCATTAACATAAAATACTATTACAAAATTTGGTGAAATTTTCAGCATAGATCTATAATACGTATATTTCTGCCTAAACCGATCATCTGCAGGCAGTACTGAAGTTACATATGAACCAATTTTAGTATTAACGCCACTTGGTGCTAGTGGTTGTATAAATAGTGCGTTATTGTGTTATTGGAAGAGAATAATAGATCAGTTGTTAATAAGAACCACAACAGGATGTTTAATTACATATTCCACATCATAATGTTCTTCTGTTGACATTGCACCATTATTTAAGTAGGGGAGAGGGGAGGCTGAATATGACTGCAGAACCTACCAGAGACTGAACGACAAGTGTATAATTAAAATAAATTAATCAGTACTGAACAATATACCGACTGAAAGAATCTTTAGAAATCATTATCTGTCTTCGATTGTTTCAGTTACACTCTTTAAAGTTTTCATGGCAGTCGATTACGAAAACAGAGAGATAAATTTAATACATCCGCCATTTTTCAGCTTAATTCTCTTCCAGTTTCAAATTCGAAAAGAAGATCAATTCTTTAAATTTTATATCTTTCAATTAAATTTCCCACGAAACTAAATTGCAATGTTTAGAATCATCGTATGTTATTTTACTTCGCATGCAGGTGTATATTCTTCTGTTAAACACAAATTAAAATATGGTTTGGGACTCGCATCTCTGTATGTTGTTTTGATATGGCCATGTTCAGCTGGCTGACACTGTCGAACATAACCTGTTTTCTGTCGAGAAAGATGAATAGTCTCAAATTGAACAGAAAGAGATTAAGCTGAAAATCCTGTGGAAGGAAAGCGATAGAAACTTTGTGCACAAGGAAATCAAAGCACAAGTAAACTCAGTAAATCGTGAATGTCAGTCTTTCCGTCCAAAAGCCAGCGTCTTTTAGTTCGATACCCTACTAATGGAATTAAATTAAGTTCGTTACTGAATATTACAATCGAAAATTTAATTTTAGTTTTTGCTCGTTAACAACGACATTTATTTTGAAGAACGTAACATGCTTCTCTTATTTATCTTTTAGTCTACGACAATTAAACTTTTCCAAATACAATTTGTGTAACGAAACTAAAGACTATAGCAATACTTCTTAAAACATTATTTAACATTACGGCCTTTTGATACCCATTCCCTGCTGTGTTAAATTCAGTATTACTAGTATTTCTTCCCGATAAAATTAACATAATGATATTCTCAAGGAAAGTAATCCAAACTCACGCGATAATTGTAATATTTCCACATATTCTATTTTCTTTATTTTCATGAAATACATAACCATTGGAAAATATAACAGTCATCTTCTAAGGGACAGCTTTTTAAATTAGCATATAAAAATGACTAGTTTTAATTCATCAAACTTTTTCACTTCTTTCATAAGTCAATGGAACTTAAAAGCTTTACTGTTTTAAATTTAATTCAATGGAATCAAAAGCATATACTAAAATCTCTAACTAAAATAAATGTGTCTTAAATATTAAGCTGAAAAGTGTTTAAAAGTTTTTAACGATAGCTATTCACATGTTAAAGAACGAAAACTATCATCGGCTTAAAATTACAGTATGCACAAACTCAAAATTTGTTATATGTGGCTCTGTGTTACGATGGTAAGTTCTGAAATTACAAATGACATTTATGGTTTGGTGTGTTTACTGGAAAAAGACAATTTCGCATTCTGACATAACCAATTACACTTTATCCCTTTAGAGTGCACCCAAGATGCCTTTAATCTTACACCTGGAAAGAGATATCAGAGTAAGTGGCGAAATGTCACCCTAGTGCAGCTCTGAACTGAAAGTGCAGTTCCGCTGTGTAGTTTGAGAATGTTCATAAATATGTTAGTAAAATATTTTCCAATTTGGTTCATACTTGGAAGGTTCCGACTTCAAATCTCATCACGGAGACAGGTTGTCATAATTATTTCCCATACTTCAAAGTCTTTCCAGACAAATGCCGGGACATCACCTTGCTGCCTCCATCATTACGAGATCGCCCTGATGACGGAGGCTGCAAAGACCTCTGAAATGTTGGTAAACATGTACCAGACTACACAGCGCTACAACCCAGAAGACAGCCATATATATATATTTGTTTTTGGATTGCGTTTTGAATGGTACACTCAGTAAAATCGGCTTGAAACATAATATATGTGTTGCATAAAAAATACTAAATTTTTGTTTTTAACTGTTGCAGTGTTTCTGAACCACAATGGCGTATAGACTCTGTTGTTTGAATTAGAAGGAGGATAATTTTTATTTCTGAGGTTAGTTTAAGGTGTAACTGTGCCACAGAATTGAAGGGTCACTGCTGTAGTGTCTATACATTCCGCTCTGTCATTCGTCAAAGAACACTTTCTTACTTTTGAGTCCATTTAGAGTTTTCTGTGTTTTATTTTATCGTTCGATTCTTGTAAACCTGACAGAGGTGTTGACAGAATCGTGTTTACTCGACACAATTTAACCCTAGAATGAAGAGTTCGGTTGGGGTAGGCAGAGACGGAAACGGATGAAACGACGTTCAAATATATTACATGACCATTTGCAAACACATTCCAATTGTTCGCAATACCTGTCGAGGTACTTGTGGGAGTATTCTGGTAGTTGTTACTGTTACTTACAAATATGTGATGTAAAATCGTGAGAACACCAACAAAATAATTACTTCTTTAAATGAGAGACAAAATGGCTTACGTTATAACTGAGCAGTTTGAGGAAAATACAATGGGAACATAACAGAAATTATCGGGAAATTTCTGACAATGTGTATTTTTTTATTTCACGAAAGGACTATCAAATTTACTTGGAGATTTACAATTGACAAACTCTTCAAAAATTAATGATCTTTTGAATCTACTTTCACATGAATTAAGTACAGAAATACATGTTCGAATTCGAAATCATTTGGAAAATTCTAGAAAACCTTCAGACATTGTTTCTTTGGGATAAAAACAATTGGAAATCGGCACAGCTTTCGACATTCGCCTTAAACTTTTTATTTTCTGTTTTCATAGACTTTTAAAACTGTCACTGTTACACTGTCCATGCTCAAAAAATGTATCAGGAAAATTCGTCGTTTACAAACTGTGCCAGTCCAGGTTCGTGGTTCGATTCCCGAACGGACTAAACCTTGCGATGAGGGGTAAACTAGGCTTTGGCATATTAATCTGGTTTATGTAAACGAAGGAGGTGTGATTAGAAGATATTTGGTACGCCTTACTTCATCTAAATGTAAGTTATTTTATTAATTTTGGCATTTCTAAATGTATTAAATTGGAAGCAAGTGGCGACAAGTAGCTTGAAAGTCTCTCCTCACAACATTCCGTCCAGCGGAAACGTGACTTTAACAAAGCTTTCTCACTCGTAAAAGTTATTTACGAGGCGAAAACTTAAACCCTTCCAGATGTGGAATGACGGTTGCAATGCAACCGTCGTCTGACTGCGACTGGAACCAATGAAATTCGAATTTGGCTTTTCGGCGCGTTTCCGACGTCATGGGGTGACTTTTGGGGGGACGAAACGGATCACCGTATTAATTTCAAAATGTAAGAACAGTTACGAGTTGGGGGGGTATTTATAGCGGAATTGTGTTGCTGTGCGCTCTCAGAACTTTTGGTTCTTCAAGTCGAGCAGACAGGTTCTGCTTGTGCCTTCAAATTTCAAGTACAAATACAACAGCCGAATCATCGCGCTGCCTTCCGATCAGAGTAATTGGCTGTACAACAGTGTGTCTCGAGGCACAATGAAAGGGGACATCTCCAAGGTAACTTCTGTGCGGTCTTCAGTTGTTCAACCCCAGAGACTTCCCGTCCTTGGCGCAAATGCCGCTCCAACCATCGCAGTCCCCTTATATTCCCTGAGATTCGGAGACTCACGCTCTCCGACAAAACCTGCACCAAATATCCCTTTATGTCCTTCCGCATACCCAAATTTACATCTCGAGCTGTAACCGCACGCAAACCGGGCACGCTACTGGGTTTGATCCTGTGGCGACCAAAGTAAGAAGACGAGTCGTGTGCTTAAGGGCGGTTGCAAAACTCGTTAACTCTTTTCTTTTTGGAAAAGTAACATTACGTTCCTAATAAAACAAAGACTATAATTAACTTATAGAGGAATCGGTACAACAATATACTATGGTGATTTCACAGCCACTTAATGCATTGTCCAATACGTAATTCATTGTAATTTATGACTAATGAACACAATTAGAGCTGCAAAGAGCCGGACTTAGAGCGTACGAATAATAAGGATTCAATTAATTTGAAATAAATTACATTAATATTTGTGGGTTCATAATGCAAAACTTTTTGTATGTTATAACATGTAAATTAGAAATCAATATTATCTGCATTGCTGAAATTATAGAATTGAAAAGACATTAATAGAATAATAAAATTAAAAGAAAAGATATAATTTTGGTACAGTACAAATAGTTTATTGTCTGATTATAAAGATATTTTATTTCCTCTTCAATTTCATGCGCTTGATGTACATGCAGAAATTTTACATGAGTGCCCATCAGATCACTTAGCGTGTATATACATAAGAAATATTGTTGTATGGCTTGGTATATAATGACACATTAGGAGATTTATGTCTAGATAGCGAAGGTTTCATTCAGAAGTCCGTGTCTAGTGTCTACTGACAACATATTTCGAAACTGGAAAACCTGTCTGAATTTTTTATATGCAGTTTGTCGTTGGTTCTCTTGCTAAAAGTCAATATTATATGGAAATAAAAAAACCCGGTGTTTTCGCGGCAGTTGATACATAGGCATACATTCAGTGTAATGAGATTTTGTATGGAAAAAACTTCGTCGATACAAAATAAAAATCCAACGTTTCTGAATGTCGAAAATATGTAACTAATAATCTACACCTACTCTACTGATTTCTAAAGAAAACTTCACCTTGATCGCGGTTAGTTTACATGGAAACACTTGGTATCCTAATAAAAAAATTTAATTGCACATATTTTAACAAAGTTAAATAAATAAAAACTGCAAACATGACGAAATTCATATACACATCAGTTTCTTAATAAGACACGACTACGTTACATTTAATGACACAGTAAATGAAATAACCCAGAGAAAATATTTCTTCTTGGATAATTTTCTACTTGATATTACGAATGAGTTGGGTTGCTACGAAAGCAGAAGGTCTGTAGCATAGTCAAATGTCTTAACTGTGGAGCGCTGTGTTTTTATTGAGATATTAAAATCCAAATTGTTAAAACCCGAGAGTGCCTTTTTGAGAACCCCATACAGTACAATTGAATTGGATACCAACACCACAGCATGCAGTCTGCCTCAGTATTACAAACTATATGCGGAAACGGCAGGAATATAAAGCGTGAATACCGCTGTTAACATCAATTTGCAATTTAAATTACTCACAATTTTCTGTGGCTGTTAAAAAAAATCCTTCGTCATCTAGAGCCAACGATTTGTATCGTGCATGTAATTTAAATATGGGATGAGATGCGTGTGGAATCTAATGGCTGCCCGTGTTTTTATTATTAAAACTATCGCACATCAAACACAGTCGTTATAATCCTGAAAGGATATAAGATAAAGTTTCACTGCTTTAAAACAAAACAAAGGCGGCTACGGACAATCTAATTTTTCATGTAACAAAATTTTTTATACAATACCATCACACTAGTTTAGGTTTTTAGCTATTATTCTACTACAGAACTTAATTTGATTTTCCGACATGACGCCGTATGATACTGAAAACCTGATGAGATTCCATTACTGCTTCAGCTCTTGGTTTCCGTGTGCTATTTCCTTCGCTTGGTTACGAAAATACTCGTTTGTTACTTAGTTTTTGGTACTTTACTTGGCATACATTTAGGTTAGTAATATATTTTAATTTAACATTGCTACACTGGGTTTTTTTAAATAATGAGAGGGTCTACTATGTTTTCATACATTAAAACACATTATAAATTCGTGTGCTTGTTGATAAAACAATTTTCATGCATTCATCCTTCTGTTCTACAAGTTAAAGTTATTTTATTTTTCTGTTTAAAATTGTTAATTTGGCCACGAACGTATTCATTCTACAAGTGGAATAACAGTGTTTTAAACTGACTGTTTGCATATTGACTAGCTCTCTAGTATATTATATTCATGAAGTAATCGGCAATTATTTAGCTACTCAAGAAATATATTCTGACTTAGAACAAGAATATTCGTCACTTCACTGCAGAAGTTTGTTTGTTGTTCTGTACAATCAAGATAAATTCTCTCCACCTATGAACATATCTTCCCGTGTAATGTCTCTGTTCCCTATGCTATGTCTTATCATTAGAAATTAAATATTTTATTTTATATTTATTTTTGTTTATTACTGTAAGTGTCTTCGTTATGAAACACTCTTATTTCCTCTGTTAGTTATCGGTCAAGACAAAATCACTCATCTCCCAGATGTTGGAGGCAAAAATGTCCTCTGAGGTGTCGGTAAACTTCTACCAAACAACACGGCCTACAATCCAAAATAAGTCTTCTTCGATCTCATCGTCGTGAGAACCTCAAACCCTACTAAGGCAAAATACTTTCAGTACTGTTTAAGACGTGGGGGCTCTTCATTTATTCCTCAGTGACATTCAAAATAAGCTATGAATTCATTATTTTTTATTTAGTTTTAATTTGAGACAGTTTGAGAAGGCAAACAAAATTTTGGTAAAATGAGACTGCAGAATTTCACGAAGGGCTTTGACTGTAACTCATATATTGACTATTGAGTAAAGAATAGCATTTTAAACATCTGTGGATTTCTAAATATCATTTCTAAATATCTCTCCGCATAATCGGATGCCACTATAGGCTCTCCTGTTTCTGTCAGCAATTTATAAACTTCTCAAAATCTCGTCAGGATTAACAAATCAAAATGAAAGAGAGGGGCGTAGAGTGTAGAACGCTCGAGAGGGGTGATTGATATTTTGATAAGTCGCCCACAGATTCACGTGAAATGCAAGCAGAGAGATGTTATATCTACATATAAATTAATATTATTTCGTGTATTACTTATCTCATCGAAACACTTTATAATTTCGGCTTTTTAACATTATTCTGTTATTATGTCATAATCAGTTTAATACTTTTCTCCGTACCCTGATTCGAATAGACTCATCATGACGAGAGGAATTAAACCCAAGTTAATTTCCATTCAATATTATATTTCGTGGCAAGTTTCGCATGGCGAAGGAAGTAGTATCCGAAGTGGCAACGTGCTTGAAATAACAACACTTTAATTACGAACTTGGTATGAGTCCTAATTATCCTGTAGCTCTACTAAGGACAGAGCTGGTACGAGCTGGGTTGCCAAGAAACAGATCGTCGTTATCCTAACAGTTTCTTGCTTGCGGGCGCATTCCATAACAAACTGTAATGAGCACGTTAGCTCCACCTTATCAGTCCTTTGACTGCCCGTACGTCTTCAGCTGCTGCTACGAACATGCCAGACGTGATAATTTCTCAAGGACGTCGAATATATTCACTACTAGGATAATTAGGAGTATTTTAATAAAACTATCAGCTTATTTTTAAATACATAACCAATTTTATTGTCAACTTTGTATGAATACTCAACAACGAAATAAAATTATTAAAAGATATCTGTAAATTATATATTATATTTACATGGTTTATTTCCACATATTTTCTGGTACTTAAAAATTGGAAGAGGAACATATGAGATAGTGATTATTAAAATATGTCAACGTTGCAACTACAGTAGCTACTACATGATAAACAAGCACAAGAATACTATACGAGGTGCGATCGGAAAGTTTCAAGACTGTGTCAATAGAGGGCTAACCGGATGTAGTACGAGCTTCTGCCGCTCGGGGGTGCGGCCTACATTCATAATGAATCAGTGTGCCAGCCGGCATCATAGAATTAGCATTTGTTTCTTAGTTACGGGCATTTTGGTAGTGCATTGGAGTTCGCAATGGGTCGTGCACAAACTTTTGTGTGGCATTAACGTTTTAAAAATGGCCGAATCTCTGTCGATGATGACGAGCGTTCTGGCCGACCATCTTCGAGCACAACGCCCGAAAATGTTACGAAGATCGACGTCGTACCATCAACGACTTGTGCGACATTGTTGGGCTAGGCTATGGGACCTGTCAGCTGATTCTAAGGGAAGAACTCCACATGCGACGCATCATGACAACGCGCCAGCGCACACCGCCCTCAAAGTTCGGCAGTTTTTGGCCTCAAACACCATGGCCGTCATCCCGCACCCTCCTTAGCTCCGTGTGACTTCTTCCTCTTCCCAAAGATGAAAATTCAGCTAAAGGGAAGGAGATTTGAGACGAACGAAGAGATTCAGGCAGAATCGCAGATGGTGCTTAACAGGCTGACAAAGAAAGATTTCCAGGGATGCTTCCAGGCTTGGCAGCGGCGCTGGGATCGTTGTGTTCACTCCCAGGGGAACTACTTCGAGGGTGATTGATGAATTTAATACCTGAGATAAGTGTACGGGTTTTTGTACGCGCAGTCCTGAAACTTTCCGATCGCACCTCGTATAGAAATTCGCGGAGTCTGTGTCGACCTATAACAGTTGTTATTGCAAATCGTTGAAACAGAAGCATGAGGGTGGATTATTTTTGAAACACGTACTTTTGAAATGACTTATTTGGAGTTATTTTTGTTTAAGTGGCCTTAATGTTCATTTACTGTAGAGAGATGTACCATGTAACATATTCATACAGTATTTTCAGCCTAAATTCGTTAAAAACAGACAGTATCGAAATTTATTTCAAATACAAATCTTCTTCCTCTTGAAGTGCCTATCCGTTCCGGATGTTAGCGATCAGCATAGCAATTTGAGATTTACTGGTTGCTACTTGAAACAGCCCTCCAGTGGACATCGAGAACCAAGTTTTTAGGTTCTGAAGCCAGGAGATTCTTGGCCTGCCAGGTCCCCTCCGAATATAATTAATATATTTCAATATTACGTACTTTGCATGTCACGTATCTTAGTTCTGACCTGTGTTTAAACTTTAAGTAAAGTCTGTAGTCGTAATTCTGATCAGTGTAATGAAATGGACAAATATTTGCAAAGCGTCGAAATCACAGTACGCCGGAAGTGTCTGCGGAAAAATTGGCCGAGACGAGAATTTTCTTTTGGTTGGATGAAATTCTTTGAACAAGACTTAGTTCAGATTCTCACTGAGCAGTGTCGTCTAAATCTGTTAAGCTGTTAAACAGATGGAACATGCGGGCGGATATACGTGACGTACGTTTAAAATAACAGTGAGCTTAAACCGAGGGACAAATGAGCTGTTCGTCAGAATTTATCTCCCTATCACAAGTCTGCCATATTACTGCTGACCTAACACAAGGTGGCTTGTAATAGTCAGTAAGTGGCATGAAAAAAAAAATAGACAACCAAATATGATTTGAGGTTTTCACGGCGATGAGTCCGAAGAGGGCTGTCTTCTGGGTTGTTGCGCAGTGTAGTCTCGTAGAAGTTTACAGACATTTCAGAGGTAATTGGTGCCTTGCTACGCTTATGTTTCTGAATTGCGTGCAATCTATTTTTACGATCATGTGAACGATTTTGATTGTACCGCTTTCGTAGTGTATGAATGAAATAGTATTCTTTATATTTCATCTAGGAGCATTTCGAACTCATAAATTGTAAAAAAACACATCTAAGTGCTAAGTATTCCTTAATGATCTTAAAACTTTGCATACCGTGTAGTGTACTAGAATATAAATAAGTAAACAAACAACTATTGACACTATAGAAAATACACTATTGACACACGCATTTCAACCTCATCATCAGTGGCATCAGGGAAATCAATTCATTTAATTAATTGCCTCAAACCTGATTTAGAAAATAAATAATAGCTGGTCTGCGGCGAGCTGTAGTTGCGTCGTCCGTACCTCTGAACTCCAGAACCGTGGGTGAGAGACTGTCAGTTGGAAATGCATGGGTATATATAAACTTGAAATCAGGGTTGGCCAACTACTGAAAAATTTTTACTTTCTCCTGTTTAATGCTAGGTCAAATAATACGTTAGAATCTTTGGTGTTTTGTTCGTTAATGATGGCTTTGTGTTTATTACTTTTGTATATATGGAATTTTTCTGAAATATCTAGAATTTTACCCTTTGGAGCTACTCTTAATATGTCCATGATATCATCTATGGGGCCGTATTCGTGTCCGTGTTCGAGGATGTGCTCGGCATATGTTGATTTGGTTATATTGAATCTGATGTCGTGGACGCGTTCTTTAAATCCAGTTTTAAAATCCCTACCGGTTTGGCCAATATAGACCTGCTCGCAGCTTCTGCATTTTAACTGGTATACACCACTATTATTGTATTTGTTATCTTGTTTTCTTGAACTGCATTTAAATTTTATGGTATTGTTAACTTTGTACGCTGCTTTTACGTTTGTGTTTTTGAATATTTTAGTGAGTGTTCTAATGCTATTAATATAAAATGTAAAGCTGGACCATACTTTATTAGTGGGTTGGGGTATATTGACATTGGGTTTAGGTGCATTTATTAGGTTATAGGACCTTGTGATATCATTAAATTTGTAACCATTGTTATATCCTATTTATTGGATGAGTTTGGTTTCTTTATCTAATTCTTCTTTGGAGAATGGTACCGTTAGAAAAATTCCATATATACAAAAGTAATAAACACAAAGCCATCATTAACGAACAAAACACCCAAGATTTTAACGTATTATTCGACCGGGCGTTAAACAGGAGAGAGTAAATTTTCAATAATATCCACCCTGATTTCAAGCTTTTATATATACCCACGCATTCCAACTAACAGTCTCTCACCCACTGTTCTGGAGGTTCGAAGAACGGACGACGAAACTTCAGCTCGCCGCAGACCAGCTACGGCCACCGCACCACCGGATAAATAGCTAAGTGCAGAGACTATTCCTATGAATAACAACATCTGGTGTAGTGTCGTTTAAAATACTTTCCATCAAATGTCCTATTCATTATATATTTCCTAAATCAAGTTTGAGCCATTTAATTAAATGAATTGATTTCCATAATGACACTGATAATGATCTCTTGAGGTTTAAACGCGTATGGCAATAGTGACTTTTTTACAGTGTGAATAGTTGTTTGTTTGCATAATTATACTCCGTAATGAATTACACCTTTCCTATCTTGTTTTGATCATATAAGCTAACAATATATTATGTTTTGATCTTTTATTTTGTGTCTGGGTATTATATGACAGTTGCTTTCATGGTGGTTAATTTTCGATTATTAACAAAAAAGTATTCGTTGTACGTCGATTCTCGATAAAATTGTATTGAATTGTCCGTGTTCTATGGAGAAATATAAATCATTAAACTACGGTAAACGGAAGTTTCTATTGACGTCTGATATGAGTGTGACTATAGGCCCCTTTGATAAAGAATTTAGCACACAGGAATTAAGGGAAAATATTTTGTAGATACTTCAAGTAATTGGAAAACGTGTGTGAAGGATGAGACCTAAAGAAGATTCTATTGAAAAACTGACTAGAGGTAAACTACAGGTACCACGTAGAATTCCATCGTTAAAATAATTAGTTCTTACGATATTTGATGACGCTCTTTCATTTGACTGTACTATATACAAACTGAAATGGAAAAATGAGCTTGATTGGTCGCTTGATATTGATTTTTAAGGACATTAACTTGAAGAGACTAACGTAAACAATAAAAGTTTCCTCTATGCAGCGGGTAACCAAGTCGAGGTACGAACAGAGTTCCGTTTGAAAACATAACATGAACTTTACTCACCCAGAAAGTACACATTGAGTAGGCCTGTGTTTTGTTGCCAGTAACAATGCCGCTGACAATTTCGCAAGAACGTGATAACGTTGGTGTTACGGGATTCAAGACATTACGGTCTGATGTGGTTTATTACTGCAGTGACAGGTGGCGCAGTGAACAAGGAGTTGAAGTTACTAGCATTCCGGAACGAAATACGTTCACAGTCAACTGGACAATAACAGCAGAAGAAACTAGGGGAAGATTTTTATGTAAATAATAAGATAAAAATAAAATTAATGAGAAAATATTACATATGCTTATATGTGCTTGTTTTATGAGCATGTAAAGTAAAGCAAAGCCACTCTGTTACATGCCAACTTTGTCACTTAATGGGAGAGGAGGTATAACTCCTACGCATTCTCATCCTCGGCACTAGGAGAGTGTGAGTGGTCAGAAGCACACGCTGGCCGAGCTTTACCCCGGGATGGGACTCCGAATCCCATTAGACAGGAGCCTGGGTGAGCCCCAGAACAGGTCTAGACGCAGACGATGTGATTACCCTGTGGACGAGGACGAATATGGTTGTATAAACGTTGGTGTTTTCGCCTTTCAACCACCTGACAAGGCTGGTATCCCAAGAAGAATCCATTATAGAAGAAAATAACTTACTTCTAACGGGGACCGATCTCCGATCATCCAGCTCGTAGCCAGTCACTATAGTGACTAATGTAGCCGGTTCTCGCATGTTTTATTCATCACTGACAAAGTTCATCATCAATGTCGCTTGATGGCAGAATGATGTGTTTAACAGTTGCCGATACTATCAGGCAGCTTTTAGAAACCTTTCTGAAAGATATAGAATATTAAAGTAATGAGGGAAATGGTGATAGGGGAGGGGGCAGGAAAGGAAGAAAAAAAGATGTGACTCACTGTTGAATTGGAAGACGCCTTTAAAAAGACGTGAAAACACAAAGACCTTTCAATTTTGTTTAAATCCAGCAAACTTGTTTTAAATAGCATTACGATATAATTTTAATCCAGAGGATGCGTTATTAATACAAACTCTTGTAACTGTGCGATGTGACATTTCTGTGTGCCACGTAAAAGAACACAGCACGGGATTACGAAACGACGTATAAAACTGCGTAAAATAATAATTGACGTAGACTATCAGTCTAAATGAACAGTAATTTTGTAATGCGATATAATGAAACAGGCTACTAAAGCATCAGGCTTGAAATTTTTTAAGCGTTCCTGGTACCCGCAAATATGTAAAGTAAACAATTAGAATATAATGAAATGCACAATTTTGTCTTTCGTACAATAGAGTAGCTAACCCGAAATAAAGCGATATTATAATGCAAATGAGAGACAATATAATTTCCGGAATATTTTACCAATACAAACCAAAAAGGAAGAAAGCACAAAACGAATGCCCTATAAAGAGCTGAAAATATAAAACCTGATTGCAAAGTGTGATGTGAGAGAACCGTAAAAATAGTAATACATGAAAAATATTAATACGGATTTGTCTGAATTCCATATCTGTGTCAGTGTTTTCGATATAACATTATGGACGGAAAAGTTAGAAAGATACACCATTAATCGAATTCTTTCTCTGACAAGTCTCACGCCGAAGACAGTTTAATAATACGAGGGCAATGGTAGCAGTCAACTGTGTTGTTTCCTGGAAGTTAACAATATCACCTCTTGTCACAATGATCGGAGCATAGATTTTTAGGTGTACTTTATGCTCTGTTGTGGGCGAACACCTCGTGGGCTCGTCCATGCCAGTCTCATGCCTTTTTCCTACAGTAGTAAGCAACCTGCATGAGCAGGTATATTGTTTTGCAACAATGAAAACGGAGATCCATTGTTGAAGTTCATGTTCGCGCAGAATGAGAGAAGAGGTTATTGTTTCAACTCATTGTTTTTAAATGTGGTTTTCGACGTAATAGCTGAACTAGTGATCAGATTCTTTGTATTCGTGAAATACAAGAGAAAAAATGCGAGTACAATGAGACAGTACATCAGCTATTCATGGACTTCAAGAAAGCGTATGATTCAATTGAAATAGAAGTATTGTACAATAATCTGATTGAGTGTGGTGTACCCATGTAACTAGTCGGGCTTACTAGAATGTATTTGAATGAAACCTATAGTACAGTTCGTATAGATAAACATTTGTCTTACACGTTTCCTATTCAAAATGGTCTAAAACACGGCCTTACAACCTTGCTGTACAATATGCAATTAGGAAGATCCAAAGAAACCAAGTGGAACGGGCGATAAATGGAACTCAATAGCTTTGGTCTATGCTGATAAAGAAAAACCTATTTGGGAATAACATCAATATCACAGAGAAGAACACAGAGGTTCTTGTTGATACCAGTTAGGAGCTTAATCTGGAAGTAAACGCAGGGAAAATTAAGTGTATGTTAACATCTCATCACTAGAATACAGGGAAGAATCCTAACAAGCTAAGAGATCTTTTAAAACGTGGAAAAGTTCAGATATTTAGGAGCGACAAAAACAGATCAAAATTTTGATTCATAAAGAAATTAAGAGCAGACTAAACATGAGTTATGCTTGCTGCCATCTTACAATTTCTTATCTTCTCGTCTGCTGTTTAAAACCTTGGGTTTAAAATTATAAATTTGCTTGTTGTTAAGTATGGGTGTGAAACTTGGTGTCTGGCGCTAATGGAGGAACGTGAGAAGAGGGTACTAAGAAGAATATTTGGACCTAAGAGGGATGAATTACTATAAGGCTGGAGAAAGTTTCATGATTAAGTTGTACTCCTCGCCAAATATAATGAGACTGATCAAGTAAAGGAGGCTGAAGTAGGAAGGAGAGAAGAGGATTGTATACAGGGATTCGGTGGGCAAACCAGATGGAAGGAGACTACTAGGAAGACCCAGACGTAGTTTTAAGTAAAGTTTGTCCCACTATACGCCACGTAGGCGCTTGGGGGGAGTGGAGGTATAGCTCCCCTCTTCCTTGACCTCGGCACTAGATGGGGGTGAGTGGTCAGCATCACGCCCCGGCCGGCTTTACCTCCGGGAAAGGACCCCGGTACCCATTGGATAGGAGGCTGGGTGGGCCCCAGAGCCGGTCTGGAGGCAGAGGCTAGAGGAAAAATCCTCTGCCCCCGTCGGGAATCGAACCCCGGTCGTCCAGCCCGTAGCTAGTCACTATACTGACTGAGCTATCCCGGCTCATCCCAGACGTAGTTGAGAGGATAATATTAAAATAGATATTAAAAAATATGATGGGGTTGTATGGACTAGATTCATCTGGCTCTGGTTAGGGACCAGTGTCGGACTCTTGTGAACACGGTTATGAACCTTCGGGTTCCAAAAAACGTTGGGAATATCTAGTGTGGCTGAGCGACTTTTGGCTTCTGAGGAGGTACTCAGCTCCGTGGAGTAAGTACACATTGTTTTTCAATAATGGTTAACGAGGCCATCATTGACAGAACAATACGAGGTCCAACGATGGCATCAGGTCACATCATTGTAACAAGGGCCTAAGACGCTCCAATGACATCTGATCACACAACGCAATAATGACTTAACAGAAGTGAAGTAACAAACACCTATGGAATGCCACTGTGTTTAGGGTTGCCAACTATCAGGGTTTTTGGCCAAACAGTTGAAATGTCGTGTCCGGTCGTAATACTCGAATCGGGAAATTGTCTTTAAATCTCTCTTCCGAGAAGGTTTTTTACAATAGGAATACCAGATCTGTCCTTTCTAAAGAAGAACGTTTTTGTTTCTAAAAATCCTCATTTCAAAATTTTTACAATCGCCAACGAACAATGACTAGCAAAAGCTTGTTGAATAAAAAACGAACTAGCCTGAGTTTCGATACTAATTTTCACAGCTGCAGGTGTACAAATGACTGCGTTTACTTTTATTTTATAGTCGTATTTTTGACTGTGAAATATGTTAGTGAAAGCGTACGACGTCATTCAGTAACGTAAAATGTATTAGCAAACTACGGGAAAATTTACGAAGTTCAACTGTTGGCAGGTATTTTGTGATAACCAGAACAAGCTAAGAACAAGAAGTGTCTTGTGCAGAATTAGTATTGACTTGTCATGGTTCAAAACACCGCCAGTTACTTGTCCCAAGACTAGAAATTCGGTGTTGTCCCGCTTTGTGTTTAGAGAATCTAAATTAGAATCCCATATCCACGGTGAGAGCACGAAAGCGAAAGCACTGGTTAAAATATATTGGCACCTCTCTCACTACAATTAGTTTGGAAACCAGTGGACTATTTCCTGTTGCCTACAATGTGTTAATTAAATGCAATTTAAAGTTGCATCTAGTGGCCATTAGATCTGGAGACGGGTACAATTTCAGCAATTTTGTACTTTTTCCAAAATTCAGACGAATCATCCAAGGCGATTTCTAATAAGCTTAAAGATTGTATCTCCAAATGCAGGTCTGTTGTGAAATATGTTAGCTGCGTATGGTGCAGACAGTTGCTCAGATAATTAACGGAACAATAAGTCAGTGTTAATAACTAGCTCTATTTGCCTAATAAAAGTACTGGTCACTATACTATGCACATATTACATAATGCTGCAAAACGTGGACTAAAATTACTGTTGTTTTATGTAGAAATGTTAACAATTAAAGTGTTTAATGAATTCTGATCCAGTGAAAAAGAAACTTGACGAGTTCAAAGATGTTTTATATTTGTGGAAAATTAATATTCACTTCTCCTTCTTCACGTTCCAACTCTATTCCTCAGCTTTTATATTGCTGTGGTCAGATTACTATACAAGTGGGCAGTAATAAAGTCTTATTTTATGAGCCAAGGTTTAGAAAATTTGAACAGAATTACAAGGACTTTCGTTGTTTATGAAAATGATTGTCTCACAGAACTATGCTTGTACTTTGTTCACAATGACATGAGTCTGTTTAATGTAGGAATTTAACAAGTGAAATGTAATTACATACAGATCACTAAAAAATATACTCAATATTCGATAATTAGAGAGGGAATTTTTCAACAGGCAGGAAAAGTATTTCTATATATTTAAGGTATTACAGCATTTATAGAAATTTTTTCCACAAAAACAAAAGACTTTCATCCAGCACGCTCAGCGACTGTCACTCGAATTCTAGGCTATCTTGATAGATATTATGATTTCGGTTAAGATTTGTTTTATAGAATCTGTGCCACAAAATATATTGACGAACTTGTCGATTAGAATGTCATATTATGGTTGCTGAATTTGTTGAATGTGGCAGTGGAGAGCGACCAGTTATTTTCGGAGATCAGTGATTTGAGGGAAGTTCTTCTCTTTATTAAAATAGAGCTTGAACCAAGTGTTATAGGACCAAGTGTTTCAAAGAACAAAAATTTATCAAAATTAAAATATTTTTAATAATTAGGTTAATTTTAAATCCATGCAAAGCGCCTTCTTTGCTGAAAACTGTTCAACATATTCTAGCCATAACACAATCAAAGGCCTTCGTGCAGGGAGTGTTTATTATTAAAAAAACATAAGGAGCAATTATAAATATATATATATATTGAGAAAACAAAAATTATATCGTTTACACGGAAAACCAACAGTATTTACTTTAATTACTTTGTAAGTGGTATTTTAATTTCCCGTACTGACTGTATAAAAGATCTTGGTGTACTATTAGACAGTAAACTTTACTTTCACTCTCATGTAAATTTTGTTTATTCTCAGGCACTTAGGACATTAGGGCTTATTCGATTTATTACATATAATTTTTCCTCTTTAGACAGTCTTGTTGTTTTGTATAATGCTTTAGTTAGGCCAAAGCTTGAGTATGCCTCTGTCGCTTGGAATAATCTTACACAAACTGATTCTAATAAATTAGAAAATATTCAAAGGAAATTTGCCAGTTTGTGCAATTACCGGTTTTTTCAGTTTAATACCTCAGGTAAATATGAGTTGATTTTAACTACGTTAAATTTTAGAACACTTTATTCCAGACGACGACATCTCGATGCTTTATTTCTTATTAATGTTTTTAAGGGCAAAATAAATTGCAATTCCATTATGGATACTGTTGGTATTCGTGTGCCGTCAAGGCAAATAAGAGAATTTTCTACGTTTTGCGTGTGCGGTGCGCTTAGACACAGTCCTTCAGCCAGGTGTGTCATTGCTGCTAATTATGTTTGTACATTCTTGGACATTTTTGGTATAATCAATGTTTCTTTTGATGACACTTATTCCATAAGGGACAATACCTAGAGTGGACCTTATTTGTTACTTTTGTACTTTAAATTTGCTTTTTATGTTATCTATTAAGTTTTTAATGTCTTTTTTTCTTCCTTTTTCTGTGTTGTCTTTGTATTTTGTTTGTTTGTTTGTGTTGCCCTGTAATTGGCTATAGCAGCTGTTGGTGAGTACATTAAATAAAGAATTTAATTATAGAATTGAAGTATTTAATTTGGCAAACACGTAAATAAATGAATTGAATTGAATATTGTACATTTATATAATTAGTTCATTTGTTTGTTTGTTTATCATTTTAATGTTTCACTTTTAGGCATATTATTTAGCTCATTTACTGTTCATTATTTTGCAATAAATTAATGAATTGATTTATTATCATTATTATATTCTACATTTATATATTTAGTTCATTATTTGTTTTGTATTGCTATGTTTACTTTTATTATTTTTTTGTATTGTTAGTGCTCGGCTGTTATTGGCCTTTTTGGCTGTTGCCAAGCACTCAAATAAATGAATTGAATTGAATATATTCTCTTCAATTTTAGCCATGTCATTTATGTTTATAAATTTTTATATTTTAGCCTCAATTCACAGAGTTGTGTCATGTGAACTAAACTTTTTTATCTATTCTCATTTAAGATTTACTGGAGCCCTCACGCACAGTGTGATTACAGAATTGGTCTTCAGCTTAAAAGAAAATGAAAGCTCTAGTGAAATTTTATATTTCAAATAACGTCTATAATTTTAATTGCTTTAAAATTACCAATGAATCTGATCCAAATGCTTTAGAGATGGAGAAAAATCTTCCCGGTTTCGAAATAAAAGAAGCAGCTAAAAATTCAAAATACCTTATACATATAACTCGGACGGAGGGAGGGGGGAAAGAAGTTTTATCCGGTTTTCGCTTAAGTAGAATTTGCCAGCCTTAAGTGCGTCCCTGAGAGCACATATTTCCAGTCTTGGTTTCTGGTGAAGACAGGGTATTTGTACAGAGTGTGAAAGCAAATAACTGCGAAGAAATATATATACATACATACATACACACTTACTCACATGCACAATTATGTTTACTGATCTAGGGAATAAATGACAAGGTCTGTAATCAAGTATGCAATACCTACAGAAAGCAAGGAAATAAAGAAAGCCAAAATCATATATTATGATTTTTTATAATATATAATAAATTTAAAATGACTCTCCACAGGTAGTAAGGCAGTCATGTATTTCCGTTAATCCATATACATATAATTAACCCTGCAAACCCTCACAATATCTCGCGGTAACCTTCAAATAATTAAACGTGGGTTTGCAAGGAGGAAGGTCATTGCTACCTTCTAGTCCTTATTATGAGGTAAATGGAAAAAAGTATTGTGTCTTAGATACATCCTACGAAAAACTCAGTTCTTGACATTCGATTCACGAATTTTGCTAAATCAGCTCGTATACACCGAGATGAATTTGACTCTTGTATGAGAGACAGAGGATTACTGGAAAAGAGGAAGAAAAGCGAGTGAATAAATAAAACACATCAAATACGTCTAGACACACACGTGCATGGTTGACAAACAAACTTCATTCGTTTTTACTTTGAGGAAATTCCCTTTTCCTAGACATATCTATCCTGACTTATTAGAGACTTCGGTGTTGTATTTTACTTGCAAAACCTTTCCTGTTATCTTCTATGGCGCAGCTGTGCTTAACTTTGTTTCTCTCAAGGTAGAAACGCAAGTTACACAACATTCGTGCGGGATCGTGATTGCAGTTCAGATTTTATTCAAGAGGCAGATCTACAATAATCGGAAAAGTCTCTACCTCATATTTTCTACATCTTTTAAATGGGTCGCTGTTTACGTCAAAGAGTGCGTGTTATTCATAAGTGATAACGTTCGGAGCATCGACGCTTGATAGAAAAATTTGAAGGTATGGGCTGCTTTCTTGTGGCTCAGTATAGGTTCAAATGGCGAACTTTTCTTAACGCGGCGATAAACTCTCGGTTTGGAAATATGGGGAGTATTTTAGCCGTATGTCTATCTGTCTCCTCACAGAACGGTGACACTTAAGAAATAACACAAGTTGCCAAATTTTTTGGATATTGCCTGTTTTGCTAAAGTGAATTATTCCAGTATTATTTCATACGAGTCAGGCGTATTCCAGCTTTAACACAATTATAGCATCAAGTAAAGGTATCACAATATCGGAAATTATAAATCATATGTAATATAGCGAATAATCTGTAGCGTCTATTATTACCACCACCTACACATCTCGTTATTTCCTACAACCTAGTGCATAATTAATGAGTTGGAATCATATAGTGCAGATACATTTTGAATCTTTACCCAGACAACAGCACAACTCTGTATATGGAAGAATGAAACATCGCAATTGCCACGTCTGCTCAAGGCAACACAGAAGAATTCGTATTAATTCTCTGAATTATTATGATTATAATTCGAATAAATTGGACATAAAATACAAAATGTTAATAGAAAATATTTGCAACCACCAGCTCCGTGTGTAATATATACGAAACAAAACTAACACGGTAAGAAAGAATGTTTATTTACACTGTTTCAACACACTCTTCATATGGAAATCAGTTATATAAATATTTACATTTTGGCGTATTTTGAGAAATAACAAGAATCCCGTTGTATGTTTTACGGGAAAATGGATTTTGAGAGGAACCGAGGTAATTATTTCTCATGAAATTCTCCGACTACTCTATTATGAAAAAAATTCGAAGCCTCTACCAACATACTTTATATTTTTTGTGACGTTATTGTTCAAAAAACGCATGTAGGAGGTGTATATGCGTGCATATACTGAATGTAAGAAACGATTTCATTATTGACTGAATAAGTAATTATTTTACATTATTAGCGACAGGAACACACATCTTGATGCATCCAATAATCAAACTATCGCCGAAATTAAAATATAAGCAAACAAACAAACTATTAACACTATAAATGACGGTAGTGCCAAACGCGTTTCAACCTCAAGAGATCATCATCAGTGTCAACAGTGAATTAATTCATACAATCATTATATGAATTAATTCCCTTTTGCCACTGATGATGATCTCTTGATGTTGAAACGCGTTTGGCAATAGTGTCTTTTTATAGTGTTAATAGTTTGTTTGTTTGCTTATTTTATATTCTAATACACTACACGATATGCAAAGTTTTAAGATTATCGCCGAGAGATTCTGCAAAACCAAGAAAGTAACGTTGTCTAAGTGTAGGCAACTGCAATTTGAACATATATTTATGTATAACCCCAACGTTTATCACTATTTGTTATTTATTTATAACGCATTCCAGTCCATAGGCTATCAAAAGTAACGCATTCAGATGTAATGATATTGCTCGTTGACCAAATGTTTTAATTTGTGTATAAAAATTTCCTCTTGGTGTTAAAGGTCACACAAATAAAAAAATATTATTTTATAAAATTTTGTTGGCTATGCACAATCATTGTATGTATTGTAAATATCGGACGGGATTGAATAAAAACTGTATTATGTAATGATAATGTAAATAAAAAACAGTTAGAATAATTCAATTCAATTCATTTATTAAAGTGCTTGACAACAGCCAAAAAGGCCAATAACAGCCAAGCACTAACAACAATACAGACATTACAATACAAAAGCAAACAAACAAACCACCACATAATATAGTGCTACTGAAATTTTACGAGGCTATTCGCCTTAGATCGAAACGACAACACTGTCTTTTATGTTCCTTAAATCTAAAATAACAGTATGACAGTTACACAAAATCAAATTCTTCTTTCATTTACATGGTAATAACGAATCATCGAAGTTAGACATTCGATTTATAATGTTACTTCATAAATAGTAGTATCTTGTATATTAGCAATTACAAATAGAGTACGATTGTATATAATATATTGTAGAAGATTTATATTAAAATGATAACTGTGACCTACAAAATAGTAACAGGTCTACTCAATAGTAAAGTTATCACTGTTGTCTTTAACATACTAAGTAGGAGTCTTTCATTTTTTCCCGCAGTCTTCTTTACAGAAACCAAAAATTATTATAGGTTCACCGAGTGGGCAATATTATTACAGTTTATTTAGATTAGGTTATTGCGGTACATATTCCAAAGTAAACAGTGTTATACTTCCAATTAATATAAATATCTTACTTCACTGTAGGTGGAATTTAACGCACCAAGGCGTAAAATAATTTGAGTTAAATTCTGAGGGATACAAAATGAATGCAGATTTCACTCAGCATATACATATCTGTGAATATTACAAATCCGGAGCTGTATCTGCTGTAACAGTTACAGTAGCGTTAGCAGCAAATTCTTTATACAAAAGGGCGTTTATTAATTCTTCTTAATTATCACGTAAACAGCAGATAATTATTTACGCAGAATGTGTCTTTTATTTACATTTTGACTACCCCAACTAGTTGTTCAGCGATAATACTTCCTTCTACAGGCTGGGTGGAAAGTAGGTAGGCATTAAATAATCGCTCGATATACATTGAAAATATAGAGGTTATAACCATTTCTCAATGCCTTCTTACTTCCCATCCGGCCTGCATATCCGGAGGTCTTGTCCTGCATGTACCACCTAATGATGCACTATGTGGTGGTAAAAAGGAACTCAGTAGACAAGACTACATAAATACATATTGATGGACTGAAATTACGAAGTATTACTATATTATAAATCTATATAACTGCACTGAAGATAACTCAATGCACAGAGCAAAAATTATTCTTTCCTGTATTTGGTTTAATATTGCTTTACAGAAATGTTTCCATTGTGTAATTTTTAGATCTTAGTGTCTTACAAAATACATTTTATTACATGAGCCGTTTTTTGTTACGTCTAGCTTTGAAAAGTTATGAAGCTCAATTTTGTATTCACTTAATACGTTTATAACTGAGAGATAAATTCAAAAATTAAAGTGACTCATTAATTTCTAAAGTCGACCCCAACGCCAAAGTTAATTGCAAATCGTAGAGTTCTTCATTACGTAAAACACGCCTATTAGTAAAAAACACTACCTCGCAATTACGCACTTAGTTATTCACTTTGTGCAAACAAAGCTTGCAGATCATAACCATTGTGATAAACATTGGCAGTGGCACGATATGCATTAACAAAACATCACTGATTTTGGATGACAGGTTAACGTGAACAAGCCTCATTAACTGAGAATCATCTTCCCATCTCCACAGAGATCCGTTTAATTACAGATATTGTCTTAGCGCAAGTCCGTTAATTTTTTAAGTTCCGTTGTTACCCGTCTTCTCACGAGCATAAGAACGGTGTTGTTATGTTCTGCTTCTCCTAAGCTTATTCCGTTTCACCGTGTTTAATCTACTACTTCAATAGATAAACACCCGCTTTTTATATTATTTATCAGTGACTAAAATTATAGCGAATTGATACAATTTTAAAAACGTAAAACAAATTAACTCAACTTACTAAAAACTACTAGATAATACAAGTGGAAAAAGAAGTTAATCTCTTTATCACTTAACATTGTTCTCTTTAACGTTGGATTCTTTGTTGTTCCACGTACATCTGCTCTCGGGTTGAGGTGTCAGTCTGTGGTAGGCGCAAAAACTGTCATATAGGATGACAAGTTACATTTCTGTTAACGTATGGCCGCGGATAATGAAAACACTTGGTATATGTCCGCGTGTTATCACAAGTGTGGCAAAATAAATCCATGAAAATGGACATCGAATTTACTTCATTCCGTTTTTTTTTGGTGATATTTACAGTAAATTATATTTAAGCGACAGAAAAGGAAAGAACACAGTAAAATCTCAATAATATATAAGCGTATTAATGTTAGCTTCTAAATCGCTTTTTAAAGCTGGCTTTCAATAATCGCAAAGCATAAAAACGATAAAGTACAAGATCTTCTTCAGCTCTCAATTTCATTCCAAACCTCTATACATGAAAGGGTAATGGATATATGGCGAAATATTTTTATGAAATGACAATTTAAATGAAAATTTATTCCCAATTCTGCTTCCATAATCAGGACAATCGCCCCGATTATGGAAGCTGCGAGTACCTTTGAAATGTCAGAAACGTCTACCAAACTACATGGCGTAACAATTCCGAATACAGTCATTTTTATGTTCGCCGCCATGAGAAACCGAAAACTGACGGAAAAATAGTTTTCGTGCAAACTGGAGAAACAACGCAATTATTTTTTGCTTCAAAATTCACATTTCTCCAGGATTCTTCATCTAATTAAATCAGGCACTTACTGTGGCCGGACATGTGATAAAAACTGGTTGAATCATTAACCTGTAACGGCGACTGATGGAAATACAAGGACTAAATCGTTGCACAGTATCGAAAATATATTGCAGGAAACAAAGATAAGACGAAGGTAGATGGTTGGCTGTGGATAAGATTGAATAGCGAAATTTGTTTCAGTTTTGTATAATCTTCGAATTCGCATACCTGAATACTTTATCGGTTAGGGTAAAAAATACATAAAATTGTGACCAGCCGAATATGTTGCAAGTCATGTATGTGTCACTTGATTTGATTCGTTTAATATGAAGTGATGTTTGGCTTGGTGTTTCATCAGAATTACAGCTTATGACTTCTTCTGCTCTGTAGAATTATTCTCTCTCTCTCTCACGGATTCATGCGCTATCGAACCTGTATCATTCGACAGCTGACGGTCGAAATTCCAGAGGTTGCATAATCGGATCAGAGCGCAGCAATGCGAGGGTTACAACGTCATGCAAAACTATAGACCTAAACACTATATAGAACAAGTTACACAGCGTCATATTTTATACGCAGGACATTTCATTTAACACAAGTCAAAAAATCCAGTTTCTCCTGAATAACTGAATTCAGCGTGGCATGGAGTTTGAATTTATTTTGACAAAAAAAGCAGATGCCCGTATACGTATGTCAACAATATGTGTTTGATTCTAGTTGGTGACGTACAGAAGCTCAAATATGAGAAAGCCTACTTATGCCTTGAAATGTTACACCAATATGCTGCCACAGGTTTATCTGATATAGGAATACGTAATATTTCAATAGTTGGCTGTACTTCCGACATAGGTGACATATTATTATAATTATTATTATTATATCCCATGTATTCACCACTTTATGGGGTATGTACTCCCATGTACCCGAGACAGACCTTGTCCCTAAGGTACATAGGGCAGCAGCTATTTCCGGGATACATATTGTTTTTAGCAAGTGCCAGCTAGTACAACACATGTGACACCAAACTACTTACTTCATTTCTTCTCTTGTCCAAGCCACTCTCGTTTTCCTTGATTGATTTTCTTGTGAGTCTTGGGCTTGTTGGCTGTGCGTGTCCATGGTTGGCCTGCGTTGAGTTGCCTCGTTGCTGTAACCAACCTCAGCCCTTGGAGTACCTAGGCGACCTGTACTCCAGATCTTTGTCTTTCCATTCTTCGGTAGTAGCTGCACGGGATTATTTATCGAGGTTTACTCCTCTAGATCCGCCGTGTTCTGTTATATAACAGGGTCACCTCTAGTTGGATGTGGCTCTTCACCACGCACGGACGGTCTTGAGCAAGGAGAGGCTCTTGGATGCCTAGCATCTGTATTGCGCTTCACTTACTCCTGGGTGGGTGAGGGCCAGTGTCCAGCATAGTCAGACTATGATGGTGAAAGGTACGACCTTTCCCCATTACCTCAACCCCTTATTATTATTATTATTATTATTATTGAATTATTATTATTACTGTTGTTGTTGTTGGACGTGTTTGGTATAAGCATTGTTTCTTTTGAGGTCACTTTCTCAATAAGAGAAATGATTTAGAGAGTGGCCTTGATTGGATCTAGCCTGGTTATTTGTTTTAATTTGTTTTGTTTTGTTTTGTTCCTTGTATTTTATTAGTGTTTTACATTTATACTAGCGTTTACCTAGGTAGATTATTTTTTCTTTTTTTTAAATTTCTATCTTTGTATTAGTGTTTGCCTGTCATAAGCTCTTTGCTGTTGGCAAACACTCAACAAAGGAATTGAACTATTATTATTATTATTATTTAATGAATTGAATTGAATTATTATTGTTGTTGTTGCAGTTGTTTTTAAGACTAAAATAAACTGTCATTTGATCATGATCATTACTGGTTCGTGCGCCTACAAGGCAAATAAGACAGTTTTCGATTTTAGCTTGAGCAGTGCATTAGGAAATGTTAATTCTGCTGGGAGCGCCAATGCTGCAAAGACGTGCAGATTTTTGAGCATATTTAGGAAACGTATCTTTTGAAGACAAGTTCTCTATACGGGGATGTGGTTACGTTGATTACTTTTCTTTAATATTCTTGTAATTTAATTTTGATTTATTGTGTTCTTTTAGTGTATTTTTATTCATGTCGTAAATTTGATTAATGTTGCCTAAAAGGCTATTTGCTGTAAGCAGACACAGTAATAATGAATGTAACTGAATCAGTATTGTACAAATCAGGTAATTTGAAAGTTAAAAAACCACCTCTACGCCAGTCTTCGGGTGGACAGATTTTCTTTGGTATTTCTTTTTAATATTGCATTTATGGCTTAATTAACGACTCTGTCTGTAGCTCAGGCTACACATCGTATCGAATTTTGTGGAAGGAAGCAGACCCGTCCCAAATAACATATATTTTTCATTATCTATATTTGAATAACATTCTACGCTGTATGCTTTCATGAACCAGGGTCAAACATTGTCCTTGGGGTTCATTATATAAGTTGAGGTTATTATTACACACTATTTTGCTTTACAAGACATTTTATTTTATACTTATGGACTTTTATTAAATTATTGAAAATATTTTACCACATGGAAAATTATGTTGAAATTAACGAAGTGCTCTATTAACATCTTCCTGAAGATATTGTGTTTCCGGAAAGGTTATAATTGTAATTCCACGCTGAAGTGTTCACAACATATGTCATATAAACTCTGTAAATTAACGTGGTGTGTTTTTAGTTCCACCAGTCGTATCGCTGAATATTTGTTCTTCATTATTCACGTTTCACTACTTTCTTGTCAGTTGATATAGAAACGTTAATTAGTGAGCTTTTCCCTTTACATCTCAGAGCGTAATGTCGTGTTTGTGCTAAGCATCTGAGGACTGTAATTGATTTTTCGACGGTATAGTAGTTTGATTACCTTGTCTTTAGAACTGTTATGTCGGTAACTACGTTTTGTGTTACTATTGCTTCAATGTACTGAGTTATTTTCAGAATCTCAGAATGCATTTACTCATTTATTATTATGGTACTTGTATTCTTACAAGGAAAATTTTACAAATTCAAATGCGAAGATTATAATCGTCATCAATCTACTGTTCTGTGTGATCCGAAGCTTTCACGGCGACTAATTATAATAAATTTTTCTCGGGATACCAGCCGTGTATGGTGGTCTAATGGAAAAACACAAACGTTTCGAGAACCATCTTCATGTTCGTCCTTAGGGTACGGAAGAATTTATTATAATTTGCTGTTTTTGTTAAGAAGCATAAAATGAGGTAGTTATCCACCAAATGACAGGTGCAAGAGTTTATATATGTAAATAATTGTATGTATTTGTTTGATATGAATTGTATCTATGTTCCTCGTTTTGTTAATGAAACAGAGCGCAGGAGGTTACTCAATAGTAATGACTCGCTGTCAGGTGACCAGTGTATTGTTATGGATGGAACTAAATTAAATATATTACACTGAACAAAAACTGTGGGAATACTTCGCCACAAAAACACGTGCTAAGATATAAAATGAATTTATGTTTCAGGTACCAAAATAATATACATTTTGGTCGTAACCAGATTCTTACCTTCCAAGCAAAGCGAACTCTGTGAAAGCAGAGGTGCAAATAGTTTAAGCAGTGAGAAAGACAGGGGAACACTAAAAAAACATCCCTGAAAATGGTGAAAAATATTTAATTTTTATCAAAAAGAATACACTCACAAACACAAACACACACTACTTCGAAAACAGAAGGATTTTAATACTTAGAGAATTCGAAAGTTTTATTAGATTACTTTTCAATTTTTGTAAAAGTAATTTAAATGACATAAACTATCAGTCCAAATGTTATAACAGGGTCACGCGTGCATTTATACAAATTAATTCTTATCACTTATATAATTTTCAGTGTCTTAGTTTTAACACTCTTCTTATCCCCTTCAAAAATACAGTTTATATCTGGGAAAAAATGGGGAATTTTCCTAAGTCGTATTTCTACTTGAAACTAAACGAAATTGTCCATATAATTTGTCTCTGTTGAATAAGGGCAGAGCCTAATTTATTAAATACGTCCGAGCTTATCTGAGTGATACTATAAGCGATTCAAATAATAATCAGTCTGTAATCGTCCACTCATAAAATAACAATTTTTAGTATATACTTAAGTAATGCATATACAGTGGATTTTATGTAAGCCTGGCGTTTTTACATACATATCTAGCCTGAATGTGTGGTTGCCTGGACCGGGTTCAAATCCGTGATAAGTACCGTCTTCAGTTGTTTTTGTGGTAACTCATTACTCTTAGGGGACCGCCTAAATATTGTTTTTAAATCGGCAAGGAAATCAGTTATAAATACTTTCAAACTACGCAAAAATTCTAGAATAACAACTTTCACATATTGGGATAGCTTATATTCTAAATTGATTAATACTTTGAGCTAAAGGAGAAGGGTTCCTACAGGCATTGATTTCACTCTTCACCACTAGCAATGACCAGATTGATTACGCAGTACATCCTCTTTGGGTAAACCTGGTGGAGCGTGAAACTGACTACTCACCTCCATCTAGTAGATTAACATGTCACGAAGATTTATCTCTTCTTCCCATGTTTGAAGGAATTCCAATGTAAATAATATCAGGGTTTGTCTACGTATATGTCGTTACAAAGGTAAACAAACTATTAAGACCTTTTCATATGATAATCTCTAATTAATATATTAATGGAGCAGAGTCCTTTCTGGCGATATTTTTATGATACCTCCATTAATACCATGAAGAAAATTAATAACAATGTAGATTCTTCAAGGCGTTAAAAATTGAGATGTTTGACTTCTGTGTTTTGATGCCGACTGGACTTGTAGATGTTACTAATGTTTCGGAGGGACGTATCACATTCATCTTTAGTGTACCATCTTCTACCTGAAGATGTATGTGATATTAACCGCCTACAGGAGCACACATGGTCTTAACCCATAAGACAATCCAAATTAAAAATATTTCATTCGCACTTTTGGTTTCCATTCATCTACTTATTGATCATAATATTTATGTTGTGTTTATCATAAATCTAATGTTCGCGCGACCCGCTGTACCAAAGAGATAAAGACAAAAGTGTTAAGTTATATGGTATCCCTGTTCTTGTTATAACTTCCAGCTTCCTTTCGGCGGTAACACAGGTGGTGTTTTCAGCAGAGGGCGAGTAATAGCCGTAATGGAGAAACAGGTTGCTTAGTAGCCTTTAGCCTCTTCGCTAATGAATAATTGTGTTCTAACACAGCAGCTGTTATACGCAAGTAATGATTATAATATTGCCTATGATTAATATAGGAAGCAAGGTCGTAGAATGGCGCAGAGCCCTGAATGTAGCTTACCGGTAGTACGCAGACCGTCGTGGTTCTTGTTTGAAGTCGAAATTAAATTATAGAAGTAATTAAGGGCAGAATAAATTAGGGAAGTATTTTTAGCATTCAGCTCAGAATGATTAATTTTCCCTTCTCCTTATATAAAAGCCTAAACACCACCATGAAGCTACCACTTGTTTTACACAGGTGTAAAACTTGGTCTGTCAACCTCTTTAATTGAAGAACATTGGTTCAGGGTGTTTGAAACCGAATTTCTGAGACGGTATTTGGGGAATTTAGTTAAAGAGCAGTAACACAAGAGTATGCAAAGTCAATAGGAGATTCATAATGTATACTTTTCACCATTTATTATTCAATGAATTCAAGATAGTAAAGATGAGAAAAACAAGTAAGACGCATGATGAGGCGAGAAATTAAGAAAATACGTGATTAGAAAATGATGGAAAGAGATGATTTGGAGTCAGTTGTAGATAGGAGAATAATATTAACACCGATATTAGAGAAATAGGTTGATTGTATGTGAACTGCATTCATATAGTAGTTAGAATTTTCAGGTTTCATAAAAAGGCGGGAATTGCTTGATTTTCTGGAAGATGTTTAGATTCTTATGATTATGTTAAACGGAGTGACATTGAGAGCCTTGTTTGAATCACAAAGATTAAGCTGTTATGAGAATCAATGCATTTACAGTAGAGTTTCTTTACCTACAGTTTTGGTAAAGATAGTCCAGTTTTGAAATTCATTCGGTATTCTCTTTCGCACTCTAATCCTTATTTTGATTATTTTATTTATTTAAAATGTATATTAACTGGATTACAGGAGGACATGTTTCACATTTTGTCTACAGAATTTACAATAAGGTTATATTAAATTGTAATTTAAAAAGTTTATGTTATAAAAGTATAATGACTAGATATGTTCGTCGGAACTGTAGGAACGGAATGTTATCTATACCACAGAAGTTGTAGCCCCTGATCATGTCCCGGTATTTGTTAAAAATAAACTGTACTGAGCCAATGAAGCTGTTAATTTTCACAATCAATATGAAATGTCTAATTTACACTTAGCATATTTACTTCTATATGTGTCTATTTTAATAATCACTGAAGTAAAAAAGACACTAGATTACATTCAACCTGAGAATGCAGGTAGTATTTTCTTCATAAACATTGGTATCCAGGCGTACATACAATTTCATATCGTAATGACACCTATAAGACTAACATCGACACATATTTAACACAAAGACACTGAATTGTTGAAGTGTAATATTTTCTTTACATTACTTGGCCTTAATATAGTGTGACAGCATCGTGATTCGGTGGGCTGTATTGCTATCACTTGAGAAACAATACGGATCAACAAAATGTAGCCCACTTTTCCCCTTGTTCAGTCAACCTCAGCACTTAATCTTTGAGGAAACTTGAAGGGACCAGTTTCTCTACAGTTTATCTGATCCGTTACTTTGATGTGTGGAACTGCCTACAACACTACTGTAGTTAGGTTTTGAACAGTGAGTATATATCTACAAGAACTCAACATTATTACCATCCAGTCACGCTTAAAAATACTTGTGTTTCAAAATGTCAAAGTGGAATGTGCATTTATACTCTTGTTACATCAAAGACAAACTGCAGAACTGCGTATTTACACACTAATAAATGTCACAGGGGAAGGAAGCAATAACGAGACATATTAATAAGTTTGTATGTCTCAGCTATTTTCAGAACACACACAGAGACACAGGGTTCAGTATATCTTCACCCGTAATAAATTATACTCACCAGAAATTTCCCCTCCAACTGAAATCGTTATGAACAGCTGTCGTAGACAACTAATTGCAACTGACCTGCTCAGTGGAGGGGTAAGCTACTACTATTGTCAACTTTTAGCAATTTACATGTCGTAACTATCGAAATAAAATAGACAGGTCACACAGTGATGAGTAAAAAACAACCGACGAATTTTATTTCGGGGTAAACATTTTCTGCGTCCCGACGATCAAACACGTTATTGTGTGGCTGCAAAGGCCCTCGCATCTACACCAGTTACAAATTTACTGTTTGACATATGTGAGAAAGTAAGGGGATAATAGGAGCGGTAGGGATTTCTACAGTTGTCGGCCATCGTTTATCACTCGCCACGAACAGAACGCATATGTACACATACACGTACATGCAATACATACACAAACATACAAATATGCACACATAAATGCATACCTACATGCAACAGCAAAAGTGTTCACAGAAGATCTGCATAACGTTATCAGCGTAATCTTAAGCTGCTTTCATTAATAAAGTCTTCTCGGGCGCTACGAGCCACACAGTCAACAGCCTTGAAAATGAGGACAGAGATGGTCCTCGGAACGTCGGCGATAGATCACCAACTAACACGGCTCATAGACCGTGAAGACTTTATTAGCCATGTTAAGAACTTTAGAGCTCGTGCGATTAAAGCCTAAGATACAGGTCAGAAGGTTATGAAATATATCCTGTGCAATATCGGACAACCATAACATATACGAAACAAAGGCGAGTATTATAAATATTTTTATCATTTCAAGAATATAGAAACAATTCTGTCGTATATCTTACCATAGAAGAGAGATCCATTTTGAGTACTTCTGCCTCTCTATAGGCAGAAGGGACGTTAGTGTGGGTGCGGTAGACATGTCACTGCACCAAACATTCGTTATCAGACCGCACGCCTTATTCTCTAGAGTGAAAACAAAGGCCTGCTTTTCATGTCACATAGATGGCCAAATAAAGCAATTGAGTTACTGCCTGCAAGGTGTTTAAAATGGAATGGAGATGCTGCAGGCACTAAACACTTTGTGGTTTAATCTGCACCGAATCCCAGACCCAAACCTCTCACGCATATGTGCAGCTGAAAGTAACTTCTAATGTCGCAGCTGGTCATGGATATAAATTATTCTCCAAGGAAATTCACATACTGTCATAGTTCATGGAACACGGTCTTCCTTCAGAACTTGTTCAAGAAATTTATGAAATTTTAACGTTCGTTACCGTGGTCATCGTCTAACCTGATTAAAATTAATTTAGTCCATAATCTTATATCCTATTTAAGAAATATTTTAATATAACCCTTCCAAATAATCCTATGCTTCCCTAGTGATCCCTTTTATTCAGGTTTTCCGACTACCATTTTGTGTGCACTTCTCAGCGTTCCCATGTCCAACTCTCCGTTAAATAATGCGGCCCATTTAGTCTTGGCGTTAGGTCCACATATTTGAATATGCCTTCTTAATTATAAACGTCATGACTGATTCACACTTGCACTTCATCAGTCGAACCTGAACTGTGAAGATGACATGTTGTTTGGAAGATCATTACCCTGATAACCAGCATAATTTTATATCTCTATAATCAAACGAATATTACAAAATCCAATATTTTAACTTGTGTTACTTACTCTTAACAAAACATTTCTGCACAACGTTGTCAGCATATTTCAATAAACTATTTTTAAATCTATAAGGAGATACTTAGCTGTAATAAAGTTTGCTGCATATCTAGGGACCGAGTATCACAGTTTACGTAATAAATCAGAAAATATTATAACAATCAACAATTTTGGTATTATTTAAAACTAGCTCTGGAATCACGGGTTGCAACGAAAGCCATGTTTGAATGGTTGATATTTCTGCTTCACATTCCGGAAGTCCCAGATTCAATCCCGCATCCAGATATCATTTTTTCGGTATTCTCAGTGACTTCCCTCGATCCTTGCAAACAAATCTTGAGTATGTAGTATTTTAAAGTATCATACACCTACTTCCTTGTATATCCTACCAACATGTCCACACGGTGTTACAATCAAACGGAACTGTCACCACTGTGACAACTTCAAATGTAAGTTAATCCACTGCTCGATAATAAAGAACTGTGATGCTAAAATAACATAATAAAATAGCAAAGAATACATTTTCCATTAGAATGAATTTAGTGTACTGATTTTAATATAGATTATATTAATTTTCGGATCATATTAATGTGCATAACAACACCGATAGATTTGAAAATCATTTTGTGAATTTGTAGAAGAATATCGTCTCCGCGATTGTGTTAGTATTAACTTTGATTAGTAAAATTAGTCCAATTCTGATATATGTGTTATTCTTAAAGTTTATTTCCGAATTATGATACCTACCACTGTAACTGTTACCATAATCCACGCAGAACTAGCATCTGTCAAATGAAGATAGAACGGACAATATATCAACAAGTGGCCTACGTTTTTGACTACTAGATGATGATAATGATTATAAGTGAATATATTTTGCAAGAATGAGTCTCGGCCACTAACATTAACTAATATGGTTCATTGGATGGAGGAAGTGTCAACAGATTATGAAAGGCAGCAAAAATATGTTAAATTCGGAAAGTCGTCTGGCCCTGATAACGACCGAAGACTTTCCTGTCATCGGTATTCCCTCCCTTTTGGTTGGGTTGTTGCCCGCCCTCCTTATCCCTTTGTATCACTTGTTTTCACACGATTCTGATCTTAACCATCTTTCCCCTTGTTCCAACAGGATCCTATATGTCAAACCGATTCTTCGCGCATGGCTTTCTGAACGTCCTGATGACACAGACAGCAAGCATCTCAGAAACGTTAATAATCTTTTGCCAAACTATTAGGCGCAACAGCCAAGAAGACAATCATCTTCAAGCAAAAATATGTGTTCTTGCCGCATGATGGTTTTGTATGAATTAAGAATCTCTCATTGTACAAAAAATAACTCGTACACGTTGAAGTGTCACAAATGACTTCGGTCTTGAAAGAATTTTTTTGACGTAAATACGTATATATTGGAGGGTCATTCGGCAAAAAAGGGGAACGAAAAAGGGAAACGAAAAAGTGTAACCTGGTTACCTAGGAAACGTCGTGTTTACCCGGCATTGTTGTTACCTAGGAAACGTCATCTGTTTACTTAGCATTGTTGTTACCTATAAAACATTTCATTACATTACCTTACCTTACATTACATTACCTAACCTTACCTTACCTTACCTTACCTTATATTACATTTCATTACATTACATTACTTTACATTACATTCAGCTACCACAGACCCATCTTAAGCGTAACTAATTCAAGTTGAATAAGCAATGTCTTAATCAAACTTTACTCAATTGTAAAGCATGTATAAAGGAAATAATTAGAATAAAGCCAATATATAAACTTCCTTTCCGTATAGACGTATTTACGTCAAATTCTCCGGAACCGTGGTTCCACTGTCAATTTTTGTACGGCCCAGTAGCAAGCTAATCTGTACACTGTAATGAAACTTCGTGTACCGCAAAAGATGGCGAATTTCTTGACTGGCTACTAGATTATCAAGAAACGCTTGCTTTATGTAGTTGGTTCTTACAGAAACATATGTTACATACTCAACGAGAAATGCACCACTTACCCTCACTTTATCCCATGGTTATAAAGGCTACCTGCAGTCATGTCATTTAAAGTGAGAAAAATACATATTCCGCGAGCATGCGAGGTATGTGTATTCACCTCCTGATAACATTTGATGCTGTGACAAATGGAACATCCGACACGCTCAAAGCACCTTACCCTTTAAGCCACTGCTCCACAATATGGAAAACCGACTTGCATCTTTTCACGTACCCAAGGGTTTCATATAACCTACATACTGCCAGCATTTATGTTAGCTAACAGTAATATCAGGTATGCTAACATGTTAGGCCATTAGATTTTATGTAGTTTCAAGTTTTATGTGTATAAATTTCAGAAAATTGCTTTTATGTTTCAGTGGTTCCGTCTGGAGCACCCGAATGGCAGTGAATAAAACATGAAATTCCCATAAAATGTTTCCTTTTCAAAACATAGATAGAAATAAAGCCAAGGTAAATTTCTAACGCGGAATAGCCTACACGCATATTATGTTACGACATTTTGCTCAGTCAGGATAATACGTTTAAAAGCACTGGATCCTCACCCTAGAATCTGAATCACGTTTATTCTCTACGGTCTCAATTTTTATCGTATTTTATTCACCACGTCTTATTTCCTTTCTAAATTTCGCCAAATGCAGTGTTCAGTGGCTACACTGTATGAGAGACGATTCGTGCACAGACCAATTTGTGATTAACGTAAACCAGTTTCGATTATAAATAATAACTCCACAAGCAGACAGAGGCGGACAGTGCAATTATTTAATGTAACGAATATACAAACAAGCAGAGTTTTTATTCAGAAGCTTATAATTTCTGAGTTATCCAACAAAATTCCCTTCCAAAACCAGGAGGTTCATTACCGTTCTCATACGATCCCACTATCGGTCCCCATCGCGAGGCTTATAAATCCAATGTCCACCTATGTTTTTAACATTCAGCTTAATTTTATCCTTTCATTTATGCGTAGGTTTTCCGAGTGGCATCTTCCAGCTTTACAACAAAAATTTAGTGCATATTTCATATCCATAATACGACTTCTGTGAACCGGGGCAGCTCAGTTAGAATAGCGACTGGTTAAGAACTGGACGATCGGAATTCGATCCCCGACGGAGACATACGATTTTTCCTCTAGCCTCTGCGTCCAGATCGGTTCTGGGGCCCACTCAGCCTCCTATCCAATGGGTACCGAGGTCCTGTCCCGGGGGTAAAGCACGGCCAAAATGTGATTTGCTGACCACTCACCCCATTCTAGTGCTGAGGTTAAGAATGATTAGAAGCTACACCACATCTCCCACCAAGCGTATAGTAGGACAGCTTTACGTTTTTAATTTTATAATGAAATTTATATGCCCAGTCCATGACAACTTTCTTGGCTTTATTATCCTAATATCTTGTGAAGAGTGAAAATTACAGACCTCCCCATTAAGCAGTTTTCTCCAGCCACTTGCCACTTGATCCCTTTTACGTCCATATGTTCTCCTGGACATATTGTTCTCAAAACACACTAATCTGTAGTATTCTGTCAATATGGCGTGCAAAATTACATACTCGCACAAAAACCCTCAAAATGAAACGTTAGAAAATTTTAATGTTTAAAAATGAAAAGTAAAAGCATGTTAATTTATAAAATGTGACCACTCTTTTCATTAAATACACTGTTTCAACCAGGGCTGTGGAGTCGGTACTAAAACCTCCGACTCCTTCATGAAAGCTCAATATGGGTAAACCTACTTAAATGGTAAATGGTACCATAACAGATTTCATTACCACCACGTGAATCATCAGGCTACTTTTTAGACTTATAACCTATATTTAAATATACGTTTAATGGTTATTGCAGAAATCGGTTGATTTGTAGACAGTTTGTATTCGTATGGTGCCAGAGTCAAAGTTACAAAGCATTTTTCCCGCAACATGAGGCTCAACGCGTCATTGAATCTCCCTAAGCGCGAGGCCTCCGTCGGCTTACAGTGTAGCAAAAGTGTTAAAATGGTATTTCCTTAAGATTTTATATCGGAGTCGGTGCATTTTTACAGACTCCGACTCCACAGCCCTGGTTTCAACTGCATTGTATATATAACTACCATCCTATGAAATTGGAGAATGATTATGAATGCTGAGTAGGTTCACATTTAAAATGACGGTGTCATTACATATTTGAATGCAGTATCCCAGTAATCGTCTGAAGAGATCTGCGAGAACACATAGCTGAGTTAGGATATGGAAGGAAAAAAAACAAACAAAAAACATAAAACAAACGGTCCATGAAACGTAGAAGAGACTAATATGGCACTATACGCTTATACTATGAGGTGTGAGACAAAAATTATCGCGAATTGTGAGCCTATAAGGATTTGGAAAAACATGGTAGTTTTATGTTACAATTTTCAATCCGAGAATTAGAGGGCGGGAATGAGGGGTAATATTAAGAACGCCTGTACAGCTGGTATCCCGGACGAGATTTAAACCGTGAACTTTCCAAATTACCACTAAATTGACCTACTTAATAATTTTAAGCAACTTATTGGACTGCAAAAACATAGCCTACTTAAAATGACTCTTTTATATAACTAGGAATTTGCATATTATTTTCTTTGTGAAACGTGCTTCAAGCACAGCATTCTTTGATTTTATGATTCTGTGAACCAAATAAGATCGTGAATATGCGACAAGCATCCCCTTTCCTCTTCTGTAAAACATATGAACGCCTTGAATTGCTCTATTTGTCTTTCTAATAGGAGGCACCTCAATGTGGCCATGCGTGGAATATGTTTGAGAAGATATAAGCTCTGATGATTGATAAAGACCGTGAGATGAAATTGAAAGACACGATAACGTTGGATTCGAATCGTTCAGTAACATGATAGACTGTGTGGAGAAACAATTGGAGTACTTGGAAACAGTTGTGTTACACCGAAAGGGTTTATCGGTTGAGATTATTATTAACAAAACTTGTACTATAAACCAGTGGATAACATAACAAAATTAAAATGAAATAAGTTACTTCTATACCGGTTTCTTTCAAGGCACAAATTTAGAACTTATATGTAGGATACTTACTTAGACGACCCGTTCTTCAGTGCCATGAGCAACTGTGGGTCCCAACTTTCGTTAGCTTTGATCTATAGACAGTCGGTAGGACTCCTTGGACGAGTGATCAGCCCATCGCAAGGCCTCACCTGTACACAGGACAGCACAACACAGAAAAACGCGGACAAACATCCATGCCTTGAGTGGGATTTGAACCCACGGATCTAGTGACCAAACGGTACAAGGCCCACGCCTCAGACCACGAGGTCACTGTGACGGCTAGAACTTATATCGGCCCAGCCAACATTTCACAAGGAAATCCGTGTGTGGGAGACCATATTCCTGCACGACCCAAAATCTAGCAAAATCTCGCATCGAAAAAGTGTGTAAGGACGACGGGGCTGTAGGAACCGATCTCGACTGCGTCAGCGTCCGATTAATCTCAACACCGCCACCAATTCATGTAATTCGGCTCCACCGCTACCCTGTATCCTGTAATAAAATATCATGCTGTGAGTCGAGGCAATTCTTGATTAAATCTCGGCTTAGCTTCAAGCTTCCCCGGTTATTGTGCTTTGGAAGCACAATCCATTTACACCTGCGAAGACGAGCAATCTATTCCGCCCGGAAAGCAAATCAAAGTTGCCAGAAATCTGAGATTATGGACAACATCAATTAACTATTTCTGTCCAGTTGATTGTTGTTAGTGAGTAGTTTAGGTGTACTACCTAAACACTGTCTTGGATATTGTTCAACATCACGAAACACCGAAGTCCCCGTCCCGATTCGTAGGTCTACAATGTGACACTTTGCTTTCTTTGGCATTTTGTCCATCAAGAAATTTGCATGTGAGTGCCAAATAACAAAACCGTTTAACATGTTAGAAGCACCAAAATCAGTTTCACGGATCTTCAACGGAAACAGCGTGAACCACAAACTAGTTTTCCAACTACCATCTATAGGCAGCTGATAGTACTGTAATTTGTGTGAAAATAATTAGTCAGGACAGCAATATTCCATCTTAAAGATTGGGATTCTGTTGTGAACAGACGATATTTTTTAGTTTCTGCCTCGTTCAGTCCACCTGAATGTTTTCAAGGGACTTTCTCCCCAAATTTAAAAGAACCGAAACGCGAAGATGCAAGTAATCTCCATCTAGTGCGTCGGGTGAGATGGCTTAGAGTTATACCTTCACTCCCCAATAGGCATTCTTAGCAATGTTTTTGAATAAGTACAAGGGAAAACTTAATCTTTCTTCAACTATGAACTATATTTTACGGACATATTAAATTACAAGAAACATTACTGTTTCTTTATTACCCTGTAATTCTATCCTTCTTTCTACATCTTGGTGTTACATCTTTCTTATTTAGGCAAATGAAAGTATTCGCTATTAAAGTTTTAGGTGATACAAAGCATCAATTAGCGGTCTGGTTACAAATCTCTTTATGCTTACAGGAAGATTTATTCTTGTTCTTGGCATGTCATTACAATTCAAGCTACCAAACACTATCATTTTAATGCTACTTTAATTAATCGTCAATCTATGATCAAATTTTCGAAATAATATCAACGCTTTTCGTTGTATCTGTATGTGAAAAGGCCAGGAAACGAGTGAGACTTGAACACGTGACTATAAAAGTGATACGAAGTGTAAATACGAAACTTCCAGAAACCGCACCTGTAAAAATAATTTATGGTTTATGTGTCTGTTCGACTCGAAGGAGCCGACGACTAATAAGCCTGAGGTTACACTAGCAACAAATAATAAATGTGTATTGGTCTACACTGTTCACACGAGTTATGTACTATGTCGATTCCTCGGTATCTAAAATTAACTCTTCACTGAATATTACCAATTGATATTACTAGGGATTGTAAGTGGAAGGAAGTTACATAGTGTGTTGTTATATTTATGATAGCAACATCCCTTCTACGTAATCGTGATCTACGTTGCCGTGTCTGTGCGTGTTCAGAGCTCGATTCGGAATGTAGGTATTTTTGGCTTTACAAAACCTCCCCACAATCCCCTTCGCCCACCGACACTCATCACCATTAGAGTGCCCATTATGACACGTAGAACTGAACAACGTGCAGTGTCAGTGAGGGTTGGCATGTGTGAGCAAGATATAGTACATACTTTATTACACCCAAATCCGACCACTAATGTACTCAGTATGCAACTGAGGACGCGAGGGCCCCCTCCCCACCGCTTTTCATACAATGTGTGCACCTCAACATAAAGTTGATTGGTTTCCAACATGAACCACTTCACCACCCCTATCACCCATTGTCCCTAGTCAAGCTGCAGATTGTTCTGATTAATAAGTCTGTAGGTTTTGCTGCTATATCTGGTTAATTGCTTACACAGTTAAAATGAAAATAAAAATAAAAATCAATGCTTGGCTTTAGTTATGGCACTCACGTACGAATTTTAAAGTACTGGAGTTTGATCACAGAGCGCGGTAATAAAATATTGTAGCGGACTTACGGGTTGAGTTTGTGTGACCCCGCTGTGATATTAGCACGCTGTGTGCGCCTTCTAGAAGATCCATAACTAATCTATAAACCGTAAGAAACAGTGCGATCTGTCGACACGTCATCAGAAAACCTTTGAATGGCGTGTATCTTTATGGAAATTAGTCCACGGCGCAAAGGCAGTCTTCAGTCGTTTTCAAGGAGAAGCGACCTTCGTGGATCGTGAAATGGTCTATACATGTGCGAAATTAGTAGTTACATTACCGGCCGCCGTCAGAAAACCAGAAAAACAATACAGAGTAGAAGAGATCTGTTATGTCTAGTTAGCCAGGACTGTAATGTAATAGGCGACAGACATTAATCCAGGAATTAACTAATTGCAGTAGAGTAAAGTAGTTTCATCTTATGTTACTAGAACCGACTGTCCAATTACTGATTCCGCTATTATATCTACCACAGCCGCTTCTATAAGGGTTCAGAGCTCGGGCGAAGATGTTAATGCGGGCAAGAAAGTAGAATAAAAACCGGCAAGTTGTACGTTTAATATCAATAGCGCAACGCTATATATTTATTTAAGGGCGTATTCTTGTAACTGTTCTGAAACTACCATGAAAGTAGGTACTTTAAAATGCTTTGTATTACGATTTTAATACTTGAACGCTTAAGGTGTCGCTGTGCATTAAATTTTTCATAAACTGTTATGTATATACGTGTGGCCTTCCGAAGCGCGGGACTTGGGGCAGACTTCCAGCTCATTTCTCCCCTAGGAGCGCCCTGACGTCCACATGTACTTTATTTTGAACTGTTTTATTTTATGATATATTAAACCGTCGGACTTTTTCTACCCCGGCAAGAACGATAAGGTATTATGTCTGATTCAATCATGGACGTAATTCTCCTTTGATGAGATTGTGATCAAGCTTTTTCAAGAATTCCACAACTCAGTGCAATGCACCTAGTTTAATAGAACGACAAAGTAATAGAAACATAATAACGAATATAGGAATATGACAACGTGTCTGAAGGGCATGGCAACCCTTAATAAATAGGAACAAGAACAATGTTATGAAATAGCATTCGTAAATCTTCATAACGACAAACTTGATAATTAAAACTCAGAACACCAAACGGAGACTTATTTTATTTATTCATAGTTTATTTAACGAATGATAATGAACAATAAAATGGAAAGGATGTGGAAGGAAGCGGTCGTGGCCTAATTGAAGGTACTATCCAGAAATTTGGGGGCACAGTGGCCGCGCGGTCCTTGTTCCGCTTGGAAGCTGGGACCGTGAGTTCGAATCCCACTCAAGCCATGGGTGTCTCTCCGCGTTTTTCTGTGTTGTGCTGTCCTGTGTACAGGTAGAGGCCTTGCGACGATCCCTCGTCCAAGGAGTCCTACAGAATGTCTATAGATCGAGCCAACGAAAAGTTGGGACTCGCAGTTCTCAGGCACTTGAAGAACGGGTCGTCCCAGTATCCCAGTATCCAGAAATTTTGCCTGGAGGGACTTAAAGTGATTACGAAAACCCGAGTCAGGATAACAGTTTTCCCGACCGACATCTTAACCCAGAACCTTCCGAATACGAGGCAGGAGTTTTAACTATTCAACCATGACGTTCGGTTAAATGGAGACAAATACTGTGTTTATGTAGAATGACTACTTAAATATAAGTAAAGTTGAAAGAAAATTCGCTTCCACTAGTAGTAGTCTATAATATCTAGTAGATTACTACGAAATGGTTTCTAGTCGAAATAATATCTAATATTTTTGAGAAGAAATTACAGCAACACTAGCTGAAATTACTCAACAAACATATGAGCAGGCAAGTTACAGAACAAAATAGGGGTTTTCCAATTTCTGTTATTATCATTATTATTGAATTTATGTGCCTGTGTATGAGACAGAGTTTCGCAGGACCTCACCAGCAAGTCAGCAATGAACAAGAAACCAAAAACCAAAAGAACGTTCTCAAAATAACTGGAATTAACAGACTCCTGTATTACACTCTAGAGGACCTCGTTCGAATCTTAATCACGATGGCGGTTATTTAGATGTTTATTGCTGACGTTTGAGTATCTTCGGTCCAATATTAAAACATTACGTTAGGACACGTCAGAAATGGATTCTCCTAGTGGCTCTCAAAAATCATTCCATAATTACCATAAAGCAGCACATTCGAAGTCCGGTAATATCAAGCATTTATTATGTTGTAAAATAGCAAACAGCACAATAAACTTTCTTTAAATGTTACACGCTTTCATATCTCATAGTTTGTAACATACGTACGCATTCAATGCAAACAAGCTTTTATTGCGTATTGTTTGTCAAAAGAAGCTTTGATTAGGCATTGAAAATAATAATATTAGCCTTCCAAACCACTGAGGCTGAACGTAAGTGAAAGAGAGAGAAGTGAAAGTGGAAGTAGGGTTGTGAAAGACAAAAAATTGAACAGGGAAGACAAATTTCCTGCTTTGAAGGTTCCCAGGCCTTCTGAGGAAGGTGGCGTAAAGAGAAGGAACGACGTTGTGAAATTAAGAAGGTGAAGCGATGAGAAGTTGATCAGGTTCGAATGTCACCTAAGTAATTCTTAAAAGTCCAGTCCCTACCTGAAAGCCACTTCCTCGTGACAAAGATTAATTGCTTAATGCGATTTGAATAACTAATTACTGTTACTCTGAGAATCATACAAATCTCATAAATGAATATCGTAGACAAAATAGGGAATTATTGCCAGTTAAGTCAAGTGGTATACATAGCTTTCAACAGCCTTGAAATTTGACAATTTAATTTAAAATTTAATATTCATAAGTTATTTAATTTCTTTTGCTTGTTTGGTTTCTCTGTCCTGCATTCTTTCACACATTGCAGTTCGCAACTTCGTCTTATGGACAAAGTCATTGCCCTTTTTGACAACAAAAATGTAAACGTTTAACATTTGTTGGTGTACTGAATAAATACATGTCATTTTAACTTATATTAAAGGCCTATATTAAAATATTTTTATTACCTGAATTATATTAATAGAAACAGACAGAAATATACTTAAATAAAGATAATTTTGAGTAAACTCATATAACTGATACAGGAAACTATTTTACGTTGCACCCAGGCAGGAAGTAACGAACGATTCGTCTTGTTATCGTGGGCGTGCCGTTTCATTCACTGAACCCGTTTTGTTGCAAATCTGTTTATCAAGAGTAGCAACATAAAAATTTGGCACTCTATTGAAATGATTCACTGTTTTGAAGTTACAAAGTCTGTGCTTCTGAAGTTTCAGAAATATATTGCTGGACATTCTGGTTCTAAAATTGTACGCCTGCATATACACATTTATTGCGAAGCGCAATTGTAATTGACGTGTGTGAGAGTGTTTATAGAATGTAAACTCGTACTCTCGTTTCAGCACCGCGTTGAAATAGCATATACACGTTGTTAGAAAAAGATTCATACACGTTATAATACGGAATATTAACCTTATGTGTGTACATATTTTTGGGACTCTATACAATCGATGTTTGTGATGAATTAGCTGCCTCCTCCCCCAGGCTCCAAATATATGTTCCTTTCTGCTGGTTTCAAAAGTTTCTGCACACGAGAAATATTGTCAATGTTTATATTGTATAACCCATATTTTTTTCTAAATACTATGCAATTCCTAACTCGATTCTGTGCAAGGTATCAGCTTACTCCAGGACTAACATTTCTTGCGTGTTGTATTTTTTCCTGAGAATCGAATTATATCTTGCAACCCAAATATTGTTTGTTGAATTCAGGAGCTATTTGTAAAGAGGAATTATTCAAAGATAGTCAACTATAATTCTTACATAAAATTATTAAAATATCAGAAAGAGAAGCCTCTTAGATGGTGTAAATGGCTGATAATATGCTTGCTAAGGCAAAAAATAAACTAACATAGGTCTACTTGCAGTTCTGAAATTTAAAACAAATGTTTTAATGTGAACTGCTATAATAAAGTTATTATCTATAAGCATTATAAAAACATTATAAAAAAATCATTTTAGAGAAAAATATTGAATTAAGTGTAAAATAATTTCCTTCAGTTACAAAACAAGTACTTAACTTACTTACTTACTTGGGAAGTGACATTAATTATCCCGCTGACGACAAACTAAACAATATGGTACATACATCTATGACGAGAAAAATTACCACACACTACAAGTGAGTAAAGAAAAGTAAAATTGTAGTTACGAAGTGCATAAACGCAACAAAGTTCCAACAGCAATACTAAATATTTAAGAAGTCTCAAGGGGCACACCAGATTTTACATCATAAATACAACATTATATAAAATATGGATTTTTCTGGCTGTATACTACGGTTCACCGGTACTCTTGTGAACGAGAAAATGAACTTTCGGCTATTTACTTTTAGCTGAGTGACTATTAGCTTTTCAAGAACTCCATGGATTTAAGTCACATTGTTTGAAGTTCTCTCCAATTAAATTCCATCCAGTCCGAAGTTTAAAATAATGGAAAATTCAAAACTAAAACGTCAAGATCTGTAAATCTGAAAGACGATGGTTCTTGTTTAGACATTTATTTTTAAATAATTTTATTAATATTAGGAATACCATTTTAAACTACAAGCAGCGACTGTGGAATAAGGTGTTACCAATCATTTTACCTTTACGATAGAATTAATAATTTAATGCTTAAACATTTTTTAAGGCTTTTTAAAGATGTTTCCACGGAGGTGTGAGTTCACGTTTTATTCTTCCGGGTGTCTGAGCCACTTAGTTTTGTGTGAACGTATCAGCGGTTTGTAGATATCTGCTGCCTCCATCTTCATCGGTGAAACAAACCTGGGATGCTGATAGGTGTACGGGGGTTGGAAGTATATCATATATGAGATCAAGTAGTGCGGTATTATTGGCCCATAGCAGTAACGCGCTCTCCTCTTTAATTTCACGACAACCAAAACAGATTATATACAAGAACGAAGGCTTGTGCGAAATGTTGAGATGCACTCACACTTTTTATGTTTCCAGAGCAGCGTTTACAGATTCGCTGCGCTCTGACGCTTGTCCGTGTACATCTGCACGGGGCATTAATTTGAGATGTCTGCGCGTCTCTCTCCATAGGCAAGATTTACGATTGAGAACTTCCTGCACAGGCCACTAAAATGTTTACTAAGGTGTGCACGTTAAGCCACGAAAGTAAAATTATAGTGTGTCCTGTACATTGTCAACTTCCGTCACAACATGGCAGTCGTTTTAGAATTTGGCCAGAAAAAATTTCTAAATTTTCCTCAATGTTGTAAAATTACGACTGGGTTACTTTGTAAATGCGGTCCTGCGTGACATGTAAACTTATTTACATGACAAAACTCTATCCTTTAATATACATTTAGGAATAAACGATAAAATTTATATTTTGGAACATGGTTGGGTAAAATAGATGGCGACATTTTTACATGACGTGAAGATATCGGTGAGATATCATTTTAGGTTTTACCAAATAAAACAGTATTTTATTACCGAAGGATATGCAAGTACTGAAATACATTCTATTTTCTTCATATATAATTAACAAATTATGATACTAATAAACGTGACAGATGCAACGGTCTAATATAAGAATTGCAGGAGAGGTTAACTTTGTCTGCAGACATTTTCGAGATGATGATCTCTTCCAACAGGCGTCCAATGATTACTGTAGCGCCTGTTTCAACCCAGCCCTAATTCTGTCTACTGTTCCTTTTGTAAACGCAGGGCATTTTGAAAAGCTTTATTTTCAAAAAGTGGCCCAGCTAACCTGACTTTCCAAAAATGTTTGCAGATGCTTGTTGTTTTATTTACTGTGATCCCGGCAATTTAAAACAAATTTCCGACATTTCCTAACGTAACGTCATTTCACATACAACTCACACAGAAGAAAAACGGTATTCAACAGTATTAAAACTATATTGACACACTAATAAACTGTACCTAACGATGTTGGACAAAATTGCCCTGTTGTGTGAATAATGTTATTGACAATTGATTTTAGCGCTTGGCGGTGATTCATTTAGTAGCTGCCGGAAGGTGGTTTACAGCTCCGTACCACTTCGTCACTGAACGCACTGTACGTATTCTGTTGACAAGAGAAGAGTATTTTATGTAATTCAAATGTGGATATGTGTAGATTATGTTATCATAGAATGGATCTTTTAAATGCCTAGGCAAGTATTACATCAACAAATAGACCTAGAATTCTTCCCCTGATTTGAAGATCATTGCTATTTTGTCATAAGATTCTTTCAATCCTTTAATAATGTAATGTGTAGAAACCATTACAGACGCTCTCCAGACATTTCTCTAATTAGTGAGGCAGTTCTTGTTAAGATAATCTGGAATAATAACAAGAATACTGTAAAAAATATCTGAGGATACTGTCGTTGGTTATAAATAATCTACAATCTCTACATCTTCATCTAAATCATTTTATCTTGGGTTGAAATTTATTCGTGTTTTAGAATAAGGAGAGCCCTTATCTGAATTTACGTTTATTATTAATCTTATTAATTTGCTTTTAACTTTGTGGGGCGTTCTCATATATTACCTCCATACAGTGACGGATGGATCTCTAAAATTGTTATTATTTATAAAACGCAGATTAATTTATAGAGAATTTAAAGACTTTCTTCAAGCTAGAAACATAGAAGATGTGCATATAAACGAATTCAGCAAAACGTTATCAGTCAGGTCTGTCATATATTTCGGAAACTATGTATCTAAGTCAAAACTCTGCAGATATTTTACAATCCATGTGACTCAGAAAGACACAGAATGTGTCTCCCTGTCGGGGATTGTAATTCACAAATATTTCCTAAATTACGGGAGAGGGTACAGAGTTAGCAACGCCTCGGAACTAAACAAAACATTCGTCCCGTCCTACCATCTTACTTACGAACTACTAATATGACTAAAACAATGCACGCATCACTAGCTGATCGTATGTTTACAATTTGTTGACATAACAATAAATGTTCTAGTGTGTCTAAATAAGGCATAGAAACTGAAATTATTTTGTACACATCATCGCAGTTAGTTAGTTCGTGCCACTAAAGTACATTTTTCAGGTAACGAAGTGGGGACAGTGGTGTACCATGCCACTAAGCTCTCGGCGCAATGTGCCTCATGATGCATGGTGTGAATATATAATATTAACTTACTGTGTGCCCAGCTTATCAGGCACATAACTTACAGAACATGGGGGCCACCAGCAGTAATTGTTTTCATTGCTTGAAGCTCAGGGAAACTACACGATCAATGGACAGACTTTCTCAGACTTTATGCGTGTGGTATAAATACAGGAGGATCTTGTTACTGCAATGTTTATGACCTTTGATACACACACCAATAATAAGATTCTCTTCTACATATAAACATTGGCGTAGTTTAGAAATACAAAATACTGAAGAAAATTTTTCTTGCCGTAAATAGGTGGTATAATTTAGGTCTACATATGTAGTTCCGAATACCATTGAAGTACATGTTCGTATAATCATACGGATTTTAATATTCCCGTAGGTATGTGTATATGTTTACGTGTGTGTGCACGACGGTTTAGGCTACTAATAATCCGTATTATTTTAATGAAGGGAAATTTGCGTTACATACATGTAAATACATTTTTACTTTCCTTTCAATAATGTAGAACTTAAGGAAGTTACTGGTCTAGTTTCTTGACCATCTAGCCAGAATACAAACAATGTTAAGTATTTATGTTTAGGATACACAGGATTAACAAAGTTTCTTAATTTTATTGTTCGTATGTAGGTTACAATTCATCGAATTAGTTTCTGAATTCCCTCAAGAAACTTTAATCACTCCAAGACTGCGGATCGCGTCATTCTGGATTCCACAAAACACACTTGCAGTTGACAACTGCGAGCTGTGCCTCATAGTCACTCGGGCGTAAATCTTCCTAATTACATACTGTTTCAGTTGCGACGAATATGAATTTGGGTCCCTTGATATTTGACTTATGCAGTACGACGGTGTTGTCACAAACGTAATTCGTTAATGGACGGTAAGATCCTATCTCTGTAACATTTACATATTTATTTAATATCAAAACAGTTGCATTCAAGTTAGTCACAAGTAAAGGAATTAGCTAAATTAACCGTTTCAAAAGTTTTCTTAAACTTTTCCCTTGACATATAATCAGTCATGTAGAATGTAACTTTAAATCGTTCTTTAGACTCATTTTAGTTTGTTCGTGTAAAAGCAGAGTTGTTTTCACAATAGATAATGTTTAAAATACTGTCAGAAATCAGGAGCCTGTAACATACAGGATAAGGATATTAAATGTTTACATGTTGAAAGGAAAACCGTGTTCGAAATAAACTACTTCGAAGAGCCAGTCTTAGATGTGAAGATAATATTAAAATATATCTAAAAATATGGTTTTCCATTGTTGGTGTGACTCATTTGGCTCAGAACTGGGGAAGTAGCTGGTTCTTGTAAACACGGAAATAAACCAACATAATCCATAAGTATTGGTCAAGTTTTTGATTATTTAAGTGAACAGATGATTTTCTAGAAGGATCCACAAAGTAATCATAAATCGTTTTCATATAAGAATCCCTTTAAGATCTTGAAAAAGGATTATGAGGTATCTCGTATGTGAACTTACAGAGTGATTCAGCTGAAGTGATCAAACGTAAAGAAAGTGTATGTAACGGTGGGACTGTTCTGTACATAGTTCAATTATGGATTTAGGCCTATGCCTTTTAAAATTCTATCAGCGTTCTGTGAATTAAAGTTGTGCCTGGAGGAAGCATAAATCGTTCTCGTCCTCTAAATAGCTGATTCATAGAAATAACCTGTCTGTAAAGGAAAGTTGTTTGAAGAATGATTTTATTTCGTTTATTTTAATATTCATAAGCTTATGATATAACGTAAACCTATCAGAAAATTACTTATGTCTTTTTAAACTCTGAAGCCCTAACTTAATTTAAATAACATTTAAAAATTCATGTATTACCTCAAACGAACCATGATGCGTATCCATTAAGAAAATCAACTGGTTAATATTATAACGTAAACAGTCACTGTTTATTCTGTATATCATTAAAATACATAAATATACGGTGTAGGCAAAACGTAGTTACGGGCTGTTAAAGCCGGTGCTGAATATAGATATACCACTGTGTTAGAAAATGTTCATATAACACCAATTATTCTAATGTTTATTGAGTGATAATATTATCTGCATTCGTTAATTTAATGATGTTTTTCAACTGCATATGTTACATACTGTCTAACGGACGGATGATCCTGAACGAAAATTGAGAAGAATTCGGAAAGATAATTTTTGGTCCACTCATGGACTACATGAATGGAACTGCCTTCAGAGATATCGGAAACCTATAAAAATCTCAGAGCGAATAGCCTGCCTCAGGACCAATAATTGAACCTGGAACCTCTCAAATAATAACCACGATCGCTAACCACTCAGTCGTAACGATGGATTGGTATTGTGTCTGTCTGCAAGTAGTAAAATGAGCACGTTACTTCTCACACTGGTTCAATATAATGAAAAATCTACAGTTGTAAATCACATCAATGGCTCAGCTATTCCACCTCGTTTTATTTTTGTAGAGTAAGTTTATTGCCTTTTTACTTATATTGTATATAAATAAGGCAAAACAAAACACGTTTCTTATCCTCTCTTCGATCGTTGTTAAATACAGAATCTCTTTATTGTTTTATTATTCATTTCATTTTTTTTCGGCATGTTGACCTAATTTGTGAAATTATAAAACCTGAAACTTTATAAACGACTATTTATAAATGAAAATCCCAACAAATTTGTCTTACATATTAACTATAAGGAATAGGTTACAATAAAATATTCTTTCGTGCACTGACATATAATTTTTAAATTGTTACTAAAATAATTGCTCTTACTATGCTGCAAAATACCTTATTTAATAAAAAATTTCTCAAGCATACTGATACAAAGTAGTAATATTTAGGAAACTTGTGAATGATCTGCAACAGTGATTATGGGATATGAGATAGTATTATAACCGATTCCATGTTAAAGCTGTTAAGTGTGGCCTACTATGTACTACAATGCTGGACAGTTAATATAACTCCGATACATAATTATATTTCAGGATGAATTATACTAAATCGTATTAAGTTTTTTAATTATTCGATAAGTAATTAAATTAGATTTGCTTAAATTATACTTAATTTTATAATTTATATGATGCCATATGGAAACGGTACACTAAAGCAAAAGACTGTTCATTCATCCATGATTCACTGTGCAAACGTACATCACGTATTTAAAGGAGCAGAACAGATATTTACATGTTAAAACACTGCAGCTGTCGAATTTAAGCAAAAATATGGAATTATTTTATTCATATGTTTGTTTGTTACACTTTTCAACGTAAATGTGTATTGCCGAAGATAGACATGAGTATACTAAAGCAGGTAGCTGCCTACAGAATTTTTGTAATAAATTGTGAAGGGAAGAGACAACTTGAAAACAAGCAATAATAGTGTGATAATATTATAATTACTATAAATAATAGGGCTTTAAGGTTTGGATTGGATTTATCTGGGTTGGGGTAAGGACCAATGGCGTAGTCTTGTGAACACGATAACAGACATTCGGATTCGACATAACATGGGGAATTTTTTGATCACATGAACGACTCTTATCTTAGCAAGAACTCTGTTTAATTTCGGTTAATTACGCTAGTAAATATGACAGATTATGTATGTTTATTTTCACATAGTAATTAGAATTTGTAATCAAAATGGAGTGTCGTGTACTTCATACCATGAGAAAGCAGTGCACTCATGCGGAACTACCGACTGTTTCCTGTACTTAATAGCTCATTTTGTATGCAAAACTGAAGCTACTTCTCTCACCCGTTTTCTCCACTTTCATTACGTAGGTGGGCTATTTGTCTCTTTCCCCTATTCTCGTGCATGCAAAGACTATCCAGTCATTTTCTTAACTCACTTTAAGTTCAAATTTCATAATGAAGTAAAATTTTTCTCCAAACGCAGGCAAACGAGGCTTTCCGTTATTCACTTCCTTCCATACTAAACATCTCACACGTTGAAAAAGTAAACTAAGACTTGTCAGAGGTATTTATGAATATATTACGTGGAGATAGGATCACAACAATGACAGATACAGTTTCTGATACGAAAATTAAAAATACATGTAATTTCTTACTGTTGATACAAACACGTTATAATCACTTATCCTCTCCTCCTGAACCACCTAGTCACTCTCCATTGGATATCTCCACATTGCTAGCCCTACATGTCATCTCTCATTAAATAAATAATGCCCGATTTTTATAAGGACTCTGCAATTCTCGACACACATTCAATCAATCACTCTGAATATAACAAACTTAATATCAGACAAAATGTTCGAAAACCTTCAATAATAAAAAAGGCATATCCCGAATATCGAAATTATATATACTAAATCAAAATTCAACCAATTCAATACTAGATAATAATGCTCACATGATTATTACTACCCTCACTTCCATTTCAGAACACGAACGATGAGTATCGTCGAATACCCGAACACTATACAGGATTTAAGGTTATCGTGGTGGTGAGTAAGTAGATGGCTGTCTTCTGGGTTGTTGATCCGTGTGGTCTAGTAGACGTTTACCGACGTTTCAGAAGTCCTTGGTGCCTCCACGTAGAAGCGATGTACATTGTTCAACAAGAACATCAGATATTGGTGAAGTTCTGACATTTAATACGTTATTTAACACACCGGTTTAAGAGAAAGGCTCCTATGTACTACATTTAAAACAAGACATATGACTACTTGTGGTATATTTGTAAGAAACGTGGTCTAAAATAAAGTGTGTATGACAAATTTCGTTAACATCTATAATCAGCAAACGTAATCGATGTCAAGTCATGCACAGAGAAGATAATTATAATTCAAAATGTGACAATTATAAGTATAATAATATAACATTTCGCAAATAATTGAACACAAGCTACCTGAATTATGGTATAGTGAGTAAGGAAAATGTTATTTTCGCCTGCCTTTGAGCGCTTAGTTCTTTAGGAAATTTATAGATAATACTAACTCAGTATTTACATACAAAATATTTATGTAACACAGTTAACAAAACTAGACGCGGAATCTCAAAGCACATAAATGACAGCCCCGAAAATAAAAAGTTGAAAGGATACATGAAACTTTTCAGTTGATGGTGCATTTCGTTTCTCTTACGAGACAAGTTAAAAATAAATTAAGAAATATCAAAAGTGTTTACTTTTACCAACTTGCTGTAAGTAAGAATTAATAAACTGTAGAATTTACAATATTCGATACAGTATTCTTAAAATTGTGTTGAAATAGATCTGATCATCAAGAAACAAAAATATATAAATTATAAAGAATCTTTATACCCGTGGACGTACTAGGAATACAATCCGATTTTAAAAATATCAGGCAAAATAATTTTAAAATATTTCCAAAGTCATTCTAGATATTACGTTTATTCTTGTTGCTAATACGAGGGTTACTTCAAAAGTGATGGCAACAAATACCATCAGATTCATCATCTCCAAATCTCGCCGTCTTCCTCGTCGTTGACAGCGAGTACTTGATACACTCGGAGACTACATTGAAGGTTGCTAGTCTTAATGTAAGAATTCTGATTTAACTCACATTGATTTTTTTAATTTCTTTAATCACAATTGAATTTTTCTAGGATTAAAGGATGAAAACAAACTGTTGTTCAGTAATGTGCATTTTTCCTTGCCTACTATACCTACACCCATTCACAACTACCTAATCTGACTGTGCCAATCGGAGGAGTATATCGTGCCCTTTCATATATATATTTTGAAAGTTTTTCAATATAACGTGTTTGCCCCCAAAAAATTAGTTGTCTTGACTTTTGCAGTAACTCTCTTATTATCAATATTAACCCTACTGATTTTCTGTTTCATGCGTGGAAAGAGAACCTACGAGTTATGGTTTTTGGATATTATTTGTTTTGTTTAGTATCGTAAAACTCTGCTTTAACTTCATGGCTTACATATTTGTGGAGACAGCACTACATTCCTAATAGATTTACTTCCACGTGCATTTGCGTGCGATTACTTGCGTTTCGGACATGCTTTACACGCTGTAGGCCTAATTCTGATTTAACTTTTGAAATTACTTCCAGCTCAAAATGTTGCAGTTTGAATCCTACGTAGTAATCTGGAGACTTAACTAACTCTTAAACATCACAAATATTTTATGGTGTAGCTGTAAATAATGCATATAATATGTAATATTATTTCTTGGAGAAAGGGCATTTAGAATGGGAATTTTGAGTTTCGGTGTAGGCGGAATAAGTAATGGTGTGACTCTTGATGCCACTTTATCGCTGCTGGACGTAATGAACTCTTACATCTCGCACGATGGACGTTGTGGGTCCATAATCTCTACTTTTTAGGACATAGATATCCAAATGCATCCTGTTTCAGTAAGCGTTTAGTCTCTCTCGCCTGCATGATCCAGTTTCTGATAATAAATAGATGAAACTGGCTTAGATAATCGCAGACAACGGCTTAGTGGGGAGAGAATGAAATAGTCTGGTTCCGTGTCTGAACCACATAAACTTTGTTGCGTTACGCCACACGGATTAAAATTAGCATTCCATTTATTATCCGTGCTTTATAATCTCCCTGTCTGTAGGTTGGATTCTTATCTTGCTACTGATAAATCGTCGTTCAATGAAATAATTAAGATGCATGATTTTTTCTGATATAGAACTACTTCTATTTATGCATGGCCTAGCCTTGGTTTCGTGCGTAGAATTTAATTTGTTTTCTAAGTAGCTAATATTAAGGCACTGAGGACTCTTGGGTGTTATAGGAAATTCATCATGTTTAGTATACTGTTGAATCTCCGTATTAAATTCAAAAGTTTTAACAACTGTACAGTAACAAACCGTTATACAATACGTCTACTTGCTCATTTAGCTCGTAATTTACCCACACTTTCCAGTATGTTCTCCTGTAATATACGTTTACATATTCGTACTGCTGCTAATGAATTAATGAATGAATTTAGTCTGTTGTATTCACGTTATAGATGGTGAGGGATGACTCATAACAGTCTGATTGTATTACTCATTAGTTCATAAGCGTAATTATTACAGGAAACTGCCTCATATTGTGTGAAGCAGCGTTATATTTAGAACCATATGAAAAATAAGACAGCCTGTATTAATATGTGAGGTTATCACGGCAGTGTATATGCGGAATGCATTATTCTAAGTTGTAATGCCATGAAGCCCTACAAATGGTAACCTACGTTTCGAAAGAAGGTATCACTTCCATATATCATGTATTATCACCTAATTAATCTTGAAAATGGTGTTGATATATCCCTCCGAAATGCTGGTAATTTTGGTGTCAGAATAAAGAATTGAATTGAATTGAATACCAAATAAAACATAACCCACAAAACTCAGAGGACACACTGTCATTTCACTACCATGATTACTCTACCCAAGGAAATAATCTTTTTTTGTGTGAGGATAAGAAATACTCGCAGTTAAGTCTTGATAAAGGCAGGTATATTACACATACTTATTCGAAATTAGAGGTAACCCCATTTAAACATAATTTGCTACAGCCACGAATACAACGTCTACTTTATACCTGAAGGAAGACAAAGTGTAATTGGGATATTAAGCACTTACTTGTCTTTAAGCTTGGCGTATCTTGCTAGTCTTGGAGAATAAAACTAAAGCTAAAATATTTAGCTAGTAATTAAATCTATTAACACATATTATTAATAGCATTTAACCCATTCAAACCATCACTGCAGAGGATCAAATACAAACATAATTAAGAAATTTATATCATCGCAATTGATATTAAAATGTAATCCTCTGTTTTAAGACACATTTTGTGAATAACCAGAGCTGAGCCAAATTTCTGAAAACAAAGTTTATTAATATTTATTTTTCAGTAAAGTTACAAAAAACCCAGATCAAAACTGACAGTTAAAACAATTTTATTTGTTTTACTATGTAGATCAATCAAGCTGTTTACAAGTCACGTGTATTATAAATATTAAGTAGTGAATTAGTATACAATTAGCAAAATCAATTAAGAGAGTGGGTGTTATGTGTGTCTAGAAGTACGTACAAATCTATAAATCTATATCTCAGTTTTTATACAAGGATCATGATACATAGCGAAATTTGTTCGATGTATTTCACTGTATTTTGACATAAATTCTACCGGAAAACTCTGTATGCAGTCCATAATGTAATGAAATACACGAAACAGGTAACAACAACCTACAACACAAATCAAAGTCCAAGCTTCAAAGGATTTTAATTATTTTTAACTGTTGCTCAAACAAAATTCACTAATGTGGATAATATTAAAGTGCCTTTTACGTAGACATATGTGTGCTGTCAGTTTGCTTTTCGGGCATAACAATGAGTTGAAAATTGAGAAACAAACTACACAGTAAAGAAAGTATTTTCATCCTCACACAGAAAGACTTCGGTGTACAGTCACAGCGTAGGGAGTGGGTAACTCAAAATTTTAGTCTGGAGTTTAAGTTCGGTCGATTGCATGTACTTAGCTGCAACTTTTAACAGAGTTTACCTATTACTAATAGGCCATCTTTATGAATACATATTGTATGGAGAAAAGTAATCTACCGGAGTAAAGCTGAGGTTTTCTGTTTTTATAGTTGTAAAACCAAAATGTTTCAATGACCACTTAATTTTACGATGGGATAAACAACGCAGTTCTTGCAAGACTTATTTGACTGTTCAGTTTATTATGATACATTAGTTGTAATTAGTTCTGACTGAAGGACTGTACATAACGGACATAAACCTGGACAAGAATAAATACATTCAAATCAATGGTTTCTTCTATTTATATAATTCAATGACAATTTTTATCAAACAATTTCTGTTTATTTATGAGACACAGCTTCAGCCTCCCAAGGCACTCTGAATACTGTTGGGTCCACCGTGTAATTCTAATCATATTAGGTCAGTTCAAAGAGCCCTGACCACACTGCTAGATTCAGAGCCGACTGAGCCCTCGTAATAGCAATCGGCTATATCGAAGTTCAGTCAAAGATCTCTGATCTTTGTGCAGCCAACTCTGAGCATTGAGTGATTTTAAGGCAGGAAGAGTTCTCCTGTCAAATTCCCTTCATTGAGCGTTCTCCAGGATTCTCGAGATATTATAAAATAAATTAAACCTATTGACGGTGTTCTAAGTTGAGACGCTATGTGGGCTTGTAGGTAGATACTAAAGTTCCCAGTATATCATGCCTATTATCTACATCGTTAGCCCTGAAGAAGAGACGGTATATTTCTCTGAAGGGCTGGTTTTTACTATCGAGTCCAGACGGTAATCAAGTAGTCAAGAAATGCCTCTCCTTTTATAGAATCCAAGAGCACACCAACAGACCGTATCCTCACTAACATGATGACTCTAGTCTAAATCGTTATACACAATGTTTTCATAATCCACTTTAATTGTATTATACTTCCATCTGTGTTTCACATGTGGCCCCCTTCCTCCAGTATATGCTACAAGAATTATTCCCATATACTCATTTCACACGTTCAACCAATCACTTTCACCTCCGCCCTAATAATATTCTGTGAAATATAAATATATGAAGGTACTATTCGAAATGGTTTCATAATGCATGTCCTTATTCTGGTTTTGTAATGACTGGAAAATCTGCTTCTGTCACTGATTTAAAACAAGAATGAAATATTGAGGCTACAGAGGAAATAACTGACCTACAAACTAACCCATTGCCAAGTAGGAAGACTTTGATGTTTCGTACTTTCAGAATCTGTGCTTTCACTGTACCCTTCAAGCCTGAGTAAACTTCCAAAGACAAGCATGAGCTCTTCTGAAAATGAGGCACCCACTACGATGCTGAAAATCCTCTGCTTTGATGTTCCAGTAGTGCTCTGGACGGCAGAAGACAATGTTTCGCGTATGGGTTGTTTGAATATCATTGGCAAGCATCTTCCCTTGGGTTTTATTCAGAACAACGTCCATTATAAAAGTTACGATGAGAATGTTTGGTAGTTGAAGAACAGGTTTTCCTTTCAAATTATTACTTAAATCTGTAACTCGTTATTTCTATCCACAGAAATTGAAACATCCTGGATATCTAATGTGTCAATTACGTATTGATTTGCATGCTAGTCTTTCTTAAGAAACCGGCTCAGCTAATCAAGCAATTTGACTGTTTCTTATAGATATCAAAATCCATTAATTATTTTAAATACCGTCAATGGTCCCTGTCTTAAGCCAGATGACCAATTCCATACTATAACACCCTGTTTCTTTAAGATAAACTTTAATGTTGTTTGTTTGTCAAAGCCTCAGTCTCCAAAAAGTTGTCGTTAGTCATATTTTCCCACTAAAATGAATGCATTTCCTATTTCTGCAATGTGCGCGGCATGTTCTGCCCATAACATACATCTCTTCTGATTTAACAATATTGTGTGAAGAGCCCAAATGATGAAGCTCATCAATACGTAATTTTCTCCTGCCTCCAGTTATTCGTGTCTTCCACATCAAAATATTTTCCTTAGCACCTCGATCTCAAATATCCTCGGTATTCATAAGTGTATATTCACATTGCTTTCTCACAATAAAAATCACGTGTTATGTTTCTCGAGTGCTTTACGCAAATTTATATCACTGGGAGTAACAGAATCCGACCTGATTTGCGAAGACTTTCACATTACAATTCACAATTACAAAGGGGCTATAGGACAACATTTCGAAGTCAGAGAACAGCGTGACGAATCCAATCAGAAGACGCCTTGCACTTCGAATTCTCTGTTCCGTCGAAAACTTGTCGACCTAGATTTTCGCAAACGGTTAAAAATAAACAGATGCAAAACGGAAAGCAAGGATAAGTGGGGAGAGAAAAAAAAGCAATGGGACGGCGAAAGAGTTCAGAAGCTGAGTTTTAGACTACTTCTTAATGACAAAGAATGTCACAGAAACTTTCTGTACGCCTATGGGTAATGAAGTTCAGCACTTGTGCTCCTCTAGAAACAAAGGAACGTTATAGCAGGGAGCCTTAATTCACTTTAAATGTCAGGGTGACGTGAAGGGTACGGCCTTGTAATGAAGAAGAAATGGCGACGGAAAGTAACGCAGCTAACTACACTTGTGCCACTGAGTCTTTCTGATTATCCTTCCTTGTGCCGTACACTCCTTACAGCTGCAGCTACTCGGGTCAGAAAGACAGACCCGCTGACAATATTCCGTTGTGGAGCACCGCTTTTGAGTCTTGCACGACTTACCTTCTCCCAGCCACACAATTTCGCTGTCACTCCATTGCCTGTCATATTTGAATATTTGATTCTGTTATACTTGAACTTATATAGCGAAATTCAACATTTACATTCCAAAGTTCAGTAATTATATATGATTATAAATATATAAATTGTATTGATACATCGAATCTTCTCATTATATAACAAAGACGTAAGGAGTTGATTAATTTGCATAATTATGACATTCAATTCAGAATATTTTACCATAACGTTTCCTTCAAGGAACTCTAGGATTACACGATACAGAGCCGGGGTACCTCAATCAATACAGGAAGTGAGCACGGACTGGACTACCGGGGTTCTATTACCGCCATGGCAGAGGATATTTCCTCCGCGTCCAGACCGGCTGTGAGGCCCACGAAACCGCCTCTCTAATTGGTATCGTAGGTTCTCTCCCGGTGTTAAAGACCGGGTGGGGCGTGACGCTGACCTTTCACTCCCGTCTAGTGTCGAGGTTAGGAAAGAGCAGGAGCTATACCTCCTCTCCCCTGTATAGCGGGACATCTTTACTAGGATTACACGAATTTACAAGGTGTTCGTTTTAGGAATAATATATGGAAACTACAATAAAACACATTATGGATTATTTCGTACCTGAAGACAGTGAATAAACTGATAGAGAATACCACTCACATATTAGAAAACAAGTGATGGAACCACCACAAGAAGCGAATGATAAAGTATTCACCCAAGAAAAAATACTAGCCGTGCTCAAAAAATTTAATCCAAAAAAGTCACCTGGAGAAGATGGGTTAACGAGTGACATACTTCGGTGAGTATTCGGACACCTCCCATTATTTGTAACAGAACTATATAATTCATGCTTGACCAATGGATATTTTCCAAAAATGTGGAAAAAATCAATAATAATTCCCGTAATTAAATCAGGCAAAGAACATAGTAAGGAAATGTCAAAATACAGACCGATTAGTCTGCTCAAAGTTGCTGGCAAAGTGTTGGAGAAATTACTTATTGACAGAATCTTTCATCATATGTACACAAATAATTTGTTGAATTGTGTTCAATATGGATATAAGTTACATGATTACCTATTCATTCTTACAAGATTAATGAAAAGGTAGCTAGTATTTTAAACTAAACACGAAAAGATTTTATCCCAGAAGAATTAAACGAACAGTAAATCCAAACCATTATTCAAATGCTATTACATGTTTCTGATTGTTGTTTAGAATATCCATTCACCTATTTGGAATGAATTTAAAACTCAGGAGAACAACAACTGAAAAATTGAGAACAACAAATCAATAATTCCGTATGCAGGCCTATAAGAATGTTTCAGTACGTCTCTCTCCTACAATACTGTCGCATATTCCGACAGTAATTACCACACCCATTGAGCAATAGTTATAGAACCTGAAACTGCAATCCAATATTGTGCTTCCTGGTGTATTATGGAATATCTAGTACTCTTCAGCGTTTCATAAGCTTTATACACACACGCACACCCACGCATATGAATAATTACGTTACAATTAAAGTAACGGCAATAGGATCAACACCACTAACAATTACAACCCTAGTAATTGCAATTAAAATAATCATAGTGGTGCTGGTATATTCAATTCAATTCAATTCATTTATTAAAGTGCTTGACAACAGCCAATGATAATAAATTATAATATTGTTAACATAAAGCAGTAGTGGACAGAGTTTGACGTGTATCGTAATTATAAATGAAGGCACATTGCGAGACAGAATTGTGATCTTACAGATTGTCGCAACATTTTGAATAGGTGGAAGATTTACTTCTCTCACCTAATGAATGCACATAGAGTTAGTAATGCTATGAAGATGAAAATACATGTAATTGAGCAATTTGAACCTGAACTTAGTCGTTTCGAGCCTGAAATTGCTATTGCAAAGTTAAAAAGATATAAATTGCCAGGCAGTGACCAAATTATGGCAGAAATGATTCAAGCAGGAGGTATATTAAGTTCTGAGGTATATAAACTTATTTCTACTTGAAATATGAATATTTGCCTCAGCAGTGGAAGGAGTCTAGTACTATACCAATTTATAAGAAAAGCGATAAAACTGACTGTAGTAATTATTGAGGCATATCACTGTTACCAACTTCAAACAAAATTTTATCCAACATCCTTCTCTTAAGTTTATGTCCAAGCGTAGAAGAAATTATTGGTAATAATCAGTGTGTTTTTCGACGTAATAGGCATATTTTATATTCGTCAGATACCAGAGATAAAAATGGGATACAATGATACAGTACATCAGCTATTCACACAATTCAAGAAAGCGTATGATTCAGTTAGAAGGGAAGTATTGTACAATATTGACATTGGAATACCGATGAAACCAGTTAGGTTTATTAAAACGTTTTTAAAACAAATCTATAGTAAAGCCCGTATATGTAAAAATTTGTCTGACGTGTTTTCTATTCAAAATGTTCTAAAATAATGAGAGGCTTTATTACCATTGCTTTTGAACTTTGCTTTAGAATACGCCATTACATAGGTTCAAGAAAAATAAGTGGGACTGAAATTGAATGGGGCACATCAGCTTCTGGTCTGTGCTGACGTAAATCTACAGGACGGGAAACAGGAATACCATAAAGGAAAGCACAGTATCTCTAATTGATGCTAGTAAGCTGGTTGATCTAGAAGTAAACACAGAGATAACTAAGTATATATTGATGAATCGTCACCAGAATGCAGGAAAGAAGCCGTTACATAAAGACAGTGAATTGTTTCTCTGAAAATGTGGAAAAATTAAGAAATTTCGGAGTAATAGTAACAAATAAATATTTGATTCAGAGGATATTGATATCAGATTAAATTCAGGTAATTATTGTTACCATTCAGTTCAGGAACTTATCTCTTTTCTGTTGCTAGCTACAAACGAAAAGATCAAAATATACAAAACTATAATTTTGCCTGTAGATTTGCATTGGTGTGAAATTTGGTCTCTTACACTAAGAGAGGAACGCAGACCGAGGGTGTTTGAAAACAAGGTGCCGAAGAGGTTATTGGGACCTGTGAAGAATGAATTACTAGAAGACTGGAGAAAGTTGCATAATGAGGAGGTTCATAAGCTGTTCTCCTCGCTAAATATAGACTGACCAAGCGAGGGAGGATTAGATGGACAATCCATGTAGCCCGCATGTAACAAAAGAAAAACGTGTACAGGGGTTTGTTCGGCAACCCAGAGGGAAAGACCAAGACGTAGGTGAGTGAATAATATTAGAATGGATTAAAGAGAAATACGATCGGGTGTGTTGGGCTGGACTCATCTGTCTCAGGATAGGGACCAAGGACTGGCTCTTCTGAACATGGAAATGAACATTTGGGATCCATAAAATATTCGTAATTTTATAGAGTGGCTGAGCGACTGTTGGCTTCTCAGGAAGGATTTGGCTCCATGCAGCGAGTTAGTAAATAACTAAGTAGGTACATTTCGAATGACAACAGAAGCAAAACATTCTTGTCTCAGAAAGGAAGTTTACTGTTGAGTGAGTTCACATTCTACTTCCTAGGTTTAATGATTATCATTCACTCTTGCCAGAACTTTGCAAAATTTGCAAGTTAAAAATATACTCTACCACGTTTATCTTAATAGCTTAATATGATTCTGATCTTTATACGTATGATACCAATTAACCCGTATTATTTACCTGTGATTACTAATGTCAAGACTCTTCTAGGAATCCCGGAAGTACCTCATTGGGTTCGTCTGTTCACGATTAACTTACGCTTGGTGTCCTGTAATCTTATCAATGATATCTCACTGTTTAGAACAAACAACCAGGTTTTAACTGTCCACTTCAACTTTCTTGATTACCCAGTCTACAGACGCTAAGACTGCGTTTTTATTAAGGTAGCCCAATTTCGTATATCCGCATCTATAAACTTAGAGGATATTAATATAGATTTATCATGTATAAAGTGAAGCTTTCGCGGTGACTGAAGTTGATGAAAACTCTCGGGTTACAAGCAGCGTCAGGTAGCTGAATGATGAATAAACCAGATCTTCCGCCAACGTTTCGAGAGCAATCTCTGCTCTCATCCTCAGGGCTGCTGCGTAACAAATCTGGCTTTAGGCAGCTTGCTCGCCGATGCTACAAAGGACCAGATTTGTTAGGTATCAGCCCTGAGGATGAGAGCAGAGATTGCTCTCGAAACGTTGGCGGAAGATCTGGTTTATTCATCATCCAGCTACCTGACGCTGCTTGTAACCCGAGTCTTTCATCAACTAGATTTATCATGTTTAAATGCACCTCCGCATTATATGTGCTCCCATTGTTGTCAAGTCTTCCTGAACTTCATTTCCTGGAAGAAAGAAATGAGAATTTTAAACACAGGTTTACTTTGCGTGACTAACTTATGACTTGGATTCCAGAGATTATAAAATCAATAGTTCAACAATGGAGCCTACAGAGGTTAACAATGAAAAGTTTAATGTAGTGGCTTTGAAAATTTGTGATATTTCTGAACACTGAAAGATAAACTTTATTGTTATATTAAGGATAGGAAAACGCAAAATTTTTATAACTGTGGAATAAATACATAAGAAAAATCCACATGAAAGTGCAAAAGTAAATAAAATATATTGTCATCCATGATATATCACTTAAATAACTTAAGACAGCGTTAAAACGTATTAGGTAAACATTAAAACATACTTTTTCTTATATATAAGAGTAACAAATCTCAATTACTGTAATGGATCAGAGACTGAAAATCAACTACTTGCCATTTTAAATGTATTGAATATTTATTAATTTTGATATATGGTAATCAACACTAAAATTCTCCGCCGACTGGTTCTTCTAATGCTTCGTATAATGTTGTCCCAGCAATTCTGAATAAGTTTTTTTCGTTTTATGATTTCACCTGGGCAAATGTGAGGGGCAATACATTAAACTAGTACACAACTTCTCCTTCCATAATCTAATTTATTAATATTCTCATTATTCGACGTTAAATAGTCTGATCTACTGACAGCCCCAAATTTTGTTAAATCTTTGAAGATGAATGCAATATAAAGAAATGAAAATTGTCGTCCCACCTCAAAGAAAACACAACAAAGGCCAATCGAATAATAGTGTTTAGAAAAATAATCACTGTATATTCTGAGGATGATGTCAAACCCACAAGCCACTGGGCGGGAAAAATTAAGATTTACTCAATACAAAAGTACGTGTTATGTGGTGTATGGTATTTTGGTTTAAAGAGTTAAAAAGCCGTACTGTTTTATGTAACGTGTAATAACTCCTAATAATTACATCAAGTGGTATGACCTCTGAATGGCTGATGTAGCCGAAATAAGCAGAGTGATAATATAACAAATAGTCGTATCTGATGGCGCCATGTGAAATTTAAGATTAATACTCTGCGTCAGTTGGAAATAAGGAGCATAGAAACCTATGAATAAATCACAGAACGACATTGGAGAATCTGTATGCTATCGATAAGTAAAAATACTAGATCACTTTAAAGACAAAATGTCTACGGTTATTCCTGTGCAGAAGCATAATTCAGACTAGATAGGGGAAACACGACATAATTCATGAGTATGAACGAAGTTTCTCCCAAATATGTTACAAGTTCTTTACTTTAAATACAATTTTAACTCTACTGCTATATGATACGCATCAGTAGTAAATGAATGTCCCGTGTTAATTATATTTTCTAAATAATGTCGTTATTATTCTTGAAGTCGATGAATCGTATCCCGTAAAGGATTGTAAAAAGTTAATTTCTGCTCCCCTATTCATTAATATAATTCACGTGTTAAAAAACAATTAATTGATTTATCCTATAAAAGAATGAATGTGCTACCATTTATCTGCCCAATTACAGCGTATTCAAAAACAAATTTTAATTCTTCTACTTCTTACATGATCTTGTAAGTTGGCCTGTCACCAGAGGGAAAGAACGGAGATTAATGGCGATTGAGAACAGTGATATTTAAAAAACAGAATTGAAAGTGGATGAGGGTGGTTACAAAGAGAAACAATGGCATTTACTGCAAAAGCGACATTGCTTATGTTATACACAGACTCTCCGCTACAAGGAACACTTCACTTAATTTTTCTCGATCAGAAATGTAGACGTACCTCTGCTACTCTCTATGTGGCGCTATTTTTAATGATATGAATAGCTATTCTTGTATAGAGTAACAGTGCCCACTCTACTTCCAGATATCATCTGCGATTCAGTCTAGGAATAAATGTACCCCCTCCTTTTCCACTACCAGTTCTACTTCGCCCTTAGCGTTGAAAGTGGGACGGTACTCAGAAGAAAAGATAATAAGAAAAAGACTTTTCCGCTTTTCCTTTACAAACCGTTCTTAGGAAAACGGTGAATGAATTTCGAAAGGAACAAAAAGACACATTTCATCCTTACAACATTGAAATTTGCATCAAGGATTTTAGCGTGTACTACTGAAAATATTTATTAATAAAGGTCAAGGAATCATGACTCAACATATAGGATAAATATCCAAGGGAAAGATGTAAAAGTGAACCAGTATTTAGCGCAAAACTGATATGGAAAACAAATAACGAGATGGGTATAATAAAAACCAAGCTTGGTGGAGACGAATACTTACCAAAACCACATTTTAATCCGAAGGGTCGAAATTGCTTAGGAGACCAAGGACTATGCTTTATTATCAATTGTGCAAAACCCATTACATATTGCTAATTGACTGACGGTATAAAGTACAATGATATTACAAAAAATGGGCTAAGGAGATGTACATAGTAGAGACTGGTCTTCTTGTAAAAATATAATTGAAATTGAAGTAATGTTACTTAAAAATCAACAAGATTGTATTACCTAATACACCGTTATATTATGACATTATGGTTGATAACTAAAACAGCGTCAAGAAAAATACAGATATGCACAGTTTTACCTCAAATTCGACACACAGTAGTTATTTTCTGTAATGAAAAGTATGTTATCCCTTTGTAACAAATGATAAATCAAATATTACGGCTGGATTCCACCTTCGTTGAAAGCGTTGTTCTCTTATATCAAAATGAAACCTTTTATTTTATTATTAAAGGCACTACACGTGCCTGAAATAAAGTCTAAGTGTGGATGTAAAACGTAAATTTTTAAGGACATCAACAACTGAACATATTGTAGCTAACTTAACAGTTTTCTTATCACTTACTTAATGTTCTATTATTCTATTTCTCTAACGAGACAATTAATTCAGTTTGAAACAGCTGTCACAAACGTTTTCTAAGCTACAAATGTATTTTTTTCGCTACTTAATTTTTGATACATTTTCTTTAAGTATTTACAACTGTCACTATTTCTATCCAAATTCTCTACAAAATATTTCATAGCATCCAATTTTATATGCAAAGCAGGAAAATAGAAGACTGGCGACCGAATAATAGCGTATATTTAAAACTACTTTTCCCATCAACGAATTTTCTCTCCCAGAAGAGGCCTTCACAGTTTAGTGGTGTATTGTTACTCAATTATCCCATTCCGGTGGAAATAGGATCACTTCATACTGCACATCCAACCTGAAACCCGTGAAAATGCGCAATGAACTTCCAGTTATAACGTTACTGCAAAGATATTCCCTATAAACCAATTCCTTGATTTATAAACATCATTCGTTCCATAAAAAACTGCTCGTGAGGTGAAACATCGAAAACAGAAATTCCATTAATTACAACGTACACAATTCTGATTATTTTCCGATTCACAGAAAAATTTCCCAGTTTTCCCTCCCACGTATGTTAGAAAAAACAGAATCATAAACATAACAAAAAATATTACCTATTTAATAATTGAAAGCACCAATGAAGTGTTACATCATACGTTCACATTTTACAATTGGTACTGTAAAAATGTCAGGATTTATGTAAGCAATTGTCTTTATGAAAATCTTAATGCACGTATAATATTTATAAAGAATCATTGATGAGAAACCGGTACAGTTAATACAATAACACAATGAAGTGCAATAACCAGGTAGAAAAAGCTAGGAGGCCGATTGAAGTCAGCCAGCCATACATACAATTTACACGTACTGCGTAATTCTGTATTCCTCCCCGATAATAATCTGCGAAGCGAGCCTCGGCCTTTGCACAAAGAATGGTTGTTCGTCGTACCAAAACAAAGTTCGTAAGCTAAACAAAATTACACGGTTCGTTGTAGCGAAAATTCGTAATTGGAATTTCGTAAATCGTCGAGTAGATGTATTTTTCTTGCAGTATATGTGACACACTGCTTGTACCATTCATTACAACTGTATGGGCCACAGATTTTAGTTTCTTTTTACCGGATATGCAAAAAAATATTTTAATTTACTTTAAACGAATCAATATATAGCATCCATTTTTCACCTCTGTGATAAAATCCATGAACGACCATCAGTCCACGTGCGTGTGTGTGTCTAGATACAGAAATGCAATAGAACGTCTACAAATTCTAACTTGTCTTTAAACACATGAAATCCAATGCACCTTCAGACAGGAAATTCCAAAATCAGTGTTTTTGCTTTGTCAGACTTAGATCACGCACTAAATCAGTTATTTTCACTTGCTCAATCAGACAACTGTAAGGGATGTGTGGACGAGCCTTGCACACAACCCTCTCTTAATAATCATGAAAGGATTATTTTGCTAGTTAGTTGATAGCACAGGAGTGTAAAATATCCGTGTTGTACTGAGATCACTGCAGAATGAATATTTGAATGTTCTATTTGATTTTTCTGCTTCTCAAAAAACCCTAAAAATTCGTAACAGAAATAACAGTTTTGTAGTTAGCCGTTTCATACAGTATCATAGAAACGGCAAATAACATGCCTTTTCTCTCTCTCCATCCATTCAATTAAGTTTACATGCGGTTCCCAACTTTTATTTTTATCTCCCAAATTCTAACCACATTACAGCTGATACAGACTTGTTGTTAAGCGTTTGCTACAGACCGACATCATAGGTACTTTGATATCAACTGTCCACATAAGTGACAAGAGCAGGCTAGTGATTATACGTAGTCACGATTGTGTCCTTATGGTACTAATTACCGGAAGTAGACAGTTGATTCAAATGAAAACAGAATAAAAACAACAAAAGTGCCGAATACGCACAAATTAAGTGAGGCGCACTTTATATACACTACAATGTATTCATTACAATTTTAAAATTGTATTATTATCTAAACAACTAAATATTCATATTTTCAAACAGTTAATAATTACAATTAGTAACAATAAAATTTGTGTTATAAACAATGCTTCTCCCCTTAGAAGGATTACTGCAGTTCTTAAAATTCTAACGAAATAAATTATTTTTGAAGTAATAATCTCAAATAACTTAAATCTAATTAGGAGTTAGAATACTTACAGTAATTAGAAATAAGAAATTTTTATTATCTTTGTGTCTGTTGTATATTAAACACTCGATTTTTAAAATATGTAATGTCATTAGTCGCTCAGAACAATGATTCGTGGATTATTTAACTTTTTCTAATCAGTCAAGTATTTTGCAACTGAATAACTAACAGGATTATCGAACGGAACGGAGAAACATCGTAACATTGTAGTTATACAGTTATTTTCGTAATAAATAGACAAAAACATCCACGAATACAATTAATCTTGTCATGTAAAATAGTGGATATGCATTATTGTTTTCTAAACGGGAGACTGAAATGTGGGAGTTGTGGTGTTTTTTAAACAAAACAACGTGGGTGGACGTTGATTAGGAAACGGCTGTGGCCTGGTACTGACACGTTGTGTATTCAAATCATGAAACCTTCCTCCTGGCGTGCCATTAAAACCTAACTCGTTAGACTGTTTGACCCTCTGTACACTAACAATTTTATTTGGACTTTAATATAAAAGCGTTCAGAATTAATGTGTCCATCTGCAATGTCAAACTCGGGTTCTCTGTATGTGGTCAGATGAATTACAAAACAAAATCCCATCCAGTGTTGTGAGTAGCTTTTCTAGAGATTAGTGTGATGTGTATGTCAGAATTTCTTCAAAGTTATGTGTATAGATTAATATTGCTACAACGTGCCCCGTCCGTCTGATTCGTTTCAAATCCTAGCAGAAGTGACTCTGCTAAACAGTGTTTACCAAACTGTGATTCCCGTTCCCTAAGGTTCAGCGAGATTATAAGGAAGGTTCCGCAAGAAAACATCGATGATGATAGTGTCTCTCGACAGACACTCTAAATATTATTGAAAAATAATTTTTGTAACAGAAACACATTCTGAAGTAACCTAGCGTAGACTGTGCAATCCAAGTGTACAGTTCATTTCGAGGAAAGCCTGGAGCATTTCAACCCGTATTTAAATTAATTATTTTGTCCTTCAAATGTTAAATCTCTTCTAAAAACTGGTCATAAGTGTTGATTAAACATCGCTCAATATCAAAAATTATTCCAGAAAACCGAATGAAACGCTCTTCTCATTAAAAAGACAAAGAGCAATTGAGTTTTAATTTCTCAGAATTTATTATTTCTTATTTTACATAATCATTCTTTCTTTGAAACACATTTGTGATAATTATACAAGAAATTAAACCTGACACGTAGGCCTGGAATGTTGCGCCAGGTAACCTGACTTTTCAGAGATGCTTGTTACCTCCATCATCAGGGCGATAAATGACTCTGAAGATGGAGAATGCAAGCACGTCTGAAACGTCGGTAAATGTCCACCTCCTACAAGACATGCCATCTTTATACTCACCACCAAAAGAATCTGAATTTTCACTGCGTAGGCCTCTGACTTTCTGACTTTTCAAAGTTATAATATATTTGAACCCTTTCTGTTTATATCTGTAGGCAGTTACTTAAAATCGCATATCCACTTAGAAAGAGCATGGGACTAGAAAGAATTAAAGGTTCAATCAGTACTTCAAGAATCCAAAAGTTTTTAGGGGTCTAATTTAGGAAATGCTTGTATAAATGCTCGGAAAAACGATTGATTTCTAATTCAGATATTGTTTTGGACATTGTCCATTGGTTGAGGTTATATCTGGTACACGATGTTTCGGAAACACAGGACCCCTGAAACAAGCCTCAGATAAAGGAAAACTATATTCACTTAATCCTAATAAAGTGTTTGTAAACAGACTACATCTCCAATTTAACCACAGTGAGTATAGTGCAATTTTACAGTCGATACTCATGCGACGTCGGCGTTAATATCGTCAAAATAGAAAGCACTACAGAATAAAATAGCCCAGAAAATGAATTAGGAGTAATATAGGTATGAAAATATTACGGAGCACAGAACTGTGAAAATTCTGTCGCGAAGTTAATATCTGACGCAATAGAAAAAAGGAAGGAAATCTCCTGATTCGTGAATCAGATCGATGTGCGTTTCGTTTAGGAATCAACGTTATTACCGCGCAGCGAAGTAGCTTCGACTGTGATTTTAATTTTTTGGCCGACATCGTGTCATTTTCCACATCACAGATTCTACTACATAATGTTGACGCTTCGCAAAATACACTTTTTTCTGTTCCGAGAATGTAAATGATCTAACCACAGTCATTAGTCATAAAGTTATTTAATTAACTTTCAGACGTCACTGTGTTATATAAACTAGACACTGAACCATTAATTTTAAAAGTTTTAAACATAATTTTAATAAAGCCAGAACTGATATTCAATTGGAATCAAGTCAACAGGATTTCGAAAGAATGCAATTTAATATTTCTTAACTTTACCGCTACGCCTCACGATACTAAAGCCAATGGATTATAGAACTGCCTGTTCAATACGCATCAGATGCATCATTTTTCTTTCCCTGTAGTTATTCAGTACGTTCTCCATAGCTACATGATTGTGATAAATGTTTTTTTAGTTCCCTGAATCCCCAGATCTTAAATTTCAATTCCACATCATGTAAAGGGAAATATTTCCGCATTTTGTGTCTGGAGACCTCGATTGGGAAATTTGAAAGTCGTGAGTTTCGCCCAATATTGTCAACATTACTAATTATGTCTATGTACCCTAGTTTATAAAACTCCAGCAAGACTATTTCTACTCAAGATAATTCCAAGCCTCTCAATCTTAACCACTTTTTAACCCAGCCGAGTATTACTACATAGAATGAGACAGAGTCTTTTTTTTTCTGAGTACACAATTTTTATGTATGGTTTACTTAAATACACTATCACAAACACAGACCATATAGCGTCAAATGCTAACTAATGACTAAAATATTGCAGTGGGCATAATAGTAAACGGTAGTGGTCTAATTCAAAACACCATACACGCATTTAACAGAAGAGACTGAAGAATACCATGTAAACTCAATAACTAGTCAGTCACCGGGCTGAGATTTCAGCTCTGGATAATTCTAATACGTAGAAAAATTGGCAATTATTCGGCCGCAATCAGAAACATTCAACCGGGAAGCTACATGCAAATTTATGGCATGCGATTGTCCAAATGAAGGAGGATGCGATGAGCACGCATGTAGCACGCGTGGATGATGGTATTGGGTTAGACTAGAGACAAAAGGCGGGGTGTTATGAAAATGTAAATAACCTCCGGATTCCATAAAATACAAGAACAAACGAAAGACTCTGCTCCAAGGATTTAGAATTTTGTAAAAATACATGTAAATTATTACATAAATAAATATATACACTAAACAAATAAAATAAAAATCTAATGTCATGCAAATAATTAAAAAAAACATTTTACAGTCTTGAAATTGTGTCCTAACGGTGTGCATTGGTTTGCTAAATATACATTTGATATAAACATTTGATAAAATAACAAGTTCAATAATTTTCTGCTTTCTGTTGTGCAGCATCTAAAGTGTTGTTCAGGATTCTTTCAATATTTGCATTAGCATTTTTATCATCTGCAGAATACTTCCAATGTTCCCATAAATCATTTGGAAACTGTCATATAAATCACTTCTCCTATAGACACAGTCATAAATAAGGAAGCAACGGGCTCTTTTAGTATGAACTTTCGCTTTGATACCAACACAGAATATGGCAACTGTACAGACAGGTAAAACCGCAAACACACGACATCATAATTCCACATCCAAAGGCATGCCGTTTATTAGACTCTACCCAACCTTCCTCGCAAAATTCGAGTCACTGTCACTCTAACTTCTAGGCCGCTGTTCACTCCAGTTACTGAAAAGCTATGGAGATGGTACATTCGCCAGCAGAATTTGTGTTCGTTCCAAACATTAATCCTCATCCAGATAGTTTTCTGCTGTTCTTTAATCAGTGCGTATCCTGGCAAGGAACTACCGTACAAGACAACAACACAGCAATTGGTAACACAATTTCGTTGTACATTTAGAGTCTGTGATATGAAACATGTCCGGCGTCCCACAAATTTTACAGACATTGGTTTGCTGGTTTGAAAATGATGCGTGACGCCCACACTGAGAACAGAGTTTGCTGCAAGATTATTTTGGTGGGCGCATGGCTCGTGGCTTTTGGCCACCGCGATCTCCGAACCCGACCTCACCGGACTTATTTCTTGGCGACTTCTTAGGGTGTTTATTCAAATAACCTGCTATGTTTGGATGAAAATGACGGCTGCAATGAATGGAATTGCGTGTATTGTAAAGTCTTTATTTAGAAGCTGCTGGTAGCTTAGTTGTTTCAAAAAAATTTCTGTTTATAAAGCACAAAATTTCAGTGTCATGTTCACCGAACAAATTCTTGTTTATTTTAAATTAGTCCACACTCTAAAACCATAGTTATGTAAAATACTTTTTAATACCATCCTCTCTTCTACATTTATTTCCCTCATGATCATGCTTTTCATCCTGTTCTGTAGTACATATGGTGTTGCAAAGCACTCTATGATCCGAATAATTACAGAAAATCTTCCGACTTTTATACGTAAGAATTTAAAAATAACATTATTGATCGTGGGGAATTGATAAAGTAAACAATTCCGAAATTTTTAGACAAATTATCTACAATGGAGAGAGAACAATACAGAAGTAATACGTTTAGGTATACGTACATTAAAGTGTTCTCTCCTCGCAACCACATTGTGAATGAGAGTGCCCGAGAAAAATCAGCAAGTCCTTTGAGAAACTTGTTACGTTCTTCTGCAAGTGGTCCATGAGCATAGCTAAGAGTTATCTCCAAGCATTCTGTGGGTTTTCGTTCACGTGTATCGTTAGCGCAGGAGCTCTTATAATGCTCTGTTGTGCAAGTTATGTTATTGTCTTTGTTCCTTTTCATTTTCTGAATGCTTCCGAAATTAGATTCAAGGCTTTAGATTAGAATCCCTACCTGGCTACGACAGGATGATGGAAATGGTTCTTCTACCACCTCAACGATTTATACATTTACTTAAAGAGATATGTAAATGAAAACCCACATTCTATATCACCTCGTGATATACTGAAAATCCTGTTCAAATTCTCTAAGCGTACATTTTCGCTTATTTATTTCACTTGGCTTCTTTCGCTGTTATATTTTCTTCGAATACATTATATTTTATTATATTAAAATAATATACTCTACCTGGTACATAACGCATAAATATAGAAAACAACAATATATTTATTAAAGACAATGCAAAAGAACAGGTAAGGAACGGAAGGTAATAGTAAAAAAAATTATATTTTTTATAGATCAATTTGTACCCATTTTATTAATACTGTAGTCTGCGAATCAATTCCATGGAATACAGCCCTTCATGACAAGCAGATAAAACTTCCGTTCGTCAGTAAATTTCTCCCTCTTTAACTCACTGCAGGGTTAGTACGATTCGCCACAGGCTCTACTCGAAGCCAGTTGAATCCAATTCGCAATCTAATATTCTGTTTCATTAAGATCGATTTTTATATAATAAATGCACTCTCAGATTTCCTAACTGACTATAGTGTAATTGGAGCGTTCTATGTGAATCAAACTGTGTATTAAACACACTTCTTGAGAATAAGAAATGCTCGTGTTTTTAGGTTCATACTTCCTCTTTAGGTGGCGACTGACTTGTAACATTTGCCTGTAATGTAACGTGTTACAAATCGAGCATTACACAAGTGAAGACAGCGAACGGAGCCGCTCGATGCGAGCTGCTCACGCTCGCGGGCGCTCCATCGTGTTGTTGGTTTTTTCGCGAATCCCTTTGAGTGTTACATTACAAGTCAGTCAGTCAGTCGAGCGGCGTCGTAACGAGCATTCACGAGTTCTTTAGATAAGAGTAGCGTATTAAA
>NW_019060049.1:222695-245370 GCF_000696155.1 Zootermopsis nevadensis
GAGCACAGTCGAGCCGAGCGTTCAAAACGAGCATTCGATACGCCTCACCAGTTGTGGTGTAATGTAACATGCTCGCCGCGAATGTTACATTACGAGTAAATGTTACAAGTCAGTCGCCACCTTTTAACTTTCAAAATGACTCAGGTCAAAGAAGCCAATTAAAACTATTCTGACAGTTATGAAGTCTGTCGTTACCGAAATAATACTTCACACAAATTCTTCCCTTAAAGGTTAAATTGAAGTTACAAACTTGTATGAACGCGTCACTCCGTATTTAATTAGAGACAGAAGTTATATTTCTCCATAGTCCATTCCTGGGATGGTAATTAGGTGGCACGTTTCTGGTACGTAGCGTAATGTTTCTACTTACTTGCAAAGAGAAACAGTACACAGACCCAGTTTACTTAAACAACTGACGTGGTATGGAAATTTTCTAAAAACACCTTTCGATTCTTATTCCAGTATTTATTGCAATTGGGTTAACTGGAACTGAAGAGTGCCAAAATTCGAAACTAAATTATTACTTTTTACTCCCAGTTAGATGAATTTATGCAAACCACAATCTATTTTAGAATTGTGGGGCCCCTAAATTTAGTTTCCAAATACAATATTTATGATTTCAAAATTACGTCAACTTATAATTAAAAGTCTAAAAAGGCAAGAGAGTGAACTTGTGATACGTTACTTGAAATCATACACTTTTGACTGAAATGAAGATTATAATATTAACAATTGAGAAGTGAAAATTACGTTTCATATGCGTAGGGCTATAGTCATAAGTCTCCCTGATGATGGAAGAAGTAAGTTATTTTGAAGCATCATTCAGTATATACCAGACTACGGTAGTACATCAAATAACATAGAAATTTCACAACAAAAGAAGGGCTTCTAATACATATTTTGTAAACTTTTAACATATTTCTTTCATGTTTCATAGAACTACTGTTGGTAAATGTAAAGCAGCCAGTGAAAAATTTTTATGTGTGAATTTATATAGACACGCACACACACATATAGACAGGGTTGAAAGAATCGCGCAAAATCTCTCCGTTCGTTGTATAAAAATACGCTCCAGCGGTAAGCAAATATTCGTATGATGTTCAGTTTTCGAGATAATGGTCACCGTCAAATGGAGGGAACACGTAGCGCCCAGCAGTGATGCTATCGATGCTACTTGTACACAAGCACACACAGACCTTATCTAGTAGTAGTTATTTTGCCCCTAGTGTAGTAGACACGCATATCACAACAAGGCTGAGTTGTATTCGAAGGGTCATGGAATACACACGCGACGATTACAGCGACATGCTCCTAATGCTGGAATGCTGTTGCAGCCGAGCTCCATGGAAATACGTTCAACGTCTTCCTGCACGTTATCATGATCCTAATGTTTTCATATTATTCTGGGTTTAGGGCTTGTGTAGAGTCGTCGGTAGATGTCAGCTTTTCAGAGAAACAAGCTGTCTCCATTTTCAGGTTTCGCATCAACCGGCGACTCTACAAACCCAAAAGAACAGCATCGACATCCTTCAACCGCAAAAACCTCAAATCTCATAAGATAATGTGTTTAAATATTTAGAGCAGCGTCTTAGGGAAACTAATTCTTGAATCACCCGCACACGTCAATGCAGGTCATCCACGTAGTGTACAGGCACCAACCACTGAAAATGCAACAAATATTTTGAGAAACAGAATTTTCAAGCAAAAAGTGTTTCATTTCAGGTGAAATTGAGACTACTCGGGACTTGCACAAGAATGTGAATTGTACCTGGAGGGAACATTACATGACCTTCACAGTCGCCCTATCTCATTCTGTTGGATTTATTCCAATGGAAGCATTTGCTCCCATGAGTATCAAACATCTCGTAGAAACTTCCCAAAGCTGGAATAACTGTCGATGCCGAAATGTTTCGGTGTGTATAAGAAAATACCATGAGATGCGCGACGCTTATCGTAAGCGTCAATGCACAAAGCCGTGAGAAGTAAACAAATAAACTTGTTTAAATCATCGTATATATCGTGTATATCATTATCTTGTTTGCGTGTAATCCACTGTCGTCTTGCCCGACGGTGACATATATCAACAGATATCGTATTTTATTTAACTTTTGTTGCGTATTTTTGTATGAGGATTACCGCTACTGATAACCTGTGCGCATAATAATTTATTCTATAAACACATATGTGTAACGCATACATATTTCCGTACGTATCTTCGCAATGCATTGCACGCACTATTCAGGGGACAGCTGTCCATGCAGAATTCGGTTCGAATTTGTGCATTCGAAATGCCATTTGTTGTTGATCACAAATATGGAAATTCACACAAATGTTGAAAGCAAACGAGAGGAACAGTGTAGCTATAATTACACAAATGTTAGTTGACTATTATCCAATATAACCACAAACAAGCTGGAACTTCAAATCCAGCAACAAATTGCAGATAATAAGCGTTTAACTATCAAGTGTACAAGTACACTATCCCTTACAAAATACATACACCATGTAACAAAACTAAAGATTCAGACTCAATCATGTGATAAAGGTTCGTATTTTAGGTACAGTGTAAACCACACACAATCTCAAAGGTGAAATCGGTAAGAATTTATTTTAACTCTAAAGTTTAATATGCGTTTGTTCCTTAAATCTGAACATACATAAATTATGTTCAGGTTTGTTACACAGCTGAAAAATGTAAATAATTTCAGCAACAGGTACAATTAATAATTGCAACCCGAGACATACAATTCATATTTATCGCTACGCAGTTATTCTCAAGAATGTATGCGAGTCTAGCCCATTTAATTATTATACAGAAAACATGACGACACCGAAGAAAAGACGCCTTCATAATTTTAGAATAAGTCACTCACATATGATTCCTAAAAACTTATGAGATAAGAAGATAAGAAGCACAATTTTATACACTACTGTGTATTTTGGTTCTGTATTGTTTATTCCTGAATCAATAGCAAAATTTTTAATACGTTTCTAGTTTGGTTTCTGACTTGATGACGATAACTCATTATGAATGGGTACATAGAATTTGGCAAGGGTGCAGTTTACAGATGCACCAACAAATTGTGCTTTGACAAGCGTATTCTTGAACAACAAATGATTTATTTACCTACTTCACAGCGTAATTCCGTGTGACTTAAGAATTTTCTACTTTAATCGTTATATATCCGTTAATTATATTAAAATACTCCAATAATTTAAGTAAAATTTCCCTTGTACGATATGACAATGTTCTCTGACAATTGTTAATCTATTAAGTAACACAATTTAGACATAAAAGGGAACAAAGAAACGGGTAATTTAAAATAATACTACGGATTTCAGAGCAGACGGCGGTGTATGTATGATTATTATTCAGTTTTGCCATCTTCAGTAATATAATTATGACGCCATACTGTTGTATATATGTTCTACAATATAATATGTGAGACTCACTGACATTTTGTTTAATACGGAGAATAGTTTTCTTCTGGTAACACTCACAGATTTCACGATGTCACTAAATTTGTCTTTGGATTATGGTGTCCTAAACAAACATGGCTGCTGCTGAGTGTAAACAGTTTCTTGTAACAGGACTTAAAAAATGTGCGCTCATTTAGGTTCTTTGTCAATTTATAACAATCAGTCATTGAATGTTATAGATCAATGCTTTATTTGCAAAGAATATTTCCAAATATATGTAACAGAAAAAAATTGCTAACATTATATTTCTTATAAACAACGAATATCAACCAACACATTAGGATATCCAAAATCATCTCTTGTTGACATGCCTTTAAATGAATATAAACGAGGAATGTTGAATAACAGCATAAGAGATGACGATCGTGAAGACAAATCGCAGAAGGATGAAGTGTACACTAGTATCAGACTCATAACAATAATTTACAGACAGACTGGAATAAGATACAAAGAAAAGCCATTGATGGCGAAATAGGTAAACAAAAGAGCCAAGCACGTTGGCAGTTTTATGGTGATGACTCGACATTATTCAATTGACTGTATGACGTATTTTGTTTCGAGCTCTGGAGGCACTATTTTTATTTCAGATATCCTGGCAAATAAAGACTAGTATTTCTTCCTTTTTTTTCTTTTAGTTACACAAAATATACTTTATAAAGTAATTACATCTAGTATATACACATTCTGACATTGTAGGTAACAAAGCAAACATTTTTCAGGCTACTTTATATTGCGAAATTATCTGCACTGAAGCGTTAATGAAAGGGCATGTTTCTTTACATAACGAAGAAAACAAAAATTATCTGAGCGGTTTCAAGTATATATTTAGCAAAAACTAAGCGGCAAACAGAAAAGACACTTAGACACTTGAATTAAATTTTAAAACATGCTTTTCTTTTAGTATGCCCGGAGAAGTGGTGTTGTTAAGTCTAACTAGCGATGGTCACTTGGAGCGCAATTGTTTACTTAGCACAAAAATGGTGAGTTAACTAGAAGAAAAGGGTTTTATGTGCTTGACTTTCATTTTGCAAAATCTGTGACCATTGTTTAATGTGTTTTTCGGAATAAGTTTCACAAATATCTTCAATGTGCGACTTCAGTTCCCTTTTTCGGATTGAGTCACCAACTTAGTGCTCTTTAATCAGTTGCTCTCCTAGTTGTCACTTCTGACATTAAAACACTCTCCTCGCATAAAAAATAGTTATTTTGAATTTCTACTTCCACTGGTGTAAATTTAATTTCTATATGCCGTTTTTTCAAATAAATATTTTTAGCTGCTCGGATCATTCCCTTCACCCTTTGCATTAACTGCTTAAGAATGCAATCCATTCTTTAGCTTCTAGACCTGTCTGGTCGCATTTCCCTCATAAATCTCAGAATTCATTTTCAGCCTCTCTGTAAGAAACGCGTCATCCACATCGAATTGCATTCTCCAGATATTGGATATGGAGTGGATGGCAAATTATATCATATAATCAGATGCTATTATTAAGAGTTCCAGAAACGTAGAAAGAGGCAGAAATTGAAATTCCTCCTTCGACCTATAATAAACAGAATTGGAAGGTTCAACCTCCTCGCCATATTTGAGAACTCTCTTGTCACCTTTCAGAATCGTCATATAAATAAAAAAATTTTATTAGTGTATCATTTTGCATCGGGATGCAGTACGATGGTTACTTAGGCCCACTTTATGTATAATGTTTTACGAAATTTAATTGAAAATAAGAGCAATATCTATAGAAGAGCATTATTATTGAACAAATATTTCCGATTATTATATACGTAACATTACGTGCAATACAATTCCATATGAAGTAGAAATATAATCCAGAATTCCTCAAAATATAATGAAACCTTTTTAGAATCGTGAATTACGTTTATTTTGAAATAATTATTTCAGGGCATAAGCCTTAATACCTCTTCCAGAATCAGTGGACACATTACCTTCTCCTCGGTCTACTCCGATTTTATATTTATACTTCAAAACGGTTTTTGGGATGTCTCGTTATTCAGTTATGTTAAAGAACTTCAGTCGATATTCCAGAATTTTATTACTTTCTGGGTCTATCTTTAGATCATTTCCGAGGTCTTCGTTGCAGCATTTTTCCAATTTTATATAGCCATGCACTTATTTTATAAATATTAAATTCTATATATTAATTAATTAAACTTATGAACGTCTCCTCCTGCTCTGTTGATCACGAAACTAGGTTGAAATCGAAGAGTCATTACCATTTTCAGAAGAACACGCTAAAGGATATTATTCAGAGACAAGTGAAAACAGTATATTGTTTACAAAATTGTTTCAACATTATCTTTTCCTGTATTTGTTAATATTCCATTTGGTCTCTTCCTTTCAGAGATTCCAATTAATATTTGGCATGCATTTATTTCTTTTAGAATGCCAAGTGCATTTCACATGCCTTTGGCCCTTTCATTCTCATTGTATTGTTCTCAAATATTTTAAAATTACGGTGATACTAAAATTTCGTACAGTAAGTTTATTCGGTGCCAGACTTAAGCTTACGCTAAGTAGGCTGCAGTTTATAGCCTTACGATATGAAGAACCTTAAAAATGCATTTAAAATTTAATGTTTAGATTTACATAGTCATATTTGAACTCAAATGATAGTATATTGCTTTCATTCACATCGGTCTCATGTTTATTTTAATGTTCTTATTCAGTCAGAATAATTAAATGTATATTAGGACTTTCGAATTTTTTTGGGTATCTTAAACTTCATATAGCTTACGGCCTCTGAAGGTTAAATTACGACTCTGGGTCTGTCTTAAAATTAATTATTCTTAAATTCTGAAGGTTGATATTTTTCAAGACAATGGATACAGAGGAATGAAAGTTGAGTACCCACTTAGAAAGTCCAGAACGGAATACAAAGTACTGAAATTAATTTCCTATGGTATATCAAAGGCTGTACAAAATTAGACCATAAATGATACGTACCTTGTACTTTATATAATAAAGCAATGTCTTAATAATTGGCTGCAACATTTAAATAAAATGAAAGATTGCCTAATCCATAGAGTGAAGGAAAAGAAAACGTGTTTTGTTCTGTTCTCTTCCAGTATTTGTTCAATTTGTTCGGAAAACTAGCTATCAAATAACTAAACTATCCAGTTTATTTCTCGTCATTAAATTTAGACATAGTGCTGCAACACAAGAACGCCTCCACCTCGAATAAAACAATGACACGACCAAGCGCATATGAGTGACTCAATGGGATAATACACCACTTCTTGTGCAACACAAAAGATAAAGTGTTGTATTACAAAACAGTGGTTTATGAACATGACTTTAAGGATCAGAATGCAATCTTTATACACAGTGTTTTGTGACAATACATTGTGTGAATTATATGGATTTTAAGGACCGATTTAATACATCGCGCCACTGATGATGACCTCATGAGGTTGAAACGCGTCTGGCACAATGTGTTTTAAAGTGTTTCAATGCGTAAACCGTTGGTTTATTTACGTGTTTTTATGTGTTTAAATTCGATACTACACGGTAAGCAAGGTTTTAAGATCATTAAATTTACGTAACTGAGCCATCAGCTGCATGGACTGTACAGTGTTGAATGCTAATATTTAATTTTAAATTATATTGATCGTGGCCTAAGTTATGGCACTATCCTTGAACCTGAAACGATTAAAGTAAACCACATAAAGTTTTACGATAACTGGTTTTCGGGACAAAAGAGGAATCAGAGACTTTCTAATGCGAAACAGGTTTCTTTGCCAACACTCATCCCCACGTTGCTTTTTATATTTCTTTCCATGCAAGTTGCTTCCAAAGTCAACTCATTTCCTGTTCGTTTATCTGCGTATAATGTACAGTCTGACTATATGTGTTACACAGAAATTATGCCTAAGAATTATATAGAACTTAAAACTATCGTAATAATTCCTCTACTCAGTTTAATTACTAACTCTGTTTGTACAATTTACATTTATAATATGATACTGTAATTTACAGGAACAGTAAAGGCAGCTGTTAAAGGATTTGTATTGAAATTTAAGTCGTGTCAAGATTTCCGTCTTCTGGGTTGTTGCCCTGATGACGGAGGCAGTATGATCTCTGAAACGTTGGTTAACATCGACCAGACTTCACAGCTCAACAACCCAGAAGACGGAAATCTTTATACTCACCGCTGTGAGAACCTCAAGTCTTACTTAAGTCGTGTCATTGACATCTTTATCTTTTAAACGGTCCAAATCTGAAGGTTGCCGTCTTCTTTGTTATTGCGCCGTGTAGTCTGTCTGGTAGAAGTTTTCCGACGTTTCGGAAGTGTTTGCTACCTCCATAATCAGGATGATGAGTGCCGTGATGATGAAAGAAACGAACTTCTGATACGTCGGTGAACTTCTATCAGACTAAACGGCGCAACAACTCAGATGACAGGCATCCTCAGACTCACCGCCGTTAACTCATTTTATATTAACGAAATTTTCATTATCGGACTTATGAGTAACAAGAGGGCCCACTACACTGTGCAACAAATTATAGGTAATTTCTTGTTATGGGCATCAAAATAAGTTGAATCTATAGATTTTGGGGTGATAAACACAGAAACAGTGCTTACATTGACAGATTGGCTCTTATTTTCGAAAAAAACTAGTTTGTTTTATTTATACAAGGTATTTTTTAGTACATGGCAGTAAGATGTAGCTACAAACACATCTTTGTAAAACACGGCGCCTCTTTGTCTTTTGTTTATAGTTAGTTACTGGAGCATCTCTTTTCACCATCCGACAATAATCAGCTAACATGGCGGCACTTCATTTGCTTTTGTATCTTTGCTCCATCGCTGAGATGTCTTGATGGAAGCGCTCACCATGTTCGTCGCTGACGGCACCACAGTTTGACGGGAAGAAATCCAGGTGTGAGTGTAAGATATGCATCTTCAATGACATATTGCACCCCAATTTTCCATAAGAAGTCAGTGAGTTCACTTTCTGTTTGATAAAATTTATCACAGTCATTATTTCGAGTACGAAATGTTGTCACTTTCACAGAGTGATCTAGAAGATTCCACTGTTGTAGCCTCGAGGCCAAAAGCTCTGCCTCATTCTTCGGCAGTTCGAGATCCTTGATGAGGTCATTAAGCTCACTTTCTGTGATCTTATGTGGTTCAGAAGGATAGAGTTTTGTACAAAATGCTGGATCCCTTGACGTAGACGGCTACTGTACTTCTTCGTTTATATCAAGCTCAACATGAGCATCACCAGTGTCTTCATCTTCATCAGACTCTACATAAAACTTTCGGGCGGTTCAGGAATAGGTAATAGTTCACCGTGAGGGACGGGGCGAATTACAAATGGTATATTTGGGTACGTAAGTGTCCACTTTTCATTCATTGTCACCCCTTTTCAAATAAAAATAACAGTCTGTGATGTGATTTGTTGGATCCCTCCATACTATGGGCACTGCGAAAGGCTCAGAACGTCCTTTACAATTCACCAACGGTTTGAGTTCTGATGAACAGGTAGTGCAGTATATGTGTGGAGCCCAGTTCTTGTCCTGATCGCCTAATTTACACCCAAACTACAATGCGCAAGCCTTTTTTATGGCTTAGTTAACGTACACTCTACTGAAGAAAACGTAACTTCTCCACATACGTAACAGACGTTATTCGGACTATTCACACAATTACGGACATTTTAATCTTACACGACACAAATACTGCGCAAAAAGTAGGAATATCACAGAGGACCGTTAACTGGGAACAAATCACCCAGTACCTGGCCGAATTCGAAGAATACTGCAAAAGTTGAAGATGAATTTGAAGCGGCAACAACTTATCACGTAATGCAGAGTGGGGTGACTGTTGCTGATCACGTTTTAAGAGCGTGGTGGTACTATAACTGATAATAATGTAGATTAACTCGCTAACATGAGATCCCAACCGTAATTCGAAAACGGGAGCCAATCGACACACTTTAATGTGATTTTTCTTTTCAGTAGCCTAAAAATAGTCAAGATTGGTTAGTTTCATTTTCATAACAATTTACGTGTTGACCAGTGTAAGAGATGTAAATGAACATTTGTAGAATTTCCCTGCTATGGAAAACTGAACTAATAAAATCATATTGACTGTCAATTTTATAGAAAAATTTGTGCCTCCTTTCAAACAAACGACATGCATACACTGGATACCAACAATACACAAAGTGTTACTAATATGGCGTCTTCTTCTTTTGTAATCAATCCTTGGATTGGTTGGCAGCAGCTCTTTCTGAGCTGCTGATACTTGGGTAATCCTGAGGATCTTTAATGCGGTGGATTCCCCTTGCCTTCAGCATCCTTTGCCGTTGACCTATCCGGGTACCGCCTTTAGGGGTGATTTCTCACCCCAAGTGTATCAGGGTGCCCTGAACCTCCACCCACTCATCCTCCCTCCGAAGAGGCTGTTGGCACAATTCAATATATACTTTCTCAGGTCTCAGATATTCATTCAGTAAGTTCTCTGTCATGTGGTCCAAATCGCTATATTTCTTTCGTAACTAGCAGTTAATTTGTTAACTCCTTGTTTTGCTTTCAAAGGTTCCATGTACAGCATCGCATATCATGTACAATCTTAATATATTTTACATGTATATTTATCATTCTCCTTTCTTATAACAACATCGTCTTGTGCGAATTGTTCGCCGAATTTACGACTAATACAGTCCATAAAATCATCAGGGCATTTGTTTATTTATTTACAGTTTACTTAAGGACGATAGTGAATAATGATAAGGATACCTGTTAAAGGCACTGGCCTGGATGGCCTGAGGAAAATCACAAAATACTTCAGTCTCCGAGCCGAAATTTCAACCCGGGACCTCGCGAATACGACGTTCGGTGTCAGGTTTCTGTTTATTCTGAAAATGAATTTTGTAGATGAATGTAAATCCATTATTTATGGTTTGGTTTGGTTTGGTTTCATGTCCATGGAGTTTTTAACTACACGCTTCTTACCGAATAATTGTGATGTCAGAAACATCTGACAATTCTGTCTTGAGGCTGGCAACAGGAAATTAACGAGCATGGGGTATCTAGAAGCATTACTGGCCATCATGAAGACGAGACCAAAACTGAGGGTTGATTCATAACTATGATTTGCTACTGAGGTCGAGTTTTGGCTATGCATCTAACTTGGTACAGTCTCTCAAAAACAAGACATTTAATGGGGTGTGTGAGTTTGTTTAACAAATGTTTCTTATGACGGATTTCCAGTGTGACTAGTGTAGTATGAGAAAATGATAGGATTTTTCACGGCTAAGCAAGTGGAGTCGTGGGTAAACAAATATCTAATAACGCCATTCTAAATTTCATAAGTCATGCCACACCAGTAAGTCCAATGTTACTTGATGGTTAACGTTTCTCGACATATCTACAGCTTCGCTGTTACTACTATTCAATCCATCGCCAATATCTGGGATTCTATTCTTTCTTTCCACTATTCTATGCTTTCCTCTCATCTGACGGTTGGCAGATACAGCCATAAATGAATATGACAGGTGGAATAAAATAGGTGTGTTAAATGTTTAATGGGTATGATATTTATCAGTTCGTAACCAGATGAGTACACGATACATGAACCTTCAGACAGGATAAGGAAATATGTAACTAATGTTTCCTTCATGCATTTTTATTAAAATTGTTAAGGTATAGTCTGTTTATATTTTTCTTTCAGAACGTTTGTGTACGGTTTCATTTAATTACAGGTTTCACATGGCAACGCCGATGGTCGAACCAAGAAACCGGAGGTGAGTAGAAATTAAAACTACTAGAACAAACTACATTATTAGGCCATAGTCCTGTGCGTTTGGTAGAAACGTAGTTCATAGTTTGCTGATCCTATGTAGAAATAAACAGACAGAGATTGTAAAATACGTTTTCAAGTAGTTGAATTGGTTTTGCAAGTTGAAGAAAATGGTTTGCATTAACTCCTTATAATAAAATAGCTGTTCCGAATAATATTACATTCAAATTCACAATAAATTTTGATCAGGCGTCACGAAATTAAATTTACATAAATGATTCGAAAATAGAATATTATGCGAATTTGAAAACAGATTTTTCATAAATGAAGAGCAAGTAAAATGTTATTAATTTTCTAATAAATAATAATACATTTTTAGTCGTATTGGTATCGAACAGTGACATTTGGTTTAAACTGAAGCTGCTCACACACTACAATTGTCAATTATTCTCAGACTTACCATTTCTCGGAGCACCTGAACAACACGGTGCTCTGCCGAACACCATTACAGCTGATCCTTTTATCATCTTATTCAGAACTGTGTACAATATTATTATTACAAACTCCATATTACGGTCGTGTCCTATCAACGAATGGCGATGGTGATGGCTGCTATAATGATGATGATAATAACAGGAATGCGAATTTCTAGCTGACCATTATTATATGAATTCAGGGGCGTAACACCTCATCCCATGTTGCGGCGTGTTTCAAAAGTAGCTGTACAACTTTGCTGGAGAATATAAATGTATTTAAAGGACGTGTGCAATATTTTTAAATTCACAAATTTAGCCAAACACATCAAGTTTCATGCACACAAACTGTAGTACCGAAAACCGCCACCGCGAGCGCTCCTGGCCAGTTGTGATCAAGATGGCTACTTTCACAGGTGCGGAACGAGCTTGTTGTGTGCTTTGGTTTGAAGAAACAAAGTCTGCTACAACGTTCGAAGGGAATTTCGCACCCATAATCGCAAGGAACCACCCAGTAGGCGTACAATTTACTCGTGGCACAAGAATTTTGTTGAGACTGGATGTTCTGTGTGCCATACCAAGAAAGCCGGTAGGCCACGTGTTTCTGAAGACGCCGTGGAAAAGATTAGGGAGAGCTTCGCTCGAAGTCCACGCAGGTCAACGAGACGTGCATCTCGGGAAAATGGGATTCCACATGTGACTGTGTGGCGAGTGTTATGAAGACGTTTACACTTAAGAGCGTACAGATTATCCATCGTGCAAGCCATTTCAGATGGTGATAAACTGGCTCGTAAGAAATTTTATACGGAAATGTTGCGGCGGGTTGAAGACGACGAAGAATTTCTGGACTCAGTAAATTTCAGTGACAAAAACACGTTCCATTTCACTGGTAAGGTCAACACCCACAACTGCAGGACTTGGGGTAGTGAAAATCCACGTTCCTTCCTGGAACATGTTCGTGACAATGGAAATGTTAACGTGTTTTGAGCCCTCAGCAAAGATAAAGTGTACGGCCCCTTCTTTTTCATGTAGAAGACCATTACCGGCATCGTGTATCTGGACATTCTCCAACAGTTCCTCGTTTCTCAACGTGACGAAGATGACCAGGAAGGACGCATTCACTTCCAGCAAGACGGTGCACCTCCTCATTACCTCGGAGAAGTGCGCGAGTACCTCAACAACCGTTTCCCAGGTCGGTGGATTGGTCGGGGTCGCACCAATAGCATGGCCACCTCGTTCCCCGGATCTAACACCTTTAGATTCTTTCTTATGGGGATTTGTTAAAGATCGAGTGTACGTGCCACATTTGAGAAAGTCATACAAAATTTTAATCAGTATATAAGAAGAAAATATTTGGGACATATTGGTATAGATGACAAGATAGTACCAGGTGATTCAAAAAGGACTTTACAAATTTGAAAGTGTATAGAAATTTATTCAGAAGGCTTACAGAATCGGTTGAGGTGTCATTTTGTAGCAAACCAAATCAAGGTTTACCTCAAACAATCATTTTGGTTCGATGTGATTGCCATTGGTGACACTGCAGACATCCCACCTGATATCAATTTCTTGCCAAACACGGTCCAGCATATCCGGTGTCACTTCTGCAACTGCGGCGGTAATTCGAGCTTTGAGCTCAGTGAGATTGGCAGGTAAGGGTGGAACAAACACACGATCTTTAATGAAACCCCATAAGAAAAAATCGAGAGGTGTCAAATCTGGAGAACGAGGTGGCCATGCTATCGACCCTGTTCGACCAATCCATCGACCTGGGAAACGGTTATTGAGGAAATCCCGAACTTCTGTGAGGTAGTGCGCCGTCTTGCTGGAAGTGAATGCGTCCGTCTTGGTCATCTTGATCTAACTGTGGTATGAGAACATTTTCGAGCCATTTTCAAATGCACTGTCGCTTACGCTCGCGGTGACGGAATTCGGTACTACAGCACAACGCGAGTCAAACTTGATTTGTTTTGCTACAAAATGACACCTCAACCGATTCTGTAAGCCCTCTGAATAAATGTCTATACACTTTCAAAGTTGTAAAGTCCTTTTTGAATCACCTGGTACTATCTTATCATCTACACCAATATGTCCCAAACAATTTCTTCTTGTTTACTGATTAAAATTTTGTATGACTTTCTTATATTTCCCATAGCCGTTTCAAGCTCCAACCATCTTACAACCTTGATCTCATCACCGTAATAATAAGTGGTGAAAAATAGAAGAAATGCTCTAAAATATTTTAAAATTCTTGTTAATTTCTTCCTCTTAGATCATTATATTTTCTCATAACATGTTAAGAGACCTCTTAGTCTACGTAAGGTGTTCAATTATCTTGGGACTCAAGGTTTGGAACTGAAGTAAATATCAGACAAAGACGTGTTTATTATTTGAATTAACAGTGCCATTTTTATATGTACTGCCATCTCTCCTACTACGTACATAAGGAACGTTTTTTGTCAGTTGATATATATCTTTTTGTTTTTGCCCTTGCTATAAGAAGTCGAAAATTCTTCAGATTGGTTCACTTCTTCATCAGTCTAATGGAGATATTCTCTGAAGAAGTACATTCTCTGACTGGAACTAATATCTATAAGAAGTGTATCCGTGCGTAAATTTCCTGCGATTCGCTTCAGAGAGAGAGAGAGAGAGAGAAATAGAATGAAGCCCTTAATGAAAACAGACTTATTACAATCCGTTTCGAAGAATACTTTAAGTATATTAAACCTACTATACAAACTTGGTTTCTGTGATGAAGACAATTTTATGACTGCTGTATTACTAATATTGTACAGTGAATTCTATATTTAGTAGAATAGCTTTTAATATGGTACTTTGATATAAAAATACGAGTAGTATCAGATTATGACTTTTTGTTACCTATAATGTCATATAACATAGAGTTTGTTGGAATGTGTTCAAAAGGTTTAAATGTTGAAATTACATTTGTTATATAATGAAAGCAGAAAATTTATACCCCCAATTCTCCATATGAATTAATACCGTAGCACTTAATTAAGAACACCGATAATTTTACCTTAGTAGGAAAAGCGTGAAGTGGATCGTGTGAAGAAAGTTTTGGAGGGTGTGGTTTGGATTAATCTGGTATATAATACGGGCTAATATCCGGCGCTTGTGAATGCGTTTATGAAACTTCGGGTTCGATAGAAAACGGGAAATTTCTTGAGCGTCCTGTTCGCTTCTCGAGGACTTTGCTTCATGGAGATAGTCACACAGTCCAGGCATATTGTATTCCAATTATAGCGTCGGAAACCTACATCAACACAAATCAAGCGCCACATAAGTTATCAGCCGTCGGACGGTAAATTAATGCAGAACTCGTTAACGGGCTTGACTAAGTTACGCATAAAACATGAATTTAATTTTTCTCCTCCCGCTAGTGGTACGTGTTATGCAAGTTTCAAATTTGAGAAGCGCTCTCAATAAATAAGAATTAGATAGCCGAAGCTTAAAGATAGTTGTAAACCCTATTTTATTACACCAGGGTTGTATAAACTCTTGCGTAATGAGACTGAAGTATTGAATCGTTAATGTAATTTTGGTTCGAGGTAGTGCTATTCAGTATACCTCATCTCCCATCTGGTGAGTTGAAATTAATGCCGGGCAATGTATGATATCTCTGGGATTATTGTCATCACTCACACTGCATTTACTCTGAAACAACATAACTCCGTCGGAGACCCCTAATACACGTGGGAACTGCCCCAGTACCAGCGCTCTAGAAGCGACGCAAATCTGGAAATGCACCTGATGGAATTAAAAAAATGTGTTTAAAGAAATAGTTTTTCGTGAGTGTTAATAAACATTTCATCAAATCATAATACCTATTAATAGCAAAGTTCTTTACAAACAAACTCACAACTGCAATGTTTAACGATAGATATGTCATTTTTCTTCCGTAAAAGAAGTTAGGTCTGTTTATGGAAAATCTGTACTAATGATATAACTTATTAGTCAGTAAAATTGATTTATATAACATGAGCATAGAAAAGACAAACCGAGAAATTCTCGCGAAAATGAGACAGAGATGTTTATATTTGCTCAGTTACTTAATAAATTCCGAATCCGAATGTTTATTGCCATGTTTATGTAAGCACACCACTTGCATCTGTACTGAAACAGGATATGTAATCATGTCCACGCCGACCTTCTGAAAGAAAGATCACTGTTGGGCCTGATATTAAGATTTCGTGACATGCTGGATTTGTGATGACAGATTTCCGTCCTCCCACTCCTCAGGATTAAGGACTATTTACGTCGGCATGTCGTGGCGCCCAGTCAGTTATCACTGGTGCCGGGTAAGAAGGGCTTAAGTCATACGAAAGCCATATGTTATATGTCTTGTCTCAAACTCATCTTGCTAAGCATCAACGGCATGTTTTGAATAGATGTATTTATATAAGTTTTCAGTCTCATCTGCTGCTTTATACTCAGCCATCCTTGTTGCATATAAATTGATCTTTTGTGCCCTTCTGATACACAAAAAGAGTGATGTGTTAACTGTATAATGTCACTAAGCCATAATAGATTCTCTGTTCTGTTGAGCGAGATTGTTTGGTGGCTCAAACGGTTAGAAGGGCTGTTAATTGAAGTGTATATTAGGTAATACCTTTGGCCCTACAATAGATCAGATCGGATAAGTGTAAGTCCCAAGTCCTAAGTGCAGTTGGAGGAGATAATCACATATAACGAGATCATTGCCATGTTGACTATGTATTGTGCAGCATGATTATTACAGGTTAATGATAATTCATCGCAGCAAATTAACTTACCGCCAAACCAAACGTAAAGTTTTCATTCGTCAGACTTCCAGCTTGTCAGTACAGCGCGCCTTTGAAATACAAATGACGTTGTTTGGGACTGATGGCTTTCAGTTAATCGGTAACAGAGCCAGGAGGATTACGTCACATTAGGTTTGTAAGTCTTCTGAACTATCCGCTCCTCCAACATTCACATGATCAAAGCTACAGAGCTAAAACAAAATGGAGCCCATGTGGTCAGAAGGGACTGGCATAATCATTAACACTTTTCACGAACTGAACGAATTATCATGCCACACTAACCAATTTCACTCTCTGAATTTCTTCATTCTTCTACCAAACTGCATTGCCTTTTTCACTAGGTCAATGAGAAAGTAAGTTCTATCAGTTATATTTGTTTGTTGGATAGCACTGACCTTTGGCTGTAAGCCGCATCGCATATTGAGGGTTACATTTGTTTGTTGGATAGCACTGACTTTTGGATGTAAGCCGCATCGCATATTGAGGGTTAACCAACGTTTCATCAAATACTGCATTTGCCATCTTCGGGGTGAGTGTGTAGTGGGATACCAACCAGCTAACAAGCTCAGAGTTCTGCGCAAGTGTAGAACATCGTCATTTCTAGGTTAAAACAACCTGCCTCTGAAATGCAAAAACTAGATATATTAAATGGTTCCTTATAAACCACGGAGTATCCATAAATTAGTGGAGAATTAGAAGATAGTGTAAGTAATTATTTATAAATCGTATGAAAAGCGTACGTACTAAAAATGTTTTTCCCACGTGTTTTGGAAGTTCATACATGAGGAAGAGATGAGACGGAATACTTTAAATAGCACATGGTGAGGGAAGAATGTGATGCAACCTTTGGTGATTATGACAGAAGGAAATTTATTTACAGCGTCGAAAATCTAAGGACAAGAATGTGTATCACTTTAAAAAAAGTAACATTGTGCCTGTGATATATGCTTAATGTTAACGAATACGCAACAGAATAGGAAGACACTATGCAGACACACGACAAAAGTTTTGTTGTTTATAACGCTCTCTGATGATGTCAAGACAAATGTCCGGATAATACCTTAGAACAGGACTAGATCGTCTACTTCCATATGCTTACTCCTCTTCATTATGAAAATTTTTCAGTCACATTTAATAATCCGTATTCTGCGTGTTTAAAATAGCATCGATAAATGACTTAATATTCAGGAAAATGAGAAAATTCCCGTATTCCATTCTCGGCCCAGGAGCCGTCTGTTATGAGACCCTTCGTTGTTTTCGTCAACTACTTCATTTTAATCTCATGGTGGTGGATTTAAATAACTAACGACCACAACTTTCCACATTCTTCCATATGAATTATTTGCAGCAGGCCTAATCCTGTCATCTGATACTACATAACATATGCAGTTGATAACGTGTCCTTAAATGAAGTAACTTAGGATGACAAAACCCCTGCTGTAAATGTCCCTTATGTTAAAATGTATATTATCATCGTCAACTTCTGTAGCTCTACAACCGGTTAATATCTATATGTTCATAGAAAATTGTTTCATATTTATTTTTAAAATTATTTCTAAGTTCCAGGAATACTGCTACTGTTAATGAATGGAGTTAAAATTATGTCATTATTATAAAAATGAGACTGCTCTGGTGGTTCTGGGCTATTTCAAGAAAATTTCCCTGAACACATTGAGTGAACAGACGCACTTTACTTAATGAAGTATTTATAGTACCTAAGAACTAACAACGTTTTCTAAATAATTAAATACAATAAGTGAATAAATAATAGTCCAGTAGGTAGGTAATCGACCACTCGTTAAGACTGATTCTTTTGATTTCGTTATCAAACAGCCAAACGACTCACCAGTGGGTCACGACGCACTGTTTTTCTCGATGTATTTTTCCTCTCCGGCTGGATTATTCCTACAGATTCTTGAGCGTTGCGACAACTAAATCGCTGAAAATGAGGTGTTTTTCAGGGGTTGTGTAATGGGTGAGCGCGAAACAGGGCAAGACTAACCACCCGGAAAGTTGCAAGAGCTCGTTGTTATGTGACGGAGAGATAAAGTTTCCAAGTCATATTTGAAAGGATGGTCTGCGCTGGTCGATATCTTAGCATTCGCAGGTGTTTTCTATGAAATTCGAGTACTTTTCACTAAAGTGGCAGGTGATGTCACTGCCATACCCAGCTTGTCAGATGACCTAGAAGGGCGAGACGAAATAATCCCTCACTATCACACACAAGGCTACCGATGATCAATTTGTCAGAATATGACTCAGACTCCAATCTAGCACTATTCTCACAAGAAGCATTATTAATTTGCGTCTATGACACTCATTTTCCTTATCTTGAAGCAAATTGAAAAATTCATAAATATAATTAGAAACGGTTTGTGTTTCTTGAAGATAGAAACTATTTATTTAAGGTATATTAATGACGATTTATAAGTACCTCAGACTGTATATCGTCAAATGAGAGGATGGAGTGAATAATGAATTGTAAAGAATGTGAGAGGAAGCTGTCGTAGCCTAATTTAGTGTAATAACCCGGAATTGCTTGGAGGGAGTTTGGAACCGAGTTTTAAGAAAATTTCGATAAAAATCGTGTTTTTAAAAGTTAATTTATACATCAATTATGTATTGAAAGTTGTAAATAATATATTTAATAAATTTGTGCAATCCATAATAGGGTATATATTTTAACTTTTGTATGCAGATTAAAATTTATCGCAACTATTTGTAAGTTTATATATCGTCTTGGAGCGAGCTAAAGACCGAAAAGTTTTAAATTAAATCAATTATTATTTGTTTCTGTTGAACAGTGTTAATACTTTCTAAAAACAAAATATGTATGTGTGAAGTGAGCAGTCGAAATACTAACGTAATATAAAGGTCCATAACACACGTATTTTACAAATTACACAACTGCATACAAAAACGCTATGAAATCATGGCTTTCAAACAGTTAAATCCAGTAGCGTGCATCTCAACTCTCTTTGATTAGAAAAATCAACAAATGTTATCGCTAACTCTCAGTCCAATCTCTCTAGCGAATCCCTGAGGCACATTCGGTATAGAAACCTCTGGTTTGAGTGATGAAACTGTTAAATATTGATGCTGGTTATATACGTGGTCCTAGCGTCTATTCTGAGAATCAAGGTGACAGATTCCTCTGAAGCTTTTATATGGTATAGTGTTTGGGTCCAGACTAGTCGTAGTGACGCTAGGTACTTACGCAACTTCTGAAGTCATCAATAAATAAATTAGACGATGTTGAATAATTTCCAAATTTAATATGGTACTTCTTATTTGCTTTGATTTTTAATTTACCGTATTACACAATCATTAGGTTGTATATACTTCATCAGATTGTTCCAAAATATCTATACATACAATCAATGAATAAATTAAATACATTTTAATAAATTGAACAATTACACACGTCATCATTGGCATTTAGTTAATAAGCAAATCTAGTGTAGGTGTACAAAAGGACCACCATCTACGTCTTTCGTATACACATTTGTATCGATAACAGGGTTATATGAACTGATACAACCACGCAGTCAGAACATAATCACGATTAGGTTAAAACTGATACAGCCACACAGTCAGAACATAATCACGATTAGGTTATGATGAAATATTAACCACATTTTTGTTATGAACGTCATATTTCTATAACAAATTCAGAAATGTATAATCTGTTGTAGTAAAGTTTAATCACCATGCATAAAGTCAACCACTATTTTATTGCGATTTTATACAACAGCAAAGAAGGTTTACCATCAAGGATAGTATTATTTATTATCTCAGATATATTTTTCTGCATACCATTGTAGGAAGTTAGTGATGAAATTCGGTTAAGAATTTAATAAATTCCTTTCATGAATGCCGTTCTGTTAACGTTGCATATCCATAAATATTACCACTCTACTTCTTACACATTCGCCTCATCAACATTATTCAAATAATAATTGTATATATTCATTAAATATAAAATGGTATTTATATACCATGCATATATTTCTATATTTATAAGTGTGTTTGCTAATTTCTGTAAAGTTTAAATAGAGATTCATATAAATTATAAGTTTGATGGACAAAACTGAAATTAAACGTGCTCCACATATAAGCATAACCGGAGAAGGATTAAATTTTATCATATTTTACTATAAGGAGACCAGAGCCCGACTTGGGCTGTAACACCATTGGATGGATGAATCATATTTTACTATAAAAATTTGATAGACGAATTTTTTAACACTGCTTCTTAACTATGGATTGTGGTCTTCTGGAATATGACATCGTGTAGTTTTACAGGTGGTAGGAAAGGTTCCGGAGGAACATACCACTTCCATCTTTGTTTACAATCAAAATTTTATTTATAAATTCTCAAAAATTTAGTAATCGCTTGACAGACTATAAGGTGTCGTAACACAGAATTCCATACTTCTATGACATATCAGTTCATGTGACTTGTTACATGTTAATGTCGTTTCTTCAGTGGTTTACATAAACGTCTTTCCGCAAGGCGTGTATCCTACAGTTCTCGTATGTTAATTTTCATTCTTTGTATTGATTTTTAGTGAGGTCTGTAATTTTATATGCGGTTGATTATTAACTGAATTTTTACTTCAAGTAGTTGTAATATATTGTGTAAACCTCAATCCTCCATTTTACTAAAGACATAACCTTCATTTCAGTTTGCCAATATAATTATTTCAAATATAAATTCTTGTAATGTTTTACACTACTGAAGATTTAATAATACGTCACGCCATCTTCTGACAGGTTCAAAATACTAATTAAGAAATATATATATTGTTACGTATATGACAATACAGAACTTCTAATATTGTCTGTGTATTTCAGTGTAAACACACGTTTAAGTGTTTTAACCATTTAATATACCATTATAAACGACATTTACCTGCACCGGAGAAATAAGTTAGTAATTTTATTTCTTTTGTGAGCCACTGCTTTACTGAAACCCCTCATAATGCAAGAAGAATCTACCTTTAAGTTAATTTTATTTGAATTGTGATGAATTATATGTGAATTGTGTCATTATATTTGTGTATCCATGAATGTCCACAGTATTAACAGTGACGAATTTTCATAAAACTTGATACGAATATCGTACCACTAGAAGAAATCTCATACTCTTTCCTTTTCTTTCCATCACCAACAACATGATAGCCCTCGTTCTTTCGAGATTGAAGCAGCATTGGACTTACTGTCAGCGTAAGATTTTGTAATAAATATTTAAAATATGTTCAACCGTTGTTAAAATGTTTCTTTGTTTAAAGTAAACTAGATCATGAAAACCGCGAGGAAAATTTCATTTTCGGTATACCGACTACTTCTAATGAATAACTCTGTCCCAGTCCTGAAAATATAAACAGTATTCTCTACGAAATGTTGGTGTCCACGTGCAAGTCTACATGACACGACAACATAGAATACCATAATCATCAACATTTTAAAATCCGTGAGAACCATTAGTCTCAAATTAGATAATTATACCTGAGGATTTGTGATTCCTTTTAATGATAGATAATAAAACGCATCTATAAAAACTAAATGAAATAAATAATATATATATGGCTGGGCTGAAAGAATATTTCTGATTACATCGGGAGAATTTAATGCCAACTTGTTGTGCATCTCTTAAATTATAAACTGGACGTAAAGGGGCATATAAAGTTTTTGTTGTAAGTTTAAAGGATTTGGCGAAACGTAGACGTCATAAGTTCTTCTCAGATTCTGTGACGTTCCTTGGTCCGTCTATATATTATTTCGGTTGCGTAGGTCGTAAAAAAATTTCCCCCACTTTTCAGACACCATGTAACATTCAGAAACATTATTTCTTTGCGGAGCGTAGTTGTTAGCTCACCGCCAGAGCTCCAAACTCGAGGACCACACTTTATCATCAGTCCGTGACTGCGTGTTCACAGCTATTCTTCAGATCTAAAGACTGTCTTCTTCTTCTTCTTATTTTTATTCTTCTTCTTCCTAAACCTGACGATGTTTACTTTTATTACATATACTGTATCCAAGTAGGCCTTAAGTACTGTTAATGTTGCAACTGTGATTCGTTCAACAAAGTATGTAGTGTGAGAGAGATTGCATTTAATTTCCGTATTTCAGAATGCAAAGTCACTTCATA